>JABAKD010000016.1:22122572-22550072 GCA_012845835.1 Undaria pinnatifida | reverse complement strand
ATAGGAAACTCGTTTCTGAGGGGGACAACGTCTGACAGTTGTGGGAGAAAATGCATTCGTTTATCAAGTGAATCCTGTTAGTCGAAAAACCGGTGAGGGGAGTGCGGAGGGTTTAAGGACGTTGGGCCTGGTTTTGCTTAAAAGGGGGAGCGGGAGGGGGGGAGAGGGGGCGGGACAGGTAAGGCAGCTTAATTTGTTCGTGGAAATTATGAATTATTCTTGTGGGGTAGCGGGGGGGGGAGTGGGGGGGGGGGGGGGGGGGGGGATGGGAAGGCAGATAGGTCACGTAGATGTAGGAGTTTGCTATACACGTGGTACTAACTGGGTCTAAGCTATGTTGCAGTTGTGGGAAAGTAGGAGGCGTTGGGGGCGGTGTGAGAAGTTATCATATCATGGTTCGATTTGTGGAACCGCACTGCATCTAAAATATGCACGATGGGGTAATGTGTTGTGGGCAATCCGCCGTCTAAGCAATGTTATGGTAGTTGGGGAGATACGCCTCATAGGTATTGTGTGAATCATGAGAGAAATATTTGATTACTGTATTGCAGCATGTGGCATGTTGTGTTATAAGGGATGGATATTTCATCGGGCGGACTATCCATGAGGAAACGCTCCTATAAAAATTTCCATCCACAGCTGTCAGGTTTTGTCCCCCTCAGAAACGGGTTATATAGTTTCTGCGCAGAGACTGACTAACATCACCCTGTCGACCCTGATAGCAACACTGTAGTTGTAAGGGGAGTCGCCGACCTATATTCTTAATGAGGACACAACTCGTAATAGGCGCGATCGGAGTATCACACACAGCTTGCAAAGATGAGATTCGACAAAATCTTCGATGTCACACCCGGAGTGTATATCATCTTGAAAACTATTTGTGTGGTACTTACGTGACCTATGGAGGCACTAGTAGCAATATTTACTGGTCCGTGATATGAGTCGTTATTTTATGATACACGTAAAAACAGTTGCTCGTGGGCCACATACATGGTCATCATATACGGTTCAAAGAGAAACGGAATATGCACATTTGCAATACATGCTTTTTACGCACGTATTAAGAGACTGAAGTATGGCATGTAAGGTAGGGTCGGTATGTATGGCTCAGCCTAGTGAGTGTATTGTATGGTACGATAGAATTATCCATGTATGGGCAAGACCGGTTGTCGCTGTTTATGAGTCGGGGACGAAGCGAGCTTGGCGGAGGCAGGGGCTCTCTTGGTCACTGCCAAATCCCCCCTCCTCTTCCCACCATGCTCTCCGGGGTTGGCAAAGATAACATACATTTTTTTACTTCCCTAACGCGTGCACCGGTTTCCCGATCATGCTCGCAATATGATCTTGAATGCAAGTCAACGAAAGCTAGTGCTTAGGTGGGAAAGAGGTAGATGATGGATCTTCCTTCACTTTCAGCATTTTCCCTGGAGCAACTAGAGGCCAAAGAGGCCCACATCGACCACAACCTACGCGAGCAGCAAGCAGCCCACCAGCAATCCCAACATGAACAAGCCACAACCCGAGCACAGTAAAACGATAGCCATTATATTGGAATCGTCTTCGGGGAGGTGAACGCGCTGGACCGGGACTAACCCAAGACGGGTTTTTCCCGGGATGCTTCATGAATAATTTTTCTTCGTCATCAACCTCAACCCTACACCATCGTGACGGAACCAGCACGTACACCAGCAGCAACAGAGAGAGCAAGATCATCGAGACGCAGCCTACGACAACCAGATACAGGAAGAGGCGGAGCAGTCAGGGATGAATAGCGATGAGCTAGGAGAGCCACGGCCTATCACCTGCTATCCAGACCTCCTTGTACGTGCTTGCATTTAGGGAGCGATTTCGGGGCTGACTTTTGAGCTGCAGCTACGACCAACTCTGCGCGATGATGATTGGGGAAGGGGGGATGGCATTGGAAGGACAGCCAGCAAAGCTAACGGGAACGAGCGTGGAGCGGCAGTATGCATGTGCACAGCAGGGGATTTGGATAAAGTCAAAGTAGGAAGCAGGCGGCACATAGCAAAGAAGGGGGGGACTTCTGCGCCATCACGAGCCTCGGCTCACAAAAGGCGCGTATTCATTTCTCTTGGTTTTTGTGTTGTTCCATGTTTCTCTGCAGAGTTGCTTGATGTGTTGTTGTTTTAGTGTGCGTATCTGGTGGTACGTCAAGTTCGGTAGTCTCGTTAGTGCCTGCAGAGTTCAAATCAATTTATCTTTTCTTGAGGCATATATGAGATGCAGCTGGAGTGCATTTATATTTTCAAAATATTACATAAATTGAAAGTACACTCCAGCTGTAAGAACGAATATTCTGTCGAATCTCATATTTGCGAGCTGTGTGTGATACTCGAGGACCAACCCCCGAATGGGTAGGGTGGACCGTAACTGGACCAAGTCCGGCGGAAGGCCATCTCCCATGGCCAGGGGTTTTGTTAGTGGGTGAGCTTGTGCAAGTCCCACACTACCCGGAAAGATGACATTCCGAGTGGCTATCTCCACCGAAACTCCCTCTCAGGGGACAGGCCGGGTCGAAATACACACGCATCCGTATACAACTATAGCCCGCGCTGCCGGGGTCGTAAAGAAGATCACTGATAGGGATAGCTTACGCTATACCTACAATGGGACCCGAAGGGTGCGCCAGCTAGCGTTGGGCCGCGAAAGCAACTGAGTTTAATCGACACACGACGCGTATGAAAATACGTGAAAGTGTGGTTGGCTAAAACTTTATTTTTCCCCATCTGCCGGAGGATAGAAAATAAGAATAAAAAAAAGTGTGTGATACTCCGATCGCGCGTTGTTGTTGTTGTTGTTGTTCTCGCATTAACTCGCATAATCAAGTCCGTGGTCACAGGACAGGCTCCAGTCACTCTGGAGCTGAGGAATACCCCAGGGAAAACACACACACAACCCAAGGTGGTACACGCATATATCACAGCTGACGCAATTCATGCTTCCACCAGAAACATATAAAAGTGAAATCGGGAGTCAGTCTACGATGTGCCATGTCCAGGCCGGTGCATACGTCTCACTACTCACGCCTGGAGAAACCAAATATTCCGATTGCCAACCAGGGAAGACTACCACGTATATATTACACGTGGTATCTATCACTACGCATACGCACGACAGGCATAAGTCAATTGGAAAAAAAGAAACAAAGAAAAGAAAAGAAGATAAAGGAAATGAAAGAAAAGAGAAGAAAAAAAACAAAACAAGATGAAAAAGGCAAGCAAAGAGAAGAAAAAGACAAGAAAAGCAAGAAAAGACAAGACAGGAAAGCAAGGAAAGAAGAAGAGAAAAAAAGAAAAAAAGAAAAAATGAAATAGAAAAAGAAAAGAAAGAAAAATGTCATACTAGCAGACCCTAGGAACTGGCTAAGGATGGCATTGGACTAACAGAGGGTATCACGTCCATCATCAATGGCACCTGGGAGAGAACGCAACATGGCGAAGAAGTCAGGGCGGTCTTATGCTATCTTGTGATGGCCATTAGAAAGCCCACAACTTTCAATACGATGATGGCCAAACCCAGACTTCAGTCTCTTGGGCATGACGCTCCCCCTTCCGCCCCTCCCCCCTTCCTCCCTTTCCCCCTCTCCCCTCCCCCCCCTCCCCCAGTCCCCCCCCCCCCCCCCCCCCCCTTCCCCCACCCCCCGGTCGCTTAGAGATGCCAACGGTGGATGACGCTGCCGCAGCCTTTGCGCGTCGCTCTGCAGCTTTGCGTCTCTCCGTTTCATGCCAATTCCGCATGAACAACTCGGCTCCCTCCTCTACTCTTCGAAACCATCTGCTAGCCTTCAGAGCAGCCTTTCGCCATCCTTTGAATTTCATTCCAAAAATCGACATATCCTCCTTCAGATGATCCATCCAGTCTTTCTCTTGCCCCCCTGAGTAGCCTTTACCGCGTATCACGGGTTGTGTGTCCTAATGTATTATAAAAATTAAAATACACTCCAGCTGTGAGATCGAAGATTTCGTCGAAACTCATCTTTGCAAGCTGTGTGTGATACTCCGATCGCGCGCATTACGAGTTGTGTGTCCTCATTAAGGATATAGGTCGGCGACTATATATGATATCACTCATCAGCAGTCAGGTGCTCTCCCAATGGATGTGTAATATGATGGGAGATGTGATGCTTGATATTTTTTTGCGAGCAAGTTTGAAAATTCAATTTAAAGACGGATGCTGTTTCTTTGAACAGGTAAAGTAGGTACGTATGATGAATGCTGGCCTCCAGAGTTAGTGAATGAAGCACATGTCCGAATCGGGGTGTCCTGTAATACCAACGCAAGTTGAGAGCTTGATATCGACAAAACCAGAGCGAAACTGATTGGACACAATGTGGCTTGACTCCGAAGTGAAGGAGTTATATCATGGCTTATTTTAGTTTTTAGTTGAAGTCAAACCTCTTACACTTTGTTTGAATTTGAGGATGGTGTTTGTGTTTGTTTGCAGCAACGTAGGATGACGTGATCATACTACTGCTGATATTGTTACCCCTGTCCACTCTGTTGGTACAGGTCGCATGGCATCGTTTCTCGTTCAGCGGAGACGTCGATTCAAAATATATGGGCTTGGACTGATGATCAGATTGACGAGTGATTTACTGTAGTTATAATATAGTCGGGGGGATATTGGATTCATTTTTCTTGACGCTGTTATTTTTTCGGGTTTTAAATTTGTGACTAGCCCATGTCCGGGGGATGTCAAATTTGTGCTGGTAAAATCAGGGAACTAAGTTGTTTTTCAGGAAATATGCATCAGATGTAGAGGCACTGCTATCAAAGCAGACATGCAAGACGGGGGGATAAAAGATCTAGTACTTACAGCCTGCCCGATGGGCCGTACAAATTTGAAATCCACGGACACAGATTCATGATTCGCGCATGTTCGAGCGATATAGGATATTATAAACAAGCTTCTATATTTTCTGGAAATCACGGTAAACCTCCTGTATGAGTCGTTGTGGAAGCGCCGTTCATGAGTGGTTTATGTACTGATCACTTTTATAATATAGGGATGCATTTCCTTCCACAGCTGTCAGGTTTTGTCCCCCTCCAAATGCGTTTTATTGTTTCCGCGCACATATTGGTTGACACCACCCTGTTGACCCTACTACAAGCTACACTACTGCTGTAGTTCTAAGGGGAGTCGCCGACCGATATATCACACACAGCTTGCAAAGATGGGATTCGACGAAATCTTCGATCTCACAGCTGGAGTGTATTTTTATTTTTATAATATACGTTAGTGCGAAAAAGTGCCATTGTGTAAAACACCCTGAATGATTTTCCCCGTTGAAGCTATCTTGGGATCGATACGACGTGGCCGGTCGCCCAGGTCGTCTAATAATAGTGGTTATCCCCGAATACTTGAAAAAGTAGAGTTGTTTCTGGGGTTCGAATCCCACGTTGGTCGGACAAATGACTCACTTTGAAAAAATAAAATCAAGGGTGTCAATTGCTGAGAGCGCTTCATCGCGTAGGAAGGCACATCTCGATGCCGGTCGACGAGGGAAGAAATGACAAATACTTCGAATTGTACATTTTAGAATTATACGTTACATGATACTGCTGCTATCCGACGACACCATTTGCACCACGCGCGACTTATTTTGTGTTGTAGAGCTCTGCAGTGTTCATAGCTAAGGATACGTCAGCACATCACTGCACGCGCATAGATTATATGCGTTGCGTGTGGCGTTTGGCCCCACTCAAGCTCAAGTAAGGAAAAATACATGTTTAGTCAAGTGCTTTTTGGTGTTAAGTGGAGAAGTGTTTTGTCACACTTGACTGGTGGCTCGCTGCGCGAGAAGGCACTTGACCATCGTCGGGAGTGGCGGAATGTTTTATCACATTTGACTGCGCAAGAAGTCACTTGGCGATCGCCTGGAGAGCGGAATGTTTTGTCACACTGGAATGCGCGAGAAGGCACTTGGCGATCGTCGGGAGTGGCTGAATGTTTTGTCACACTTGACTGCGCGAGAAGGCACTTGGCGATCGTCGGGAGTGGCTGAATGTTTTGTCACACTTGACTGCGCGAGAAGGCACTTGGCGATCGTCGGGAGTGGCGGAATGTTTAGCCGGCGACTTTCGCTTGGAGGCGGAGAATGTCACCGATAGGATGCTCGTACTTAGTCCCCTGTAACGGGAACAGCAGAATTTGGCGAGGAAGGCCGCATGGTGTGATGACAATGTGCACATGGGTTACGTTGTCCGCAGGTGTAAGATGTAACGTGCTGAAAGACACGAATACTTGTTACAGGACGCACAGCCGTAGCTGGAGACGCATAGTCTAGACTACATACTTGGGAGATGATGCATACACAGGTGATGGAAGGGATTTGTACCGCAGGAACGCTGGAGGAGGGTGAGGTATTAATAGTATGGCAGGTTCGAACACGTACGCGTATCCTACACACGCAAACACACAGGAGTACTGCTGCGCTACACATGTCATGTATGTGCTACACACAGACAGCGATATATCTGTGTGCACACCGCTGTACACACCCGCATACACGGGTGATGGAAGGGATTAGTACCACCGCAGGAACGCTGGAGAAAGGTGAGGTAGTATGGCAGGTTCGAACACGTACGCGCATCCTACATACAGGAGTACTGCTGCGCTACACATGTAGACTATGTGCTACACACAGCGAGAGCTGTGTGCACACCGCTGTACATACACACACTGCTGTGACCATGCTGAGCGCGCAGCGTATAACCAGTGCCGTGTACACACCTGCACTCACATGCGATGGAAGGGATTTGTACCGCAGGAGCGCTGGAGGAAGGTGAGGTAGTATGGCAGGTTCGAAGACGTACGCTTTCTCATACATGTGTGATGGAAGGGATTTGTACCGCAGGAGCGCTGGAGGAAGGTGGGGTAGTATGGCAGGTTCGAACACCTACGGGTATCCTACACACGCAAACACACAGGAGTACTGCTGCGCTACCCATGTATGTACCACACAGAGAGAGCCCTGTAGATGTGTATCGGAAGAGATGGTGTCCCCAGTCGTCAAGATACCGCTCTGTCGTATGTAGGGACGTTCCGCTGCACGGTGTGTGGGCAAAGATTCTGCCGCAGCACGAGGAGGTGGTACGCCGTAAGGTTTGAAGAGGGCGAAGAACACGCAGCCGCAGGGAAGGAGGAGCCTAGAACGAGCGAAGAGGCTCATAGCAGACACCCACAGCACGCGGCGGAGATGAGCTGCGACAGGAACCAGCGAGAGAAAGTATGCAGCAGCCGAACTGAAGGACGCAGTCGCCGCCGCACGCAGACACGGCAGACCGCAAGGGCAGGATCGAACAGCAGAGGCGCAAACGTTCCAGCGTAACGCCGAAGAGCGCGGTGTATCCGACGAGGGATAGCAAAAGAGGGTGTGCGGTGTGCGCTGCGAGTGTGTTTGCGTGCCAGGTTGTAGTTCGTAGCGCCGTTTGATTAGAATCGCAGCCGTTTAAATTTCATGGTTTTGTAAGGATGAGGAGGGGTTTTTGGGAAGGGATTTTTTTGTCCGCAGCCCATGGCACAACGAAGTGAAATGTTTGTGTGTTGTGTTGTTTTTTGTTGTCCCGCATCGTGATGTAGCAGGATCGAACAGCAGAGGCGCAAACGTTCAAGCGCATGCACCACCAGCGCTGGGTTGGCAGGCCAGCCGAAGGGTGCTTGTATGCTACTACTAGCAGTGTAGAGTGTGTTGGTGTTGGTGTGTGTGTCCCAAATGCACCACCAGCACTGGGTTGGCAGGGTGTAGTACGTCGCGCCGTTTGATTTGAATCGCAGCTGTTTGAATTTTATGGGGTTGTAAGGACGAGGAGGGATTTTTGAGAAGGGATTTTTTTGTCCGCAGCCCAGGGCACAACGAAGTGAAATGTTCGTGTGTTGTGTTGTTTTTTGTTGTCCCACATCGTGATGTAGCAGGATCGAACAGCAGAGGCGCAAACGTTCCAGCGCATGCACCACCAGCGCTGGGTTGGCAGGCCAACCGAAGGGTGCTTGTATGCTACTACTAGCAGTGTAGAGAGTGTTGGTGTTGGTGTGCGTGTCCCAAAATGCACCCACGAGCTGGTTGTTTGCGTGCCAGGGTGTAGTTCGTCGCGCCGTTTGAGTTGAATCGCAGCCGTTTGAATTTTATTGGTTTGTAAGGACGAGGAGGGATTTTTGGGAAGGGTTGTTCTTGTCCGCAGCCCAGGGCACAACGAAGTGAAATGTTTTTGCTGTGTTGTGTTGTTTTTTTTTGGTTGTCCCGCATCGTGATGTAGCAGGATCGAACAGCAGAGGCGCAAACGTTCCAGCGCATGCACCACCAGCGCTGGGTTGGCAGGGCAGCCGAACGGTGCTTGGATGCTAGTAGCAGTGTAGGAGGGGGGCGACGCGCCCCCCCCCCAACCCCCCCCCCCGGGCCCGATACAGTGTGCACTGGAAGGACCCTCACCAGTGTCCGTTCGAAAAAATACATGGAAAAACTATAGTAGATATTTTTCAAAATGAAAATACTCTGCAGCTGTGAGATCAAAGATTTTGTCAAAACTCATCATTGAAAGCTGTGTGTGGTACCCTGATCGCGCGTATTATGGGTTGTGTGTCCTCATCAAAGATATAGGTTGGCGACTCCTGTCACAACTACAGTGTGGCTTATCAGGGTCAACAAGGTAATGTTAGGCTGTCTGTAGGCGGAAACTATAAAACCCGTTTGTGAGGGGGACAAAACCTGACAGCTGTGGAAGCAAATGAATCCGTTTATCAAGTAAATCCTGTAAGTCGAATAAACGGTGAGGGTAGGCCGGAGTTTTGAAGGACGTGGGGGCCTGGTTTTGATCAAAAGCGAGCGGGATTGAAGAGGGGGAGGGCGGGGGGGGGAACGGGCGGGTAATTCGTTCGTGGACGCTATAAATTCTTCAAGGGGATAATTCTGACGGTTTCGGGGAAATACATATAGAAAAAATGCACCGGTTCTTCATTGGGGGAGGAAGAGTAGAGGCGGGGGTGGGGGGGGTGGGGCAGCGCAATCTGTGCGTGGGAATTATACATTATCTCATGGCGATACATGTGACGGTTTTGAGAACAGTGCATCAGTTTATCTAGTATATCCCGGGGTAAGCCGTACAATCGGTTAGTGGAGAGAGGGCGGAGTGTTCGAGGGGGTGGGGGTTGGATAGGGTGGGGGGCTGGGGAGGTGGGGGGTGGGGGCGGGGGTTGGGTGGGGGGTGGGGGCGGGGGATGGGGGGGGGTAGGGGGGGGAGGGGTGAGGGGGGGGGAAGGGACGGACTTTAGGTGGCATAGATGTAGGGGTTTGTTATACATGTGGTGCTAGGTCTAGGCGATGGTGCGGGTGGTGGGGAGGAAAGGCCCGTTCGGGGCGGGGAGGGGGGGGGGGTGGAAGCAGCGGCATGGATGGCTCTAAAAAGATAATGAGGTGATATCCAGTGCGTGAAGTGTTTCAATAATCTGATGGGTTTCGATATTAGGTGGGGCGTTTGGGCAAGGAAGGGCGAGAAAGGGGGAAGAGGGGGGGGGGGGGTTTGAGGAGGTTTAAGTCACATATAATGATATAATACACCCCGGCTGTGTATGGTATTGGGAAATAAGTGTTTTCTATTGGATGGTGGTGTGTTGTGAGAATGTCAGTCACCCCGCTGGAAAGATGCCCTCTACGGTATGTTTAGTTCTGGGTTGATTTTGATGGGGTACGCCTTTCATATCAGTCTAGCCTTTAGTCCAGTGCTTGGCCCTGATTTGTGGGCGACTTCTTGCCGATTTTGACATATTACATCTACATGCGTGTTCCCTTCGATGGAAGGAGGGGGTTTAGTAATAACACATGGTAGTGCATGTGGACTATATATTTGCGGTAGGAGAGAAGGCTAGGTGTGACGAGTTTGGTAGGAATTTGAATGGAATGGTTCCGGTCAAACACCTTGGGGTACTACGTTGGTATTCGGGTAGTTTCTATGAGAAGGATTGGGAGAAGGATACCTCGACGATTTCCCGACAACTATTTGCTGAACAATTGTCGTATGAAAATACGGGATAGAGTATGGTAGGAGTGTTCAGCTTTTTATTGGTACTAAGTTTGCGGATTTCGATATAAATGAAGAATCGGGGAACTGGCCGTTTCGCGAGTTGATCGGTTCACTGAGGTGGCTGTCAACCCAGACACGGCCGGACATCTCCAACGTAGTAAGAGCAGTGGCCCGATTCTGCGCTGCGCCTACGTACGTGCACTGGATAGCACCACTAAGCATCTTAGGGTATGTGAAATGGACGAGTTCTTTCGGAAGTGCTTTTTGGAAACGTACAGTAGGAGGGTTGAGCATGCAGGTGTTTGCAGACGCAGACTACGCAAGTAAGGCGACTGACAAGAGGTCGGCTTTAGGGGGACTAGCGATGTGCGGGGGTGCTTCTGTGTCTTGGTTTTCTAGGACACAGGAGTGTGTGACAATCTCCAGGACGGAGGCGGAGTACGTAGCATATGCAGACGTCATAAAGGGAGTGTTGTGGTTGAGGCAGGTTTGGCGTTTCATGTTGCATGAGGTCGGAATGCCGTGTTTTCCAGTGCTCGAGGATAACGAGGGTGCCGTGCCGCACTCGCATAACCCTATTACCAACTCGAACTCTAAGCACATCGACGTACAACACCCTTTTCTTGGGGAACTCGCACGGAGGAAAGGAATCTCGGTCACGAATGTGCCGTCCGATTTCCAACATGCGGATTTCTTCACCAAGCAATTTTTAAGGAGACTTTTGAGTTCCACCGTAATGTTTCCATTGATTTACAATGAGACCTTGGTTGTTTCGGGTCTTGGAGGGCATGCGGTGGTATACAGTGATAGGAAGTGTTATGTGCTCCTACAGCAATAAAGTAGGAGATAGGTATCATGGTGGGTTATGCAGTGTCTGCCATTAGAGTAAAATCTCCAACTTATGGTGTCTAGTATCGCATAAACTCCTTCAATGTATTTTAGACCTAGGTAGGGCGAGATGCAAGTCAAAACGACGATGATATCATAACGGGGATGTGAGAAGTTATGATATCATGGATCGATTTGTGAAACTGCATTGCATCTATGGTCTAATATGTACGATAGGGTGTTGTGTTCGGGGCGATTCGCCGTCTGACGAATAGTGTGGTAGTTGGGAAGATACGCCGTCAAATGTATTTTTAAATAATGAAAATACACTCCAGCTCTGAGTTTGAAGATTTCGTCAAAACACATCTTTGCAAGCTGTGTGTGATACTCCGATCGCGCGTATTACGAGTTGTGTGATCTCATTAGGGATATAGATCGGCGACTCCCCTTACAACTACATGGTAGCTATCAGGGTCAACAGCATGATTTTAGTCAGTCTGTGCGCGGAAACTATAAAATCCGTTTCTGAGGAGGACAAAATCTGACAGCTGTGGAGGGAAATGTATCATTTTATCAAGTGAATCCTGTACGTCGAATAACCGGTGAGGGGGGGGGGGGGGGGTGGAGTTTTTAAGGACGTGGGAGCCTGGTTTTGATCGAAAGCGAGCGGGGTTGGAGGCGGGGGGGGGGGGGGGGGGGGCGGACGGGCGGGAAATTTGGGCGTGTAAGCTATGAGTCTTTTCAAGGGGATATATCTGACGGTTTTCATGTATTGTGTGAATCATGAGGGGAATATTTCATAACTGTATTGCAGTATGCGGCCTGTTATGTTATATAGGCATGGATATTTCATCAGGCGGATTATATATGGGGAAACGTTCCCATATATATTGGTGTAGTACTTACGTGACCTATGGAGCCACCAGTAGCAATATTTGCGGTTGCGCGATATGAGTTGTTGTTGTTGTATGATACAAGTCAAAACAGTTGCTCGTGTGCCACATACATCTTCATCATATATGGTACATATACTCCTATACTCCCCTACGCACGTATTTGACGACTAAAGTATGGTATGTAAGGTAAGATCAGAATGTGTGGCTTAGCCTCTTGAGCGTATTGTGTGGTACGATATAATTATCCAAGTATGGGACAAGACCGGTTGTCGCTGTTTATGGCTCGGGGACGAGGTGTTCTTGAGGGAGGGAGGGCCTCTACTGGTCACTTCAAATTTACCCCTCCTTCTCCCATCATTCTCTCTGGGGGTGGCAATAAGAATATACGTTTTCAACGTCTCTAACCCATACATCGGCTTTCCGATCAGGCGGGGGTAGGGTCGGAATTGCAGCAACATCATGGACGACTCTAAAACGGTAATGAGGTGAAATCCAGGGCGTGGAAGCGTTTTTTACTCTGGCGGATTTAGATATTAGGTGGGGCGTTTGAGCATAAGGGGACAAGGAATAATAAAAGGGGGGGTGTTCAATAGGTTTAGGTCACAAGACCGACATCACTGGAGGAGGAGACCTTCATAAATATGAGGTATTTACATGTATACTTATCTATGTTCTCGTCCTCCGTCGGATGTGCAAAAAAAAGCTCGAGTTCATAACATTCCCATGTGTTTCATACACGTCGTGTGTGAACTAAATACATTTGCGTTTGAAATCCAGCGTAAGCTGAAATCTCCTTAAATTCCCGTGATAGCGATAGAGCGCGAGCTGCCTCCACCGGTGGTCCCCGTTACTACTCCGGCAGCGCAAGATACTACGGTTGTATAAGGAATACCAGGGTATATATATATATTTCAAGCTTAAAATACATGCGAGCTGTGAGATCGAAGATTTCGTCGGACCTCATACGCATAAGCTGTGTGTGATACCCCGGAACGCGCATCTCCCTGAGTGTGTGTGTCCTCATTGAAGATATAGGTCGGCGACTACCTGTAGGAGTACTGTGTAGCTTGTACGAGGGTCAACATCGTGTTGTCAATCAATCCCCGTTAGAAACCTATTGCGGAGGCGCGCTGTTAGCAGGACCGATTATCATTGTAAAAGGGGGGCGAAAAAGCCCCCAATTTTTTATACAAGGGTTTGATTCAGGTATTTTTTGTAGACCGGTCTTACCATCTATTTAGCGCCCCAATCCAACACAGTCATGACGTGAGAGAGCTCGTGTGAAAGGTGGTGATATTAGCCAATATTTTTTGTGTGTGAGTTCGTCCTGTAAACGAAAGATCTCTAATATACACCCAGTTTTTGAGGGGGGCATAATCTGACGTCTGTGGAAGAAGCTCATTTTTAGTTATCATACATATCCCGCAAGTCGTACACCTAATGATGGGATGGCGGGATTGTGCTATCAGGGGGCAGCAGGAGATTATGGGCTACTGACATGACTGGCATGAGGAGATTAATACCTCACCAGAAACATGACCTCGAAGGCATCCGTTCGCGCAATCCGACTATTAATGCTTTTTCTTTGCCTTTGTTCTAACCCAAACACACTCGTTACAGCAGCATACTAATCGATGGTTCCACATTTGGCAAGCTCGACCGGACAGCAATGTCTGCCCCAGAAAGCACGACCCATCCAGTTGAATGACTCCTGGCCACTACGAAAGATATAGAGTTGAGAGTCTGACGGTTAATGATCAACAGTAGCCCACACAAACTTCAGCCAAAATAATGTAGTCAAACAATCAAGAATATTAATGCACAGCTTTTTTTACCGAGTCTTGCAAATTGTTTGGACAAATATTTCACTTTAGTACAGCATCCATGCGTTGGGCTCGCAGAGTGGTCTTCCCCGGCAGTTGACGCTCAAGTCTGGATGGAGGCAATGACTTTTCTAGTGGTAGTATGAACTCATTCAACAGGTAGTTCACTTTCTATCCCAACACAGGTACTACGTGCACGTCATCGATAGCAGAGGCAAGGGTGCCGCGAATAAGGTACATGACGCACACGCTATGTTTTGATATACGGGCTTTCAGGAAGGAGGGGGTGGTCAGGTACGAGTACATGATTGTATCTCTGAGTTGTTGAGAGTGTTATTACGTTCGCCTCCCCACCCGCAAAGTCGTCTTCACATGGAAATCCGACGCCATATTTTCGACCCCTCCAGCTTTTCGAGGGGGATAAATCGACGCCAGATGAGGGATTGGGGTCACCCAGGTTCGACTCGCAACTTGCAACTACTCATCTTCTTGTTTTTCGTAGCGTGAAAGACACGCCAGGTTGGAGCATAGTTCAACGGCGAACGAAGCGACGGTAACGATATAAGTGCCTTGAGGCAACGAAAGGTGCTTCGCAGGCAAAACAGAGAGTCGACAGAGATTACTTGTCAGCGGGAAACGTGATTACCCGCCTCTCTGTCATCAGAATCTACGGAGACTCCACGACCATTTTTAGTACAACAAGAGACCCAGGCTACGGTAGGCGGGTCCCCTTCTGGGCCTTTTATTTCAGTGGCTAGGGGTCACTCGCTCGAGTAAACCCTTTGTTTCTATGCAATCTTACGTTTTCTTCGAGTTTTACATTGATGAAATCAATCCGCAATGTCAAGGTGATCTAAGCTGCGCCAAAACAAGAGCCTAAACAATTTTCATCCGTGGGGTACAGAGCCACTCGTGCGAGTGGCTCAAACACGCCAGTGAAAATGGGGGTACCACCCCTACCGTAGCCTTGGTCAAGACACGATATCCATTACCTCTGGAACAGCTACCGTTCATACAAATCATCTCGAGAAGATCTGTCTACGTAACGGTAAAACGTGTACATGTGACCCACACAACAGGGTTTCAAAATCTATCCCAACACAGGGACTACGTGCACGTCATCGATAGCAGAGGCAAAGTGTGCCGCGAATACGGTACATGACGCACACCCTATGTTTTGATGTACGGGCCTTCAGGAAGGAGGGGGTGGTCAGGTACGAGTACATGATTATATATCTGAGTTGAGAGTGTTTTTACGATAACATTCGCCTCCCTACCCGCAATGTCGTCTTCACATGGTAATCCGAAGACATAAGGGGATATATCCGATTTCAGTTGAACTCGAGTTTTGAAACGTGAGGATTAGGGTCGTGGTAGATGTGCGAACGGGAAGCGCACAACTGTATTCCAGTAAAGTAGTGTCTGCGAATGAAAATCTTGGCCGTATTGCAGAAACTCAATACAGGCCTCCTTATGGCGGCTACTCCTCTTTTGCTTGTCGTTGGCATGTGACCATTGGCCGTCGATGGTTTTGAAGATTGAGCAGTGCAACGAGGGCAGGGCGGGGAAAGGTCGTGAGCCTCGTGGTTTTGTTTCGGAGAGTCGTCGGGAGAGAATAGCACAACCTGATCCCGGGCGCGAGTGGTTCACTCTAACAGTGTATGCTTTTTAGTTGACGTGGCCGGGATGTTCAGGCTTTGCAGACCTGCTGACACGCTGCTGGGGGCGGCGCTGGTGGCGTTGAGATGGCAGAAAACCCTAGTGGTATTATGCTGCGAAGAGCGGTGCTTTCGTATACAAAGTGGGGTGTGTTTCGCATCGAGTGCCATCTACCTGTCATTAGTGCACCCAAGATGTAAAAGCTACATGAAGTCTCTACTATTGCGCGAGTCTAGAGAAAATAGAAATCTCCGTTGTGTATTTCAAACATAACTATTGGACGCGACCGGAACAAAATGGATGAATCAGATAATCAGCAGGAAAATCTGGGATCCGAGGTTAGATACGTAAGAGCTTAGTTCAGCTGTCTCCAGGAAAGTGTCGTTCGCGATACATGTAACGCCTATAGCGGAAGGAATAAAAAGTGGACGGGATCCGGTCATGCGTGGCACTTCACCGACATGACTTGAATCCTGCCCCGTAGCTCAAAGCCCGAGAACGCGCGCTCGGCTGCCGTGGTAGGGAACTCAAAGAACAAAAATATGGGAATTTCATACACACCCATAGATAAGTATCTCACCCGCGACGCGGCATGAACTTGAACCTTCACTATATAGAGTCAGGCAAACGCTTTGGAAATTTTACCATGTATTCTGCGTAATGTCGTGCATAAGTCCCCCGGTGTGGTATGGCAACAAAAAGCGCGTATGCCTTGTAGAGCTCCACTTTGCCGGCAATTTTGTACTACTAATAAAGTAGGTTCCCGGCGTGCAGTTGCGACGATATCATCAAAAGCTTCAACGAAGAATTCGGCCATGGAGGACAGTCAACGCGTCCTCGATTCATGCACCTTCCTGGCGTTTTGTGTGAACCCCAACCACACGTTTACCATGAAGGTCGGCGAATAGAATCTCGCCACGAGTGGTGGTAGAAATGTGTGTGTACGGATCTAAAAACATGGCCGTGCGGGCTCCAACAACAAGGCTGCCTTCGACTTCCCCCGCCCCCCCGCCCGCTCTGAGAGCGGCACGAACATGATCAATCGATACAACAGTTGCAGCACCATCCTCTGTGTAAGGGTCAAAACAAACGGAATGTTTATGGCTTTAAAGCAAGATCTAATGACAGAGCTGAAACTGACTTAGAAACATGCACTGGTTCTGATCGGTCACATCTCACACCGAGCCCCCAGGAATTTGTCTCGGTCAATGTTAGATCAGAGAACTACGACAATTTCGGGCATTGCATACATCGATCGACTATAGTCCAACGCTCCGCACAGAGCAGACACAGCACAGACATGTTTTTGTAGCGGTGCACCTCTCTTGTACCAGAATGTCCTCACCTGCCGAGCTAGATTAATACTTCGACCAAACAATATGTTGAGCGCAGCAAATGGCGGCGGTAGGAGGGATCACCCGTGTTTCGACAGTGCGTTTAAGCAACTCGCCCGAGTGACTCTGAACCTTGACGTTTGTTTTTGTTAATTGGACTTTGTTAGGCGCTGCAAAGCCTAACATTTCATGCGGGTTTCATTCGGCGAACAAAAACGACATGAATAAAACGTAAAACCGCATTGAGACCGCAAAGAGGAACAGAATGATCACATACGGGAGTGACTCCGAGCCACTGCAGTACTAGGCCCCACGCCCCACGAAAAAACGTCGCCTGCGACAGCCGAGGCCTATCTCGAGGTAACCCGATGGCCATATACATGGCCCACATTCACAACGTTTTCGTTCATGCAAAGCAAGAACGACATCTCGACGATTTCAAGGTTTGGACCCCCGTAATCGAGAACACCTTCTTGCACAAAAATACTTACTCTATCGAACACACGACGCGCATAGAAGCACAATGTAGATAATACACTGGCAAGGTGGGGCTGGTGCCAGTGGAATACAGTTTCGATCACCGCAGTCAAATTTGCCGCTCAAGGTGCCGCTCCCGACGGAATTGAGTGCTGCTGTACAGCCTGCAGTCACCGGTTGTTTTAGGCATTCTTAGGCCGTGTGGCCAGCATCTGCACTTCATATAACTTCTCCCTGGCCGCTCAAAATACCGGCTCCCTTGTAGAAGCACGGTATGGTCGCGTAGTTTCGTGGTCACGCACGCAGCCCTTGTTTACAGCTGAGGCATTGTCTCTACCTTAGCTTCGGGGGTGCACCGACCCCGTGCTTCCTGCCGACCGTTTACTCGTTGTCGAGTCCTGGATGTTTTCTTACGTATTTGCCACGTTTCGACGGCCTACTAGGGTCCTCCCCCGCCCTTCCCCTCAACATCACTGTGATTTATTCGTGATTTACTTGCTTTCAAGTTTTAATCTAAGTTGCAGATTTTCTTCGTTTACGTAGGCCCTGACCGGCGCGTTTCGTGCACGGTGGGTGCGGGTGTCGGGTGTGCTTTCGTTATTGCAGAATCAGCGCCCTCCAGGATATCCCCAATACGCGTCGAATACTTGACTCAGGATGGTCCGGTTGACTAAGACGCTTACGGCCTCGCTGGCGGTGTCCTTCAGTATCTCCGTGAACGGTGAGCTAAAATGTTCAAGTCGTCTCTTGTTTACTGTATCATCTTAGATATTATTAAAAATGAAAATACATTCCAGCTGTGAGATCGAAGATTTCGTCGAAACTTATCTTTGCAAGCTGTGTGATACTCCGATCGCGCGTATTACGAGTTGTGTGTCCTCATTAGGGATATAGGTCGGCGGCTCCCCTTACAACTACATGTAGATATGTAATATATATGAACGCTGCGTGGGGAGGTTCGCAATACCGAGTAGTTTGAACTAGAAGTTGCGTTCTTCAAATTTTTTGTGCCAAGGACGTCAAGCATACGGATTCATACAAACACATTGATACCACAAAATCGAGCTTGTCATGCTGGCAGACGTAGCCTTTTCGCGATGTTTCGAGGTTTGTACTGACCAACCGACCCTCCGAACGGAAAAGAGACGATAAAATGTTTTATCCAGATACGCACAAGAAATCGTTCTTTGTCTTACTCAATTTTTCCCACACATCCACGTATGCACTTCTCTTTCTGTCCCTGACTCAGGTCTCAATACATGTCTTACAACATGCACGCCCACGACAGACGTGTGAGTGAGATCGTCCCATCTGTCTTCCCCCGAAAAGTTCTGCACAAATCAGATGGGATTGGGCTAGTGCCAGTATATCATCTGTTTGAGTAATCTACCCGCATTGTCTTCGAGGAGAGGCCATTGACAGAGCGGTACACTGTAGGCTCAGCTGTTCTGTTGGTGAATGTTTAGAACGCACACTGTGCTGTAGCGTCAGGTATGTACGTCTTACTGGAGCTGTGCTCACAAGGCAAACGTACTGGGACTCCCACTGGTGAACCGTCGACGCGTAGCGAAGGTTACTCGAGGGGGGGCTTCTTCTTGTTTGAGTCTCTAGTAGCATTTGAATGCCCTTCCGTGCGAAAGCTACAGCACGAAGACTACGGTATTCCCAGCTCCGCGAATAAGATACGTAGTGGTCTTTTGCACCCTTGTTGACAATCAAATATTTACTCTTTGTTGTGTCACAATTCAGGTCCCTCGTCAACTGCGGGCTTACAGACGATGACTTCCTCGACCTCAGCACGTGTTTCGACGATATTGGACGGAGCGGCGTCACTAGCATGTACGTTCCTTTGTCGTTCGAAAACAGGCAACAAAATTATGTCGTAATCATGTGACCTAACGATTTCGCGTCAAAGGCAATGCTAACCAACACTGTTAGCTATGCGATGCGAGTAAGCCTGTCCATAAACGTGTAACTGAAGATAGTGTTGAGAGTTGGAAGCGGCGGGCGCTACGATAGAGGCAGATGGTCATTTTCTGGAGATGGCCACCTCACGATCTCCATACCGGACTAGTGAGGTCGATTTCGAAACCTAAACAAGACAGAGGGAAAAAATGAAAACTTTCACCCCAATGTACAATCCAAGGTGCAGGTCTTCAGCGAATGGCAACGTAAAGCGTCTTTCAACACGTGCCTGGGATTATTGTGTTTCAATATTCAAACTGCGCGTTATCTGTCACCTGGCTGTTTCTCGGTTTGACAACCGTTGGTGTGGACCCAAGCGTGACTGACCTGCATACCGGTGAGAGTGGTAATGAGACAGAAGGTTATCACGTCTTGCGTCTGGCCAATCTCCGCTGCCGTCGTAGGTACATAACATGGTCAGCGGCGGGGCGGCAGTGTGTCGATACGTGGTGTTCGGAATATCTATATTCTTTTTTTAGCATAGGAACAATAGTTGGGTCACAAGTCTGGGTGAAAGGTAATTTTAGCGTAGCTGTTAGATCTCTAACATTTTTTTCTTTGTGGAGCATGATTAACAGAAATCGAACAGCAACAACAGCGGTCCGTGGTGGTATTCGATGGTGAAAAAGTCATGTATTTTGACGCGCGAACGCCCCCATGGTGTTAACGACATATTTGCGATTAAGCGCGGTCTGGAGTCGCCCAATGGAGTCGGTCGCGGAAGTGTGTCCGTTATCGCTTATACGCCTAGCCACATCCAAACACGACAGCGTTGGCGAACGACTTACGGTGTTTACAAGTCGCTGGCGACTCTGCTTCCCCCTCTATGACGCCCTTTCTCGCGCTGCACCTATTAACATGATTCATGCCATTCTGCACACGACTGAATAGCAACGAGTTTCCAACGATACTTGCCGACATTTTTCGATCAATGGGTGCCTTGAGGTATTTGTAAGGTATTTGTAAGTGTCGCTTCTGCGCCCCCGCTTCTCGCCTAATTTCAATGTCGTTTGTAACTCTCTGATTGAAACCCATGCGGGACAAGACCGGTTTTCGGGCGAATGGTTACGTTGCCCCAGACATCATGTTTTTATCATCGCACTACGGCTTCTCGGGCAATACTGTTGCTGTTTTCATTGTACCTGTTACTCTTGTTGCAATAGTCAACAACGTTTAGCCTCTACGACGGACGTCTGAGGGTGTACTCAACTCGCAAAACCAGATACAACGGGGATTCCGTGGTCCCACAAGTTCATGGGGCGTTTCGCTGTAGTAGGTGCTGAGTCTATGACAACCAAGTGTCAGATTTATTTCAAACCGGTGTTTTAGCGGCTGGAAGACACTTGGTGCGAGATACGGCTGCACGAAAGCTTTTCGGTGCTGTTAAACCGCCGCAACACACGTTTCAAATCAAGACCTATGTTGCACGCGCACCCTCGCCAATTCAAAAGTTTCACGTATAGCACTACGGCGGCTCTGGCGGGGGCGGGTGTACTCAGTTTGTGCATGGCCGTAGGGATGTGACTGAAACTCCTCGCATCCGTACCGTGCCGGGACGGAGCACGTCGCGTGTTCACCAACCAGGCAGACATTGCTTGCAGCAAGCGCAAAGCTCCGTGAGATGTCCGTCCAGTGGCACATAGGGTGGACTGCATCATTCCAATAGCTGCTCGTTCGACGGACTTCGGGACCTTGTGCCTACTATCTTGGTTGTGAATGACAGCGCTTTTGAGTTTTTTTTTGCATATTGAGGCCACACCAGAGACAGCAATAAGTACTACCTAAACACGTTGAATACGAAAAAAAAAGGGGGTCAG
This sequence comes from Undaria pinnatifida, assembly GCA_012845835.1. NCBI lineage: Eukaryota > Phaeophyceae > Laminariales > Alariaceae > Undaria > Undaria pinnatifida. The sequence goes on along the minus strand of JABAKD010000016.1, from coordinate 22,529,236 downwards.
CATCACTACCGCCACAACGGGGAGGCCTAGCACCCGGATATCAACAACGGTATAGGCCCGTCAACGTCAACGAATGTACTGGATTGGAAGAGGTCGACGGCTGCAGCTTAAAGTGCAACGCCAAGGCTAGAACTGCCGGACTTTTGCCTCCGATATCACTCTGAACCCCGCCCGACCTTCCCCCACTTATGAATTCTCTCCGACAGACCGCTGCTAGACGGAAGGAATACCCCCCCGACCCGCCTCGATGACCAATCCCAAAAGCTAACCCGAATACGAAAGGTTCCGTGCCCAAGGGTGTTGCTGTCCGAAACAGATGTCAACTGGTATTCCGCTCAAACGCGCGACAATCCGCACTGAATTAAACACAACGCACAAGGTTGGGTTGTGTGGAGCATGGATATTCTTATAAGCCCACTTGTGTTTATCCGTCAACCGCGTTACAGCGAAAAAACCCTGCAGAGTCAATGTCAAAAAATAAAGCTTGGTGGATGACCTGTCCCATAGTAGTGACTTCTTCTACTGCAGCCGTATATTTGATATGATAAGCATCCGATCACAATCTACCCAAAGGTGAGAGTAAGTGCTCGCCCAACCAACACGGGACATGGATGTTCGGCGTACCACTAACCCACGTTACTGAACTCTCAACGACGACACTATAATTCTTGTTTACGATTGCTGACCCGGTTACATTCTTACCCTCCCTCCGCCACGGCTTCCGTCACGTACATAAGGACCCTTCGGGGAAACAACCTGGAAACCCTTCCATCGAACATCTTCGCCGATCTGGAAGCCCTGACCAGTCTGTGAGTATAACAAGAAGTTACCGTTGAAAGTTGGTGCACGCCCTCTTCCCTTCTACTCTACCGTTGTAAAATCGCGAATTGACCGACGCATAACACAGATAGACTGTGGTCGAACCAAACCTTGACCTCTGAAGTAGTTCAGGCTGAATGGTTGATGATTCTAATCGAAAAGAAACAACGGGGAAATACCGCGCAATGTCGATTACTTCAAGAGGTTAGAGCATGGTTCACGGATTTTTTCCAGCAGGTTTTGAAAGGATTAGGTAGTATTTCGATACTACGACGGCATCAGCTTATAGTGCACTGCCAACGCTAAAACCGCCAGGTTTTAGCTTCTGATACCACTCTGAACCCCTCGACTTCCCCCTCACTTGAAAATACTTTCCGACAGGTAGCTGCTACACGAAGGGAATACACCCCTACCCGCCTCGATGATAGATCCCAAATGCTAACCCGAACACAGAAGGTTCCGTGTCCGAGGGAGTTGCTGTCCAACACAACTGTCAACTGGCAGTCCGATCAAGCATGCGACAGTCCGCACTGAACCAAGCACAACGCACGAGGGTAGAGCATGGATTTAAATTCAAGCCCTCTTGTTGCTAGTCCATTAACCGTGTACCACGGCGAAAACGCCCTGCAAATTCAATATCACTACATATTGCTCGGTGGCCGATCTGTCCTATGGTAGTGACCGCTCCCGATTCAGGTATATATTTATATGTTCAGCATTTGATCATCACCTACTCATATGTGGAAACAACAAGCACGGGACATGGATGTTCGGCGTACCACTAACCTATGTTTTTAATTTTTCACCGACGACATCACAACAATTGTTCAAGATTGCTGAACTAGTTACAATTTTACCCTCCCGCCGCTACGCCCTACGCCACGCACATAAGGAACCTTAGTTGGAACAACCTGGCAACCATTCCATCGGACGTCTTCGCCGATCTGGGGGCTCTGGCCTATCTGTGAGTATACCGACAAGCTACCGTTGAAAGTTGGTGCACGCTCTCTTCTCATCTACTTTACGGTTTCCAAGTCGCGAAATGACCGGCAACATTACACACACAGACCGTAGTTGAACCACACATTGGCCACTGGAGGAGTTCAGGCTGAACGGTCGATGATTCTAACTGGAAAAAAACGACAGAGAAACCCGGCGCCATACCGATTACTGCGATAGTTTAGAGCAGGGTTCACGAATTTTTGTACCAGCAAGTTTTGAAAGGTTAAGGTGGCACTGCAGTACCAACTAACACTTGTTGACATAGAGAATGTAACAAAATCTACCATACCAATAAATCTCTGCGTGGGAGGTGAAAAAATTGACGGCGGATGACCGTGTCATGTCATCCAAACTACTTTGCTTTGGTTCCGGCGATGCCTACCGTTTTCGATTCAGTCCTGTGTAAAGCTGCGGAATAGCATCGTTGCTGCTGCCAAACTGCTCAACGCCCAGAAACAGTTTCGGCCGAGGGTACCAAGTACTACCATCAACGAGGCGGCCAATTAGACCCAAACTCGTGTCTGGTTTGGCGAAGTGGTACAACTGCACTCCGTCGTGCGGCAGGGTATACCTTCTTTTTGTTCACTGCGCTAGAAAATGGGTATCCATACAAGGCACAAAACCAACCATGAAACACTTACCGAACACGAATGCAACATTGTGCATTGTCATCTTAGTACCTTGAGAATCCGGCACTGACATCTGTACCCCTGTTTTATGAAATCTACTCTTTTCCGATGCCGCCGTGACACTATGTCAGGCACCTGCATTACAACCAAATTTCCAGCCTGCCCGTGGAGGCCTTCGCTGGCTTATCGTCCCTGGAACAAGTGTAAGTGCCGTCGATACCACCCCGACCCTATAGTCTGTACCGGTCTAAACCGAAAAAATGATCATCTCCAGAATTTTGATGCAGCCATTGTTGGATTCTTTGCCGGAAGAGAGCAAACGGCTTTTACATCGGGATTTAATTTGTATGAGTATGCGCGTTTGACGCGTGCTACGACAGAAATAGGACCTTTTGTCTGAAATGGTTATAATGTTTGTGTTTCTCATCGTAAAGTCGTCGGAACCAGGTCGCGTTTTTGCCTGATGGTCGTGGTGTACCTCGGCGATGGGTTTTTTCCACCGGTAGCAGTTGAATTTTCTCGAAACGTTTTTTGGGAGAAGAGGTCTTATGCTCCCAATTTTGTTGGACCTCAAAAAGCAACCGGTGCCCCTCTGTCGTAGCACGCGTCATTTGCACTACGTACAACCACTCACACGGGACTGTTGGATGTATCCATATTCCATGGGCCATATACCCAGGGGTGCATGGCCTGTTGCGTCGTGCCTGTAAGGAGCAACGGGAGTGCATTATGTTCATCGATTGCACGCACACAATGCAGGTGTAGGCAGTCCAAATTGTTTGAGGTTCGACATACCACAACCTTCACCCTTAGACTATATGCAGTTCTCCAGAGTACACTTTTGAAAAACCAACGATGAAAAATTCGCCTACACTACGGTGAACCGTGTGGATTGACGACCGCCTGCCAAAGTAGGCCTATAGAACGCGGTGGTCACTTGTAGAGTTAGCTACAAATATTTGTTGATAATATTTGCGGGGAAGATGTTGGGCTGAGTGCCAACATACGCCGTCAATGGCTCCCCCTATGACACAAATCAGCGTCATTTCAAATCACATTGTGGGTGATAGTGTACGGTACGAGGAGCGTCAGAAGACTGCTGCTCGCACAAACAAGGGACATGGACCGTCGGCTTACCACTAACCCGCATGAATGGGTTGTTACCGACGACACCATAATACTTGTTTACAATTGTTGACCCGTTTACATATGATCCCTCCCACAGCCGCGGCTTCCGTCACCTACATAAGGTACCTTACTGGGAACAACCTGGTAACCATTCCATCGAACGTCTTTGCCGACCTGGGAGCTCTGACCCATCTGTGAGTATAACGAGAAGCTACCGTTGAAAGTTGGTACACGCTCTCTTTACTTCTACGCTACCGTTTCTAAGGTGCGAAATGACAGGCACATTACACGGACAGACCGTAGTTGAATCACGCGTTGTTCTCTGCAGTAGTTCGGCCTGAACAGTCGATGATTCCAACAGGTAAAAAACAACGGAGAAACCCCGCACATTTTCGATTACTGCAAGAGGTTAGAGCAGGGTTCACGGAACTTTTTACCAGCAGGTTTTGAAAGGATGAGGTGGTACTTCGGTACCACGACGGCATCGGCTTATCGTGAACCGCCAACGCCAAAACTGATGGACGTTCGTTTCCGATATTACTCTGAATCCCCGACCCCCCCCCTACTTTGAAATTCCCTCTGACAAGTAGCTGCTACACGAAGGGAATACCCCCCCATCCGCCTCGATGTCAGATTCCAAAAGCCAACCCAAATACGGAAGATTCCGTGTCTAAGGTTGTTGCTGTCCAACACAGCTGTCAACTGGCAGACTGATCGAACCCGCGACAGTACCCACCGAATCAAACACAACGCACAAGCATGGAGCATGGATTTAAATTTAGGTCCACTTGTTGTTAGTCCACCAACCGTGTAATACAGCGAAAACGCCCTGCAAAGTCGATGTCACTACATTATGCTCGGTGTCAGTTTTGTCTTATGGTAGTGACCGCTCCTCCTTCAGCCCTGTTTTGTATACGTTTAGCATTCGATCATCACCTACCCTGATGTGGAAACTACTGCTCGCCCAATCAACACGGGGCATGCATGTTCGGCGTACCACTAAACCAACGTGAATGAACTGTCACCGACGACACCAAAATAATTGTTAACGATTGTTGACCCGTTTACATTTTTTATTCTCCCGCCGCCACGGCTTCCGCCTCGAACATGAGGTCCCTTGCTACAAACAACCTGGCAACCCTTCCCTCGAACGTCTTCGCCGATCTGGGAGCTCTGACCCATCTGTGAGTATCAGGAAGAAGCCACTTTTGAAAGTTGGTACACGCTCTCGTCACTTCTACTTCACCGTTCCCAAGGCGCGAAGTGACCTTCACCTTACGCAGCCAGACCGTGGTTGAAGCACACGTTGGCCCCTGGAGAAGTTCAGGCTGAACGGTCGATGATTCCAACCGGAGAGAAAAGACGGAGAAACCCGGCGCCTTGTCGATCATTCCAAGGGGTTAGAGCAGGGTTCACAGAGTTTTCTACCAGCAAGTTTTGAAAGGTTGAGGTGGCACTGGAGAACCAACGAACACTTGTTGACATAGAGAAGGTAACACAATCTACCATACAAACAAATCCTCGCGTGTGAGATGTGCTGTATGACGGCGGGTGACCGTGTCATGTCGCCCAAAATACTTCAATTTGGTTTCTGCGATATTCACCGTTCGCCGGTTCTGTCCTGTGTGAAGCTGCGGGAGAGCATCGTTGCTGCTGCCACACTGTCGAACGCCCCGACACAGTTTTAGCCGAAGGTACCAAGTGCTACCATCAACGAAACGGCCATTTGGAACCAAACTCGTGTCCGGATTGGCGGAGTGGTACGACTGCAATGCGTCGTGCAGCAGGGTATGCCTTCTTCTTGTGAATTGCGCTAGACAATGGGTGTTCGTACGAGGAACAAGACTAACCATGAAACACTCACCGAACACGAATGCAATCTTGTGCATTGTCATCTTCGTACTTAAAGAATCCCGCACAGATAACTGTACCCCTGCTGCATGCAAAAAAATCTTTCTCGATGCCGCCGTGAGACTACGTCAGGTATCTGCATTACAACCAAATTTCCAGCCTGCCTGTGGACGCCTTCACTGGCTTATCGTCGGTGAAACTAGTGTGAGTGCCGTAGATACCACCCCGACGCCGTGTACCGATCTTGAACAAAATAATGACCATCTCCAAAATATTGATGCAACCTTTGAAGATTATTTGACGTTCGGGAGCAAACGGTTACTGCATATTAAGATTTTGACGCGTGCTACTGCAGAGGTAGCACATTTTGCTTGAAATGGTTTCAGAATGGTTGTACTCCGTATGGCGAAAGCGTCAAAAAGAGGTCGCGTTTTTGCCTCATGGTCGTGGTGTACCTAGGTTATGAGTTTTTTTATCTGGTGGCAGTTGTACCTTTCTCTAAATATGTTTTTGGGAGAGGTCTCTTGTGCTCACAGTTCTGTTGGACCTCAGAAAGCAACCGGTGCCCCCCTGTCGTAGCACGCGTCATTTTCACTACAACTACTGACAGGAAACTGTTAGATGTATCCGTAGTCCATGGGCCGAATACCCTGGGGTGCATTGTCCGGTTGCGTCGAGCCCGTAAGGGCCACCGGGAGTGCGTTGTGTTTATCGATTGCAAGCACACGATGCAGGTGTAGGCAGTCCAAATCGTTTGCGGTTCGACATACGACAACCTTCACCCATACATGGAGTACCAAAATACTATTTTCAAATACCATCGACGATAAAAACGCCTACACTACGTTGAACCGTGTGGATTGGCTGCCGCCTGCCAAAGTAGGCCAATAGAACGCGGTGGTCACTTGTGGAGTTAAATAAGAATATTTGCTGGGTTCCCCTATGACATTAGTGGCCAATTTTATAAATCATATTGTGGGGGAAGTGGACTGTACCAGAGGCGTAGGGATATCGATCTATATTGAACAGTTCGCTAATTTAATTCGCGTCAATAAAAGCAGTGATAACACCCTCAGTAGCGAAGGCCACGCGAGACGGCAAATTTCTGCGATGCCAATGTAACTTGTGTTCCCCTTTTCATTCCGAGTCGACAGATATCTCACGTCCAACGCTCTGACGACGCTTCCCGAAGGCGTATTCGAAAACCTGGGGGCTGACGGAAGCATGGAGGTCCTGTGAGTGCCTCTCGGTCGTGTCACAGACCGATCTTGCTGTCTTGAGTGTACGCAAGCGGAACCGCGCAGAACGTGGCTACGTGTCATTACGCCCTTTCACATGGTCGCTGTTCACCTGTCATTTTGCAGACGATCCAGACGATGAACGTTTGGCATCACGACGTAGTTCAACAGATCTACATGGCATGCCGATTATGAACACAGCCACTGTTGCTGCCTCTGGTGAGTACGATCGGGCCTACTGTTGGTCTTCGCGGGTCAATCACAGCGCGTTCGCGTGTTTACATCCACCAGTTTCGTCAACCCATGTCTACCTTTGATGCTGCGCAAACCTTTGTTCTCTCCATTCAGGTATCTGAGTGGAAACGCGGGCCTGCAATGCATCCCGTCCGTGTAAGTGATGTGGGTGGGGGATGGATGATCATTGTTTGTCGTTCATATGCGTGTATGGTAGGATGATATTCGCCTGCGGCCTCTGGCCTGGCCTAGATTGCAAATAATCGTATAGTGCTGTATGTAAATCGGAGAGATGGGTGCACGACGGAGCTGTTCATTCCTCGCTTTGATCATTGGCCATGTATGGTATTATTTTCTCCGTGTACAATGTGGGGTCAACGCCGATTAAGACAGGAATGGGTAATCATTCATGCACAACGTCGGCTGGTATACAGACTAGTTTTCCTTTTTGACGATCTGCCCTGAACAACAGCTGTGCTCGCATCGTCGACCCCTTTTTTGAGCCGGTTTGACAAACGCAGAACCTTTTCCGACGCCTCGACCTCAGCTGATGCTCCACAGGTCGACCCCTCTGGCGTGTGCGGTAAGAATCGGCGGAGTTCCAGTTGAAATGTGGACCCCTTCCGCAAACGTCGGTGGCGAGGAATGCCTATCATCGTTGTCGTAGGCATGCTGTTATCAACGGAAACTGAGAGAGCGTTGAGGTAGAATGATCGAGGGGCGCAGTGGTTTATTCTTTCGGAACCTATACGTACCCTACATTGTACGCTATTTTCGCGACATAGACTGATGTTCTTAGTGTCGCACACGGTTTGATCTATGTAGCCAATGTACCAGATGAAAGAGCCTAATCTTGATCAATAAATGCCTGCCCTGTCGTTACCTCTGTTCTCTGCCGCACACGCGAATCATCGAACAGAATGTACCCCACTCACCGCGGTTACATGTGCAGATGGTCAAACTTGTGTTCCTGGAGCCGACGGTTACACTTGCAATGGTAAGTCTCTTATGGAACTATAATCTCTTTTACACCTCGCTTTTGCCGTGAGCGTGTAGCAACTTGTGTTCTCCTCTCTACGGTACTCCAGTAGACCAAAGCCTGGAAGATACGTCCAGCAAACAGAACGAAGGGTAGAGAAGGCGGGAAGAAAGGGAGGCCAGAAGAATGAAAAGTGCACCTCCACTAAACGGCTAACCGTGTGATGATCGGCGTCAATCTAGACACAACGTGCCATGCGCCTTCTGTGATTCTTCACGTCTCACGACCGATATTCTTGTGTAGGACATATTGGGAATGGTACAAATACAAGCGACGGGGCCTTTAAGTAGTCTTACGTTTATCTTAATTTGTTCAATATGTTAACACATGAGCCTGCTGTATGGCGTCCAGACATTGTTTGAGGCACAAGCCGCTTGCGAAAAGCCCCCAGAAATGCCAGTCGCAACGTCCCCGGTTTTTCGTGAACAATAATTATGCTACAAATAGTTGAAACGCATCCTCATATAGCCCGGAATCAACAGCATCAACGATTGACTTTCTCCGTTCAAGTCATGACCTTGTTTCATGAATAAACAGAGATGTGGCTCCACGCCGACAATAGCGAAAACATAATCATGGCTATTAGCAACACCAAGTGGATTCCACGAGACGTTCGCGAGAATCAAACATTTTCCAAGACCCATGATACGAGAGAGCCAGCGTCTGCATTTTGAGAGGGTCCTAACTTGGCGACCTCTATACCCCACCCGAAGGATGATACAGAGAGAATAGTGAAATGAAGCCGGACGAAAATGCCTACGGCTGACGAAGGCAGCTTTGAAACGCAAATTGTGTTCAAGCGGTGTTATGCACTTCCCCACTGTCAGGTTGCTTGGAAATCATGAACATCTCATCCCAAACAACGATACTCCGATCGTACTGCATGCCACGATGTGTCCCTACGACGACGCAACTGTGCCCGCAAAGAGTGCCAGAGAAAGTTCGCCTGCAATTCAACTCTTCGTAGATGCGTCAAACCTTGGTTTTACGTACATCACCAGCATCATCCGCAATGTTTTTCCGCCGCTTATTCAAACAATGCAGTGTGCGACCCAGGGACAAGCATGTGTGGTGACCCACACATGCAAGGCTTCCGCGGCCAGCAGATTGACTGGTCCGGTGTAGACAACAGCTGGTACTGCATCGTCTCCGATGACACCGAGAGCATCAGCGTCAACGTTCGGCTCAACGCTCCTCTACCCGCGGAGTTTCCAGACCGCCAGCTTATTACCGGCCTTAGCGTCATATCACAGGGTCATTCGCTTGTTGTCGAGGTGATTAACCCGTACGATGTCAAAACCGCAGGCTGCCCACCCAACATGTCCACCTGCCTTTCAAACGGCGGACTCCGCGCGGTTGTCGACGGCGAGGAGGTAGACAGCCTTCTTCGTTTCTCCAAAGACGAGTATGTGACGGACGGCATTGCCCTGTCGGCGTCCAATTTACCTGTGGAGTGTCGGCAGTTCGGAGGGGACAAGATTTGGGCTCGCATGTACGACGAGATGCTTCACGGCAAGCGCGAATTGGCCGTGGAAGAAACGTTTGAGGACTGGATTCTACGTTTCGACCACATGGCCGCTCCTGACTGGTGCAGGAAATACATCGCACAGAAAGACCTCGCCGATGTCCAGTCCATCTACTCAGTCATCAAGATAACTACTTCCTCTGTCACGGTGCGCCTCAACGTCGGCACAAACTTTCAAGGCAATGGGGACGTTGACTGGGATGGTCGTGTCCTTCCTGACTTGGAGTTCTGGCAGATGGACGTAGGTTTGGACGGTCTGTCTCTAGACAACGAGTCGCTCACCGGCATTCTGGGTGAGACGGCCCGCCCGGTTCTGGACAAGGATGGACAAAAAATAATGCAAGGGTATGGGGCGATGCGTGGAACTGTCGAAGACTACCGCGTGTCAAGCCCCCTGGGCACTGACTTTGCCCTCTCAACCAAGAAAATGGACGACTCCACCTGACGCAAATTTCCACGTGCATTTGTATCCGCGCATATGCCTAATGCGGCCATGAATGAAACTTGCAACGCTCCTCTGTCTGCTGTTTGCAGCAGTTTAGGTATAACCGATTAGATATTAGACGTCGGGGGTGGTAGCAGTGATGGTACATACAAGGGAAGATCGTGTGACTGGGCATTTTGGAGGGTTGGGGGGCAAGAGGCAGAGCTTGCTTTGGCACATTACGTCCGATGGCTGGTGACCACCCCCACCCCCTCCCCCCCGCCCCTCTCTCCACCTCATGCAGTATCACGCGGTGGGGTTTCTGGCGGCACGCTGTGGGATTCCCGGCGCCTGGGCTAGTCGACATATATCGTTGTACCCACGTCACCGATGATATATATATAGAAACACAATGAACTATGTAGGGTTAGCATAGCTGAGAAGTGAAGTTTAAGACCTGGGATTGATTGAAAGCCACACGTTTCAACGCGTAGCAGGCACACATACCGTGATGCCGCCGTCACGTCCTCTATTTGGCAGAACAGGCTTTCACGGGACGTGGGCGATGCTCTCCAAGCTCTGGGGGACAGGATAAATACTGACGTCGTAGGAAATGCTTGCGGAGCTGGTATACATTCGGTCAATATATTGCGCGATACAGTATCTAACGAATCCATGATGGCTGGTGAGGTATATAAACACTGCACGATGCAGACATATAACACTGTATTCCGCACGTTGAAATCCCGGTGTTGCTGTGCCCAGTAGTTAGGTTGACGTTGTGCCTGCGCTTGGATGGCTTATCTGGTGGTCCGCATAGGTTGTTTGTGTGCTATTGCCGGTATCCACGTCCATACCGTATTCTTGAGTATACGATGGCATTTGCATTTAGGTGGGGAGGTAGTTCAACCATTTTTTGAACGTTGGCAAGAGACACGAGCCTTGCGCATTATATATCGTACGTCGAGTTGTGACGAGGAGACCATGCCACTCCCTACGATTGGTGATCAATTACCGGTGTTAAAATAAACCCTTTTTTCAAACGCCTCAGGTACTCGGAGGTTTGCTCGACAGCCCCAAAAAACACGATCATGAGGCATGGACGTACGACTGCCGTCTTCAGGACATATCGTACGCCATAACGTCAGAGAGCCCACGATGCAGTTATACTGGTTATGTTTGGGCCATGGTTGGGTCCTACTGTTTCATTTACGTCTATGGTTCAATATCGTTGAAGGGGTTTTGAACGCCGGGGCTCCGAATCAAAATCGTCCAAAACTTGTCTCTTTTTCATGCGATTTGAACGGTTTGTACACATGAGGCACGGGCTAGTCCATCGGGGGTCTCATTCTGCATAGATTATAGCTCCTCAGGCGGTTAGGAGCCTCTCAAGAAATGAAAACGACGCGCCTTTATCGTAGCGTGAGTTGAACTAAGAACACAATATGTAGAAGTACACTTTGAGCAATTTGTCGATATGTCGCCGGGATTTTATGTAGTGCCATTTGGCGTCTTTGTCTGCAATGAATATCGACTGAGTCCCGGCAATGTCTAAACGCGCGATATCATGCCTTCCCGGCGGAGCCACGTCATTTACCGAAGGTTTCGCTGACATCCACAAAGGCTGCCGTTTGGTACTCTTGTAACATATATATGCATTGAGATTGATTCGCTCAGAGGAGATCCAACGGGTGTGGAAATAGGCGTTTCTGAGAGGCGAAGATGGAAGGAGCCCTAGTAGACACGGAGTTCGTTTGTGTATGCCGAAATAACCCCCCCGTCCCGCGCATTATAGTATTTTGGTGATGGCGCACACTTATGCCACAATTTAGTAAAACATGCGATTGTTTCCAGTAAAACGAAGAAGAATATACATGGCACAACTGTTATGTTTACACAAGCGACCGTTGAAGGCCCAATCGATTTTGATTAATAGATTATCGTGCTCACGCGTGCATGTTGGCTTGTTTAGAAAATGGGTTAGTACACAAATGCAAATACATTATATTCGCGCTCGTGTCATTGTCCACGATTCATGTTGAGACCAACACGACAAATGTCTGATCAGAGATTGACCAGACGAGTCCACCGCGTGTAGCCGCTATATGCCACACCATCAGCACCCAGTATTTTTGCACATCATTTCGGGCAGATAGGAACTCTCATACCAAACGAAAAAAAAACATTATTATGCGAAGTCAAAACGATGAGCATGAGGCATTTTGTCGAAAGCGTCATGAACCCATGGACCGCAAAACGTTCATCTCGTACCGTTATTCACTGAACACAAAGCCGGCGCGTGCTACAAAACTTCAGCCCGTGAATCCACCTCATTTTGACGAAGTACGAGCCGAACGGGCGGGTCGTCGAAGGTGGGCCATGAGGGAGTCAACCAGGAACCTCGCGCATACCGACCCAGTCACGTATGATAAATAGGCAACGGTGTGTCATGGGGAGGATGCCACTACGACACCACTCCGCCCCACGTTCTAGGTGTGGTGGGCACTGGGCACAAGCTACAGCCGCTAGAAGACATCAAACTTTACTCTCAACTCTTGTTGTGCTCCTACCGAAGAATACTTTCTTCCTTCCGTCTTTTCCTCGGTCGTGATGCACGCACTTAACTCGATGCTATGTACCGCGAAATCGACAGTGGTTATTTAAGAGGCAGGATGCACAGTTACGTGGATGACAAACGTCAAGCGTACAAGGAGGTACAGGATGTACGGGTGGCTCTATTGAAATTACATGAAGACAGACAAAAACGTCGTGAGAGTCATAATGCTGAAAACGGTCAAACCTCGGTGGGAACACGTGTTGTTGTCGGAGACAAGGTGCTGGTGTAGGAGGTGGAGTCTGTTATGCCAAGGGATGGGATACATCAAAACCTACCCCACGAGAAACGGACCGGACATTTGGAGGTGACTGAAGTTGTTATACCAGGACTCAGCTACATCGTCACGGTGAATGGGCGAGGGGTTCACCGACGACGGGCGTCAGCAGCGAACACCAAGTTGTTCCACTTACGTCCGGACGACCTCCGTCACGACTTCGAAAGCGAATTTGCTCACCTGGTATGGGGAGTTGACTTCGGACTTGCGCAGCCATCGACTGTAGCGTCGCCTACGTTGTTTTTGGTTCGACTTCTTTTCTTTTCCTTTTCCTTTATCCTCTATCATTTTTTTTTCTTCTTTTCTCCAATTGACTTTGCCTGTCGTCCGTGTGCGTAGTGATAGGTACTACGTGTAATATATACATGGTAGTCCTCCTTGGGGTGGCAATCAGAATAGTTGGTTTCTCCAGGCGTGTGTAATGAGACGTATGCACCGGCATGGACCTGGCACATCGTATACGGACTGCCGATTTCACTTTTATATTTTTCTGGTAGAGGCATGAGTTGCGTCAGCTGTGATATATGCGTGTACCACCTTAGGTTGTGTGTGTTTTCCCCTGGGGTATTCCTCAGCTCCAGAGTGCCTGGGGCCTGTCCTGTGAATACGGACTTGATTATGCGATTTAATGTGAGATCAACAACAACAACAACAACAACCCTAATAGACAGAAAGTCTGAGATGGGTTAGGAAAACGCTTGGAGGTGTCGATACAAAGGACGATTCGTGGATAAAACAGAGTTGCAGTGGCTGTCCGAAGAGGAGGCATGAGACAACTTCACCCCTTTACAGCTGGACGGTTTCCATGCGATGTGGCAAACGTATCACGGAGCGGAGTGCCATGCATGGCCGACTTCGAGGCGAACGTGCAAGAAAAATGATTGGACAGACCGCGAACATGCGTTGAAACAACACCCCGTGGGGACCGTGATTTGGAATAAATTCGCGGACGCTGAAGGAATCAAGAAGCGTCACCTTTCGACGATCTTCAACTACAAGTCACCGAACTGGCGAGTTCGGTACGCACACGGAGATTGAGAAGAGCTCAAGGAATGTAAGATCCTGAAAGCTAGGAGGACCGGAAATACACAATCCGGCTTCCCGTAAAGACGAGGATGGTGAGGTGGAGTTCGATGGAGAATTGGAGAAAACGTTAGCCGGAGATCGGCTAGCGAGCAAGATTAGGGCTTCGGCCTACCCATGGTAAAGGTAAAAGACGAGAAATTGTGGATATGAGGCTTTCAGCTGGGGTCCTTGATAAGAAGTCCAACCAAGTCCAGCAGTACCAATCCGGGAGCTAGTGCGGAAAAGCGCGAGGCCCAGGGTCCCTACCCCCGGAGAGACGCCTATCCATGAAAATGGTAGACGCCACTCATACGAGCCTTAGGGTAATCAAAACACGACTAAGTGAGGGAAAAAGCCCTCAGCCTTACTCCAGTGTATCCACAGCTCGGTTAGCACGGTATCTTCAGGAAACCGTGCCTGGGGAGTGTTGCAGCGGATTGAAATGACGCCACGTAAAAAAAGTAGTGCAATGCTGCTTACGTCTGTACAACTCTAGTCAGTCTAGAAAGCGTATCGCTCACGGGTCTCAGTCCAAATACACACAAAACGAAACGAGGGAAAAATGAACCTGAACTTGATCTGATACAATCGTGAGTGACTGCGAACGGAGCCTGAGTACAGCGATCGTTACCCTACTGTATTGTTGAAGGTTTAAGTCGGAGATCTGCTATATAGCACTAGCGCTTGAAAGAAAAATGCGTGAGACAAGACTGGAGTTTGTAGGCAGCTGAAGTAACAAGCAAACGCTGGAAATCATCCTAAAGGCATACACGGAGAAAACGAACTAGAAGCTGTGAGAGACTGGGGACAAGGGATTAAAGAACTGGGTGTGTGTGTCAAAAAAAGCTGTCATGCTTCCTTACAATTCTACACAGTGTTGTTCGTTCGATACAAGGAAAGAGGGGGGTGTTTGCGTTGCATTGGCCGCAGACACTTAGTTTTTTACTCCGTACAACATGGGTCGAGGCCATGACAAGATGGCACGTTGCTGGTAGCGAGGCGGCGGATGCATCGTGCATGTAATGTGGACGAAAAGTTGGTATGCCTCAATGTTACAGATATGTTGATCGATAAGCTATGTATTCATGCATGCACAGCAAGAGGCATTCCCTGGTGGTCCAACTGTTGGGATATACAACTTTCGATAGTATTAGGCCCGGGTTCAATTCTGGCTAGGAAGCCTTATTGCGGGGAGGGACCCTGCGCCCTCGAGAATTTTGTTACTGTTTCTGCCACTTCCTCTCACGTGCGAGGCGCCGAAAGGGATAGTCAGATTCAAGCATATTATGTCTGACCCGGTTGCTTCTTGATTCAAGCGAGCAGACGGTTTATTGTGCGGAACGGATCACGAGCGTGCAGATAGCGCTCCAGGTGGCGCAAGTGCAAGCATTTCGTGCCAGTTATTCAAGGTGCAAGCATTTCGTGCCAGTTATTTACTCTCAGCACTCAGTTCACAGGTTCACAGCAGTGCTCAAGTTCACCGATTTACAGTTTAACTGTTATCGTGCTTTTCAAGTGATCGACCTACCCCAGCTCTCCATCCAAGCCAACGCACGTTGGTCGATCCCCTCCTATGCTATCCATCCGAGGTCCTGCGACTCGGGTTCGTTTACATACTGCAACTCCGGTTCGTTTACATGAAATATGGAAGGATAAGTCTTGCTCGTCGTGACAGTAGTGTCCTCCATGAAGCTGTCAATACACGTAGCGTACTAGCCTAGACTACAGGGGAGATGTCGAAGTAAAGTTATCATTGCGTGTTTTTGACCTTTGTTTTGCGGCAGGAGGTTGTGCGCTTTGGTAATGGTGTCTCGGTGATACGGGGTACAAGGCATACACTAAAGGTAGAGAAACAGGTGGTACATTCTACAATGAATGCCATTCCCATACCCAGTCACAAATGCGCACGTGAGTACGTGGATTTGTGCATGAGTCCCTGCCCTTGCCGCTGATCCATGAACTGTAGGAGTTGGTCAAGGAGGTACTCGCTTACTTTCTCTTGCGCCACAGCGTTTATGGGCATGGACAAAGGTGCCATTTATTTATTACGGAGTCTTATTTATCGGGGTGAACACTGGTTTCACTAGCTGCCCATTGGATCGGGCCTGTGCTCTCCTGCGGTGTTCACATGGGGTACGCGTGGCAAAAGGGTTCATGACGTTTTCGATAGAAGAATACGTGTGACTTGTTTTAATAGCGTATCGTCTAGCGTAAAACGCTTAATGCATATCATGTATACGGAGTCTAGATAACGTTGAATGCTGGGCACGGTCTCCGCCATCAAGTCGTCGCTCTCGACGCCTACTCTCGACGCTCGGCGTTTGTAATGGTTGCATATACCCCAAATTATTCAGGAGGACATCGGCTACTCTTGGATAACACGCGTAGAAGAATTGGGCACAGTCTTCATGTGCCTTTGGGTTGCAGGGTTGGTGCATTGATCGGGTGCCGGTGTCCACTCGCACTACAGAGGCTTGTGTTGCATGTGTCATTATAGCATCAAGCATGTGAAAGCACGATTTCACTTGAATTTGACGGCGTGCAGTATTCAACTTACATGTGTAGTCTAACCATAGGGTTCGAACACCACGTTGTTGACGCAGCATCGTATACGCAGCATCTAAAGACTGTAATGACACATCGTGTGGAATCGTCCATGTACGCGTTTTTGTGTGGTTTCGCGTGTGTGTGCAACTCTGTTTGTGGCGGGTAATTGTTGAAGCATTAGTCTATCTCGATCGAAAATGTTCAACCATCGTTTGGCACATTTTTGCGTTGTGTTGCCTTTCCTGCGAACATGAGTTGTTTAGCAACTCAGCGAAAGCGTTTGCACTCCCATGGTCTTACCTAATCTCCCATAAGTGTCGACAACCCAATATTTTTTTTGCTCTTTTTCGGCCAATCATTTACACCTCTAAAAAGTACCTACAATAAGGGTCCCCATATAGGTTGGCCAATCAGAAGCCTGTATGTGCATTTCCGACCAATCAATAGAGTGGGGCGTGGGACAGGCGCGGCGCGATTAGCTGTGAGCTTGCTGCCTGTCTGTGTTTTGTTGCGGGTTGCTGGGTCTACGTGACAGTTTACGACAGACCGACGCTGCTATGCGGCCAAAGCCAGTGGCTGTCGCCGAGCTGCTACTTGTCTCGCGTGGCGCCCGAATCGCCGTTGTTGCCACAGTCTATGCCTAGTGGAAGGCCAAAGGGGTCGAAATGCACATCTAAGTCGCAGCGATCTAGCCCCGAAAGCCGTCTGGAGAAGAAACGCAAGGTGGCCGGGGAAAGCAGCACCTAAGCTCGTTGAGAGAGGGTGGAGATATCGGTGGATCTGCACAGGGTAGCTCGTAAGCAGAGAGGGGGGAGTCATCACGTGGTGGAACTTCCGCAGGAGGAGGAGGTCATGATAGCGCTGGTGGTACATCCGGCGATGGGAATGACCATGGTGCAGGTGGATCGACCGGTGCTGCTGTTGTTGTCGAATTTGATGCGGTGAGACTATTGCTTGGGTCTGCAGGGAGATCCTGCTGTCTGCTGGTGGGTGACTGCCTGGGTTTTGAGCAGCAGCCTCCCAAAAACAAGTACCTATTAATAGCCCGTACCTACCAAAACAGCAGTACCACGATCAGGTCTAAATTTTAATGGTACCTGGTACTCGAGTAACGTATTTCTGCGGGATACCTCCTGTCATAATGAGAAACAGAGCATCAAGGTTAGGTTTCTTCTCTGGGGAAGGGTACGTTCTACACTGACGTCAGGATCCACACTAACGTCAGAATGACTACTCCCAAAATTCATAATTCCCGGTCAATGCCAGTCTTATATTCTTGTTGCCCCAAGATACCCGGTTATTATAATCAATGGCGTCATGTACTGGATAAGTATTTTTACTGGAGGATGTCGCCCCACGTCTTCGGTAAGAAATACTATGTAGCAGCCTGTACTGTCGGGCCTACAGTGGTACAACGTAGACTATAGACTAGTGCAGGACGCCGCAAAAGAAACAGAAGCACGACCCCGGCTGTGTTTCTCATTGTGAATGGGTGCGTTCGACACTGACGTCTTTCTATACTATTCCCGAACTCTTTATATACTACGGTATTATAGTCTGGTTTCCCTAATACCCTGTTTCTTAATAGTCGTCCTTTCTCTGCACTATGTTAATGCGTGCAACGTACCAGTACCAGGTACGTACTGGGTACATGGTACGTTGTAGAATGTACAACGATCGTGCGGCGCCGCCTTCGGCGGTCCAACCCTCACGATTGTTGTTAAAGATGGTGTGAGCAACAGGAGAGTAAAGGTGAGTAGTAACGACTCCTACCAAGAGGGTGATGAGCAATTTGTGTCGGAGAAGATGATATTTTGGAAGAGAACTACTTCGTATGTCGGCGGCTAGCCGACAAAGCGGGAAAACCTCGGAAGGATGGCATGCCGGCAGGAGACGAAGTCGTCTCTTGAACTTCAAAAACATGTACCTGGTACTAAAGAAGGTCAATCATAAAGGAAACTAAACCTTTTTCAGCAAGCGCAAAAACTTTCGCTGCAAGCTGCAGTACCCGTAAAGGCCGCTCTTATCGGAAATGTGAATTTCATAAATTTCCTCTTTTTTTTCCAGGATTTCCTGAGAAACGGCTGCATTATTATCGAGCGCGGGGTTGCTTGATTTTTTTTTTCCATATTTTTAGAAGCCGAGCAATAAAGCAAGACCGCCACCACCCACACCACCAGTCACGCGCATCGTCACACAGCAAGCATGAACGACATCCCGGAAGGCCGCAGAGGAATTGCCCCAGGCCAAACAGATTATTGCCATCCGGCGACAGCAGCGACGGAAGGACGACGGGCCCAGTGCGAACGAAGTTGCCTGGATTGTCAGGGGGAAGCACTTGTGTAGATGTGGCGTCAATCACCGAGGCCACAGACAGACAGCATCAGCCCCACATACACTTCGATGATCCACCAATCACAGGGGAAGGGGGCAGCTGCTGAAGGTCAGGGTAAGTGTTTGGGTGCCATTGCTGAGGGCGTGGGGCTCCGGGACAGCAGCAGCAGCAGCAGCAGCAGCAGCAATAACAGCTGATGATGATGAGGATCAAGTCCATACAAGTTCGTACATTTTCGAATGTTGCACGTAGCTTGTGCGAGTTCGTACATTTTTTAATTTTGAGTTGTGTAATCTACAGCAGTAGACTCAACACGAATTCGTATATTTTTAAATCTTGCACGTACAGCATGATATATCGAGCTGTGATCTGTGAGTGGACACACAAACTACAGCTGTATTTGTATGGACATCATCGTAAAGCACGCGAGAGCAGGTAAGAAAGTCCTACTTGGGCTTAGGCTATCGGCTTATTGTGATCTCAACGTTGAGCGAAGGATCTTAAAGGCTACGAGGTATTATAGTCTATACCAGGTAGTATTTACAATGGCGTTCCTGCCTGAGCACAAACGATCAGCCGTAATTTCTCATTAAACAAAGCTCTTTCTTAAATTTTTTACTCCCAAGTTCTTGACGTAAGTCGCGTACTGTATACCAGGTACCAGTATAAAGCAGTATTGTATACTAGGCATACATGGGTATACGCAGGACTTTAACAACACATTATACATACACTGCCATGTGTATACTGTTATATATTTGGGTACTACTGTAGTAATCCGTTAGCGCTCCTTCCGTGGTCGTATGGATGCGCAGTGTACATTGCCAGGTGGTTATATATTTCTGGTGGTATATTGTACTGATCCAGTCTGCCAGTATACGCTTCCAGTTCTGATACAATCCAGTATACTGCTTTAAAGCGCAGTTTTGTCATCTGTAGACCACTGCTTCAGGCTACTCGTTCGAGTGCGCAGCTTAAATTCACGCCACACGTGCATGACAATAATGACATCAAAGTTTGTGCCTTTCCCCGGTGCTCGCTACGTTTTGAACACAGGTCAGGTCCAAGCGATCACACCGGTTCAGTCAGAAACTATCCCGGAGGGGGTCGTTCTTACGCTTTGCGCGGCTATGGAGGGGAAATCATACGCTGTCGACGAAAACATTACGTTTATGTACGGAGGAAATCAGTGAAAGGCGTCTGATGTGCTCGCCATCATCATAAAGGAAGATATCGCGGAGGATGCGTCCTTCATCAACACCCGGAGGTCGAAGCATCGTTTTTGCGGGCACTGGGGTTGATTGTTTCCAATAAGCACCGAGGAACATTTTTTCAATTCCGCCTGTCGTGCTCAAGGCGAGAATCATTGGTTGTCGATTCCCCCCCCCCCCTTCCCCCCCGTTTTTTTCCTCACACTCTGGTGGAGCACTGGAGGGCGTAATGATGTGGCTTATCGTGATAGAACCACGGTGCAGCTGGCACCCTTTTTTTTATGAGTCCAGGGTATTGGTTGTCGATTCCCACCCCCAACACCCCGTTTTGCTCCTCCCAGTCTGATCAAGCAGTGGAGGGTGTAATTTTGTGGTTTATCGTGAGAGTACCCTGGTGCAGCTGGGCCCCGTTTTTTCTTTTCAAAAAGGAGTCCAGGGTGTTGGTTGTCGATCCCGCCCACCCCCAACCTGTTTTTGCTTCCTCCCAGTCTGATTAAGCAGTGGCCAGTGTGATTTTGTGGTATACCCTGATGGTACCACGGTGCAGCCGGCGCCCCCTCCCCCATTTTTTCAATAGGAGTCCAGTGTATTAGTTGTCGATCCCCCCCCCCCCCCGCCGGTTTTTTCCGCCCCTTTTGGTCAAGCAGTGGAGGGTGCAAGTTTGAGGTTTGTCTTGAGTCATACCACAGTGTAGCTGGTCCCAGATTTTCTTTTGTGGGTGTAAAGATTATTTTGTTGCCGAGCGTCAAAACAGAAGCCCACCCCCCCTCTCCCCCAGTTGTTTTCCTCGTAGTCTCCTTGAGAAGTGGCCGGTGTAATTTCAAGTTTCGTCGTGAGAGTACCGCGTTGTAGCTTGCTCCAGCACACTACTGGTTTTTTTTCACGAGCAGGTTTGTAGAGCATAAGGGGTATTTGATATTTACAAGGGAGTATAGTCCCTGTCTTGGTTTGTTGTCCCATCAAACCACAGTGATACATCGGCAAATTATCCTCTCCAGTATCACAAATTGTTTCCCTCGGGAACGTATGCATTTCAGCTTGGGACTCGAGTGGGTTTCAATCAGAAGATATCGTGGCTGAATCCGACACCGGAGCATTTGAAGTCCTATTTGAAGTCGTTGAGCTCGGTCATGGTGGCGCGGAAGCATGTTCATTGCGATCTCCAGTAACTACTATGCGTCGTCGTATCGCGAACACATCCATCATGTGAAACGCATATGTTAACAGGTCATGTGACGTCATCAGTACCCCTCGTATTCATTTCCACGTGCCTAATATGTTTATGCAAGCATCCGACGTTATGCCCCCCATCAAAAACCGAGTAGCATAAAACGCGGGTGAAGGAGCACTTACAGGTAAAAGCACGGCAACCTACTGCTCTGTTGCAAACGAAAAACGAAAAACAAGGAGTAGGAGTCCTCTCTATTACAAGAGACGAACATGTACCCTCAATATATCATAGTATAAAAAATCCGCTGGCGTATCCATTTTGGGGGAAGACCACTTTCACTTCGTACGCTCGATAATCGCAGGCACTCCTATACAAAACCAAGGAGGCAGCTTTACCGGGGTCCTTCAGCGACAACAGACAACATTACACACTCCGTTCGTTAATGAGGCTGGGAGGAAATCAAAAGGGGCAGGGGAGGGGGGGTAGGGCGGCAGGGGTTGAAATCGTGCATGGTCGAAGTCGTATGACCATAGAACCGCGAGGGGAGATGGTAGGGGAGGGAAGGGCTACGTTTCGGACGATTGACAAACAACACCTTGTACTCTCAATTAAAAAAAAACGGGGGCCAGCTGCAATGGGGTACTCTCACGAAAACTAACAAACTTGCACCCTCCGCTGCTTCATCTAGCTGAAAGAAAAAAAATGGAGGGGGGGGCTTCGTTTCGGACGATCGACAACCAATACCCTGAATTGCTATGAAAAAAAGGGGAGGGCAGCTGCACCGGCGTACTCTCACGATAAACCACAAAATTACACCCTCCACTGCTTGACCAGACTGGGGAAAAATACAGGGGGGAGGGAGGGCGGAACCAACAACCAATACCCTGGACTCCTCTAAAAAAAAAGAGGGGGGGCGCCAGCTGCACCGTGCTACTATCACGATAAACCGCACAAACACACCCTCCACTGTTTGACCAGACTAGGAGGAACAAAACAGGGTGGTGCGGGGGGGGTGTCGACAAGCAATACCCTGGACTCCTCTTCAAAGTATGGGGGCGCAAGCTGCACCGTGCTGCTATTCCGATGAAGCAAAAATTATACCCTCTACTGCTTGACAAGACAGGGAGAAGAAAATGAGAGGGGGGAGCTTTCTTTCAGACGATCGACGACCAATACCCTGGACTCCTCTTCAAAACACAAAACGAGGGACAGCTGCACATTGGTACTCTCACGATAAACTACAAAATTACACCCTCAACCGCTTGACCGGACTGGGGGGAAAAAAGCGGGCGGGGGGGGAAGCGACAACCAATACACTGGGCTCCTAATAAAAAAAGCGGAGAGGTGCCAGCTGCACATTGGTACTATCACGGTAAACCACCAAATTACGCCCGCCACTGCTTGATCAGACCGGGAGGGAAAAAAACTAGAGCAGGGAAAAGGTTCGTTACGGACGATGGACAAATAACTTCTTGCACCACTAAGAAAAACAAAAAGAAGGGGGCAATCTGCACCGTGGTACTCTCACGGAAAACCGCAAACTTACACCCTCCTCTTCTTCGTCAGACAGAATTTGAAAAAGAGGGAGGAGGGGAGTTCGTTTTTGACGCACGACGGCCAACCCCCTGCACTCCTATTCAAAAATATCAAAACGGAGTTCGGCTGCACCGGGGTACTCTCACAAAGAAACACACAATTCTCACACGGTAATGTACAAACCAAGATAGTGGGGGATGGGGCTTTTGTTTCTGACGCTCGACAAACAATAATACCTGGGAGAGGGGGGGGGGGGGTATAGGCAGCTGTCTTTAAACTCACCACCTGGAATAAGATGCATGTATCGAATCTACCAACCAAAGCCCCCCCCCTTCGGCCTCAGTATCAGAAAGGCCATGTCATCAGCCGTTCATCACCACGGTTGACACTCGTCCTTTTTCTGGCCCAACGCTCACCCGTTGACGACCATCACGTCCATCTCCAGTAATTTATACTCCAGCACACATCCCATCCTCCAAACGCCACTCCCATCCTCCTTGTAACCGCGCAATCACCCCCGCCGTACAACGCCCGGATGCCGACAAACGCTCTACCTACGCATTACACAAAGCGTAGTAATCTTGGCGTTCCTGAGAATATTCTCCTTCAGGCGGAACTGTCTGTTGTAGGCTAAGAGCGAAGTGGTCGCCGATCGCGTGAGTGTTTCACCGCTTCGTGTGGATTTGGCGGCTGGGCCTGCCTGTCGGACCGCACTCCTGGACGCATGCGGCAGAACCCCGCCCGTCGCCAGTAGGATTCGCCCCTCTTCTGTCTTGTAGTCTTCTTCCGACGCGACCACTTTGGTTTGCTCATTTCGGCAGACGTTTTACAGGTGGAAGAGGGCGACAATCAGGTCAGTCCGGCATGCGAACCCTACACTGAGGGGCCTCCACAGAAGAGCCCCACGTTGACACAAGGATGCTGAACGACTGTTCGATCTTCACCCGCAGCTGGCTCAGGTAGAAGTGGAAGGAGTCCTGCTCCTTTAGCAAGCTTTTCCCTGGGTACGGCGTGAGCAACTTGTCGCTGATTGGGTACGCCGCATCCTCAGTGATGTGGTACCCGTCTGAAAGGCGCATAGTTGCCATTGTCACAGAAGATCGCGTCCAGCCGACTAATCGGTCGCAGCCCCCGGAGCGATGATCGAGATACTGCAGAAGCGATAGTTGGCATCGCACGTCGCCTGTACGTTAAAGCCGGATCTCGTGTTGCTGCCTGAGAAGTACGATACGGTGTGGGAGGTGATCTTTGCAGGCGGCGCTTTTATCTTGATCAACGGACCCTCTGTGGCAGACACAACATGGTCGAAGATTCCGTTGGTACTCTTGGCCTGACATATCGACAACCAAGAACAGGGCCGGGGAGGCGTACTTCCGAGGAGGTCACATCAGGGCGCCAGAGCTAAGGTTCCTCACGAAGAAGTATGCAGGCCTGCCTTCGGAAAAAAACTCTTTACGTAGACAAAAGGACCACAAAAAACAAAACTGGACTTCTTACTCCATTTTTTGCATTTATTCGGGGGGGAGGGGGAGGGGTCCCAGCACACTAAATCCTATATTAAGAACTCCGCAACTTTAATTCCTATATAAAGATTCATGCAACACTAATTCCCATACAAAAAAAGGTGACTTGACCATAGACTAGGCACTGGTTGCTACTGCGGAAAATGTGTTTAGTCGCGGAAGGGGCTCTCCCAGCACACTTGATCCTATACACAGAACTATGCAACTCTAATTTCTATATATAGAACCATGCAACACAAATTCCGATATACAACAAGTGACTTGGCCATAGACTAGGCACTGGGTGCACTGCGGACAATGGGTTTGGTCGAGGGGGGGAGGGTTCTCCCAGCACACTAAATCCTACATAAATAACTATGCAGCTCTAATTCCTATAAAAAGAACCATGCAACACACTAATTCGCATATAAAACAAAGTGACTTGACCATAGACTAGGGACTGGGTGCTTTGCGGAAAATAATGGGTTTAGTCGAACAAGAGGCGTACCGTCGGCAACGTAGGTGTGAGGCCAGTGACACTACCGTACGAGTTTGGTACATCGTCTTCGAGACGCCCCCGGAACCACCCCGAGATCGAACCGGGCCACCAGTACAAAAGCGTAAAAGAAAATGCGGCGAGATTTTTGGTGCTAAAGCCAAAAACGATCGTGGGAGCAAGTAGAGTGAGACGAGGAGAGAGGAGAGCCATGCTTGGGGCGGAAAAGCTGACGGCAGTTTCTGCGAACAAACGCCTGATGATGAAGGGGTCCGTGTATGATCGCAGCGACTGCTATTATTGTTGCAACGGCCGAAATCGGCCATTTTTTTCCTATTTTCTCTAAAGAAAAGCCGATCTTGGCCGATCGGGCAAAAAGGGAGAGGGGGAGGCAAGCTTGAAGGGGAGGCGGGGGAGGAACGACAAGTAGCAAGCAAGATCATCTGCTTTACTACCACCACCGTGTTGTACCGTCTGTCTGAGGCGTCCATTTAATCCAGTTGAATACGACATGCATGAGGCCTTTTCGAGAAACCAAGTTGGACAAAAAAAAATGAATTAGCGCAGGACTTGACACAGCAGTACACGCTTGAGTACGGCAACTAACCATTGCAAGAGCCTGAACCTCCGTCAATCGTGCTCTATGGTGCTTTCTTGCTGACCAATAAGCCAGAAGAGGACGTTAAACGGCCCCAACAATCGTCCAGATCAACAAAACTCAGAGAAAAAAAAAAACAGCGGTGTCGGACCCAGGGGGGGGGGGTGGGGGCGGGAGGGGGGGGGGGGGGGGGGGGGGTAGTGAGGTGTCCAGTGTTTTTTCTTTTATGGTCCCTTGCGTAGACTTCAATCTCGTACGTACAGTTTGCATAACTACGCCATAGACTACTATTGCTGTGACAGGTTGCCGTTGTAGTACACGTACTCTCACCTCGAATCCCGCGGCAAAAAAGCGACACTCTTCGTCTATCTGCGGAAAAAAGAACGGGGCGACTTCAGGGGTGTTGTTGATCGCGTCGACGACCTTCCCCATGATGGTGAAAACCGTGGACTGTGAAATGCCAAATTTCGGTGCGATATCCTGGTAGGAACCTCCACCAGCATTCGCAGACCTATCGACAGCCGGATTTTCACCTCGATAGCGCAATGCTTCGCGCAACGCAGTCCTGGGTAAGAGCAAAAACGATAGATTGTTGGCGTTCACCTCGACCGAGAGCTCCAACCCCATCCGGTACAGTAGCATTGCCCATCCCGTTGCTGAGCTTGCCGCAACTAACTTCTGCTTGCCGCAATGCACTACTTTTGCATTGCCTAACGCGACTACTGCTGTTGCAGTGCTGACTGTATGTACGAACAGCTGCCGTAACCCTAATACTTAGCTCCGTCCGTAAACCACGAAAGATACACCCACGTACTCATATACCAGGTACCTGGTGCCGGTATCACGTACTTGTAGGTAGTACGTACACGTAGTCGATCCATGTGCCAGGATTTTGTGGTAGATCTACCTCACAGCTGATGTTTTATTCGAGCGAAGCGAGTTTCTCATCTACACCTGGGCCTCGCAAATTAGGCTCCCATTATAAAAAACGTTTGCGTGCGTGTCTTCGACAAAACTTGATTTTAGTGTCGGATCATTTGATTTTCAAATGCAGGTGGAGGCAGACCACCACGGAGCAACAAAACACACACGCACACACAGCAGACCACACGGGCAAAAACAGCAGCACACAACGCGCACACAGCCGGCACACAGCGCTCACACAGCGGGCAGCACACAGACAACGGACGCAGCGGGCGACGATAGTGGACAGCGGAGAGCGGGCATGGAGAGTGTGTGCGCGCTAGGGGTGTGTCCGCTGAGTGTACATACTGCTGTCTCGTGGTGAGAGTGGGTCATCATGGAGAAACGTCCGGGGGGCGATTGACCCAAACTCGGTCCGTGCGCCAACGCCAGAAGGGCGACAGCAGACACGGCGGGGGGGCTTGAGAGGGACCTCTACCTAGCTAAGGGAGCCAAGGTCATGCTCACGAAGAACCTGCACCAACAAGTTAGACTCGTGAACGGCATTCGAGTCCAAGTCGTCGAGTTGGTGTTTGCAGACGACGCGCCCCCGCCGAACCTCCCCCTTTACGTTGTCGTCAAGTTCAGAGGGTACTCAGGGGGGGAATGGTCGTCTCAGGAGAGATATAGAGGGTGTTTGCCGATTTTTCCCGTAGACACTACTTGGCAGG
The DNA here is from genome assembly GCA_012845835.1 of Undaria pinnatifida. Classification (NCBI taxonomy): domain Eukaryota; class Phaeophyceae; order Laminariales; family Alariaceae; genus Undaria; species Undaria pinnatifida. Next base: position 22,502,361 of record JABAKD010000016.1, on the reverse strand, counting down.
ACGCGGGAAAGCAGGTCAGGACGCGACTTCCGTTGAGGCTCTGCTGAGCCATCACCATGCACAAATCACAGAGGCAGACGTTAGAGAAGGCCGTCGTAGTCTTGGGGCCGAAGGAGGCCCGCACGGGGCTTACTTTCGCCTGTCTCAATAGGGCTCAAAGACTAGCGGACCTCACGGTAGAGCCAATGAGTTTCTACAGGATAGGCAAGCTTGGAAACTCCGACCTCATGAAGGCTAGGTTGCGGGAAGAGGTTAGGCTGGTGGAATGAGCGCAAAACACGCGGGGTAGGTACGCAGGCATGGGCGTTATCAACGCCGTCGCCGCCAACTAATGACCACATCAGTTGTAATACAACAAACGTTACATCGGCTCTATTCCACCTGTGGTGCCCCTCGCAATCACATGAACCAATGGCCCGTGGACGCACACGTCTGACGACAATTACATCTGTCAGCTGTCGCTTGTTTTAGCGACAGCTTTTGTATGTTTACTTTGCATGTGTACAGGTGGGTTTTTGTTCATGAGTACACACCGCCTTGCAGCAACCCAAATTGCCGTGCAACATACCGTACCGCTATTATATTCAGATGGGATGGTACATGGGAGATGCTCCAAGCGAGAGCTGAGACTTACAACGTAGCTGGGCTGCAGAGGGTGCAGCCTTGGGATGCGAACACATACTGCGTACTCGTATACCAGGTACCTGGTGCCGGTATCACGTACTCGTAGGTAGCACGTACTCGAAGTCGTACCATGTGTTATACGGCCGGGATTTTGTGGAAGATCTATCTCACAGCTGATGTTATAATACTTTGCGTATGTGCAGGTGGTTTTTTGTTCATGAGTACATACCGCCTTGCAGCAGCACGAGTTGCCGTGAAACGTACCAGACATACAAACTATCATATACAGAGGATATGGTAGATGGGGGATGCTCCAAACGAGTGCTGAACCTTCCGACGTGGCTGGGATGCGAAGACAAACTACGTATTCGTATACCAGGTACCAGGGTACACCACATGATGCTCACTTCCAAAGCGTTTGTTTTTTTGGATAGCTAAACGAAGCAGGTCAGCGACCTTCACGAAGCTCGCCTCAGACATTAGAACAGTCCTGCGGAAAGCCTTGCGCCGACGTAGATCTTCTCCGAACTCTGGCCGTGTCATACCGTGCGGCTCGTCGATAGACGCCCGTGTCTTTGGAGAATAGAGTGTAGCCCCTGCTGTCAGGAGCATGTCTAACACGACGAGGAGACCAGCGATAGCCTTCTGTTTCTGCGCCTCGTGTCTGGATAATTAGGAAGGGTGAATCGTTGCTTCGCCCGACTCGAGGATAAGTCATCCAGAGGTCCAGGCCGCTTCCTTCCATCGGCCATATTGTTGGACCACCCTGGTCAACGTTTGAAGCTACCCGATGCTCCCAACGTTGAGCCACGGCGCTTGTCGGAGCACTGCCTTCGAAAAATGGAAATCGGCGACAGGATTTCCTAACTTTCTATCGTTAACTTTTGCAAATTTTTTAGGGCTGAAGAATTTGCTAATTTATGACAGAACGCCTCCGTATTTTAGAACAAATATGTAAAATTAGAAAAATTAGGAAAATTAAGAACACTAATACGAAAAAAGCTCCGCGATAAGGACGGCCCTAAGCCACGTCAGCCGTTTGCCCACGATATTACTCTGTCCCCACCCTATCACACCATCGCATCACGTTCTCCCCGGAACTCCTTCAATTTGGTAAAATGAATCTGGTCGCAGTGTCAAGGAATACCGAGGGAGCAGCAGCAACAGAGGCGCACGTCATCGACACTACAGGTCGGCAAACCTACCTATACGGTAATTGAGGGTGAGTTGTCGATATCGTTGACCTATCCTAACGGGGAGTGATGTTGATTTTTTTTGTCAAATTGGTCATTACACTACTAGTCTACAGCATTATTAGTGGCTGGGCGCATTACACTACTACCATGCAGCAGTATTAGTGGCTGGGTGCTTTCGCTGCCGATGGTGAGCCAAACTGGCGACGCAAATACGTGTTATGCAAAGCGGAAGCGAGGAGGGTCCTACACACTGCCCGAAACGACATTGACACCGCCCATTTCATTCTTCGTCGAATCCTGAAGACGGCAAGTGTGCCCGCAGCGCATGTTACTTACGCCATGCATACCACATTTATTTCTGTGTTGTTTCGATTTTGAAGCAGGTTGTTTTGTATTGTTCTGACTCACTGTGCTTCTCAACGGGGTAAGGCTATAAGTATTATACTAGACTATACATTTTTTTCTGAATAACATGCATTGTCTTCGTCTTACTTTCGCCCTTCTTTCCGATAGTAACTCAGAAACTGGGCAACATAGACGGGCCTCTCACCCCCTCCCCACTACGGTACGTGGCTTTATTTTTTTCGTGGCCTGAAAAAATTGCATTTTCTTCCTTCCTCGACTCGCGTTGAGAACTTTTTCCATTTCTATCCACGCAACTAAGCGCTTTTTGCATTTGGTCTGTTAAGAGTTGAAATAAAATGTTACCACAGTAATATCCGAACTCAACGCCCAACGCTGGTAGTATTCGAAGGTAACAACTAATGAAATACCAACGGGGCGACTGTCTTCTATTTTTTTTTCCCCCAATTTTCTCATCCCATTTTTGCATTTTGCTCTATACTCTCGCCCTCTTTCTTAGTACTAACTCGGATCTGGGGTTACATTGACCTTCCTCCCCCTTTCCCGCTACGGCACATACGTGCCTTCCTTGTTATCGCGAGAATAATCCAGGTTAGTTCTTCCTCTCGTCGACTCGCGTTGACTTGTACCAGCCTACGCTGGGAAGCCGGTAAACACAACTCGCGAGTTGTGTTTAAGAAATCAACTCCGCGGACGATAAGACACCATCCCCGGATATCCGCGCCGTCCAACCTCATACAAAACCGTTTGGCACGCAGGCGATCTCACGATCTCACCTCCCTTACGTCCCACACACGCCACCCGGCCACGCAGCGTGACTAAGCACGACACGAAGGCAAAGCCGCTCGCAATAGCCTTTAGCATTTTTGCAATCCAGTCTCCAGCGCTAGATTCGAGCAGCTATGTCGGCACGAGCAGCACAGCAGCACAGCAGCCTTGACAGTATCATCTTCAACCTGCTGTGTTCAGCACATACATAAATACCGGTAATGATACTACAGTACCTATATATGAGTCTTCGGCGGCGGACACAGGAAGCGACCCCAAGTCCGTCGTACAATTGGCCGTGTCGTGTTTGCGAAAAGACTACGTAGATTTTTCAATTTATCAGGGAAACAAAAAAAAACCCAGCAGGAAACAGGTAAACTACCAGCCACAGGTCGAGTCTTTTTTTCTGCTTCAAACCTTCCACACCTCGGACAGATCAGATCTCCTTTTATGATCTGTGTCGTTCAGGGCAGACAGATGCCTGATCTATAAGACCTGCATGGACTACTGTAGGTCATGTTGCCGGGTGTGGATCCGTACGAGTATATACGATCAGCAGAATCTATAAATAGCACATTCTTCCTGGGTTGGATCTGTACTACATACACAGATCCTGCAAAAAAACATATAATAACGACAGCAGATAGATAGGATCTATTCATAATAGATGATGTAGATCATGCTCTGTCCGAGGTGTCAAACCTTTGCACCCTGGTTTTTGACAGTTGGAGTCTAAACATTGGCACGGTTGGTCTTCATGAGAAGATGAAAAAACTGACGGATGATTTTACATTTTATTCTTTCACCTAATAATGGGGTGCATTTCGCTTTGTTTTGGAATTTTTCTCCAACAACTATCAATACAGTATGACCCAAACTGACGCACGAAAAAAATCAAAACTCAAGAAAGAGTCCTGTCATGAACAACCCTGCCAATTCAGATTCCAACTCTCAAAGATAGGGTGCAAAATTGATTTGCGTGAAGAGTAATTATTTCCCTAGGGTTTGAAAAAAACTCAATACATTGTGCTACCACTTTGGTTGGTAGGCGTTTCTTATAACAGCCTTGCATGGCTCGCAGAGCAAACCAAATGTATCATGATCATATGTACAAATAAACACCCCGGGGACATATGCGCACTGCTGTACGTAACACAAAATAAAACGGGGATAGATAAAAAGATCCGGAGGGGAGGATAATATTACATCCCCGGAAACAAACGCCTCCGAAAAAAATGGAAACCCAAAACAGGGAAAACAGATCCCTGGGAAGAAAACGCCCCCTAAAATATTAGAACTCCCCCCATCCCGCCCCCGCCTCCCTCCCCCCTCCCCCCCCCTCCCCGGGGATCAAGCAACCCGTCCCCGGGAGGGCGCCTTTCGACGCTCCCCGCTCGCCGAGCTTGGCTTCAATATACAAACAATATACAAAAATGTGGTATCCCCTCAAATTTCACAACACTCAGACGGCAACGGAGGCTACACAGGTCTAAAACAGGGTAAACAAAAAAAAATACCTGGGAGGAAAAAGACCCCCTAACATATTGGAACCCCCCCCCATCCCGGGAACCCCCCCCCCCTCCCCGGGGATCAAGCAACCCGTCCCCGGGAGGGCGCCTTTCAACGCTCCCCGCTCGCCGAGTTTGGCTTCTATATACAAATAAGACACAAAAATGTCGTATCCCCTCAAATTTCACAACACTCAGACGGCAACGGAGGCTACCCATGTCTAGTTCGCGACGTCTACGCAACTTTTAGTGTCTCCGCCCTTGGCCTTCTTTTTGGAGCGTCCCTCAAAACCGTCCTTATGTCTTGTTTTCTTTCGTGTCTTCGAGACGGGAAGCGGAGGGTTGCCCAGTCCCGTCACGCCATCCGCAACGACGGGTGCCATAATGGTTGCGTTAACATCACGGCCAAATCTATCAAACAGTTCGTTATATCGCGCATACGAAGCTGGGGTACCGTCGTAATTGTCGGATGCAGCGCTGACCAACTTCGTGACACGCGCAAAAAAGTCCGCGTAGAACCTGCCTCTCGGGATAGATACAGCACCGCCGGCCGGGCCGTCCTGAGAATCCTCAAGGTCCATGTCACCATAATCGCCCGTGAATCCGTCCGTGTCCGTGCCACGTTCATGCCCATCAAAAGGGCTCAGACCCGCACTGTACAAACTCCACGGCTCAAGAGAAGTCCGCCATCGAGGGTGGATAGATTCGCCGAGGAACTCTTCGGCGCGGCCCAACTTAGTAACGAGCGCGGCCAAAGTATGACTGCAATGCAAGCCACACCTCATATGTCTGAGGCAAGTGCACAGTTGGAACCCGTCAGGGCCAACCACAACAATGTGCCCAACCGGACGATCCGTGTACTTGTACACGACGTGAACCACACAGTCAATCTTGACGTTACGAACAACTTCAACGAAAGACCCCAACGATGTCGTCCCCCACATGGAAATGTCTGGAGCCTTACTTCCCCGAAAGGCTTCCTCTGGCACCTGAGCGCATACGTCAAGGTGGTCGCCCGCCTGAGTGGCTAAACGCTCGAGGTAGTCATGGCAACCCTGTCCCTCTGCCAGGACAGAGGTGTCGTATGCGGCACTGGCGAGAATTTCGGCCGTCAATTCCTGTGGAGGGCGGTGAACAACGTGCGATTGATGTCCGTCAAACATGGGTACCGTTGAGATGGGGTAAGATGATGAAATAAAGCAACAGGGTGGGCTGGAATACAAATACACCAACAGGGTGGGCTTGCGTAGGGAAATATAGGATATACCTGGTATAAAGCTTTACTGCATGCTGACGAAGATCCTCGTCCTTCGGACGCCCGAGTACTTCTAAGGCTATACGAAGTAGTACCTCACAACCACGGTGTGGACAGGCGCTAGCTGCCTCATGAGAGGCTCTGCGGACTTGAGGACACGATCTTCAACGTGCTGCTTGCCGAGGCTGGCACGCTTGGAGCTGAGCCTGTTTTGGAGTTGGGCAACAAAGTCCGTGCGGATGATGGGTTATGACGATGACGGGACGGTAGAGGAGGGGGCGCACAATAACGGAAGGTCACGACGGCACCCCTGAACCAACCACCACTGAGCTCTATTTTCAAGGCTGGCAGACCATAATAGACACGCAAGTGTTTTCCGTGCCGTGGTATTTATATGTCAACTTCAGTTGGTACTGATGTTCGTAGATGCAGATTAGCGCAATGCAATGCTTACGCTGGCCAACAATACTCACAGGCGAGACGTAACAGCGAAGTCCTTTATTCGTCTTTCGAGTTCTTGCCTCACCCAAACCAGGGTGGCACGTCGGTGTACAAATCGGCCTTTCTTGAGAACACCGAAGATTCCCTCCACCCTCTGCGATGCTGTCATGTTCAACGTCAGCGTCGTTGGATGGTAGCAGCGTGACAAGTATTTGCGGCTCCTGCGGTTAACACGTACGGAGGAGGGTTGTAGTTGCTTGTACTTCACGGTTTAATGCTCGGTGAAACCTGAAACGGCCACCAGCTACATCGATAGCACCACCAAACGACTCACTCTTTAAGGTAGCCCTTGACATATTTTTCGCAGCCTGAGCCCTTGACGAGGTCTTCGATTTTTGACCAGACGCCGTCACATTCCTGCCATACAAGGGGATGTGCAACGCACACACGGGACGCCATTGAAGGTGTAGTGAAAGTGCGAAATAGTACGCCATCAGCATCATCCAGCCTCTGTATAGCGGTTATGAACTAGCTGAGGTCACTCACTTTCTCTGATGTGGCGAAAGCGGCGCCTTTGAGTAGCCGGAAGAACGGATTTGCCTTCTTGGAGAGCGCGGCTTGGCAATGCTTCCTTGCATTCTTTATGATGTGCCAAAGGCAATGCAGGTGAATTGTATTGGGCAAAAACTCCGCGACGGCGCTTGTCATCGCAAGGTCGGCGTCCGTGACGATCAACTTGAAGATGGGAGAGGGGGTGTGCGGTCGTGGCACGTTGGAGAGAGATGATGACATGTTACGGGGCGATAGAGGCTCGGCGCATGATATGTGGAGTCGATGGGAATGTACAACTGTCTGTGGCAGGGAGCACCTAAACACCGCCACGCTACACGCACCATGTCTTAACACAGTTCGATTCAAATGTTACCGTCCAACAAACCTGTCATCGTTATTTCCCCGAACACGAAAAATCACCACACGATACGACCACATCGTAGGGGAAACATTCTACCACAATATTATAGCGCCACGAAGAGGGCGATAACGGTTCAGCAACACGAGGAACCGCGAAAAAGAGAACAAACCGTTTCTGCTTCAGGACGCCTTGCTTGCCTGCGGGTGTCCCCCACAAATGTTGCAGTAGTGCTCCAATGCCCACAAGAATGAGGTAGTTTGCTCGTCTGAGAAGAAGCCTTGAGCCAAAACTATGGACTTGTTCTCGGAGTCAACACCGATGAACAACATCAGTTTCAGATCATACCTGCACAACATATTTGGAGAAAGCGGCATATTTGAGAAACCCGCGGGCACGTTCTTGCAAGGCTATCGTGTTAACAGCAGACGATGAACACTTCGGCCCCGGTTCGCAACGCGATATTCCACACCTGTTTGTCAAGCAGGTATTGTCCTGTATGACAATGCCACCAAACTGTCGGGCCAAGGATTGCTGCTCGGCGGTAGACCAAATCACCATCTTTAGTCGATGCAGGGCATCGGTCTTATATTTAGCGTAGCAGCCAGGCATACTAGTCAAAGATGTCATTTTTTATATTTTGCGGGAACTAACAGCGTCACGGAGGTTTCACAACACAGATCCTTGACTACACGTTCGACATTTTAGCAACAACCAGCTAGCCCCATCAGGAGGAAGCTGGTAAGGCGTGCGAAATACGGCAGCTGCCGGGGATGCGCCCGCCTCGCCGCGACAGATAACGACAAATACAGGAGCTTTGCTCGAAGCCTAAATCGAAGCAAAGACTAGCCGGATTTCTCCCACAGTACCCGTACCAGCTGACGCGGCTCTGTTGTTGAGCGCGAGACACATATGCATGGACGAACAGCAAACGTCCACCACGGATGCACATCATTTACGTTTTGGGCGGAAGTCCACGGCAATAATCGCGAAACGCCCGAGGAATTCCGTGGGTGTTGCCACGGCCTAATCCGCGCCTTTCCACGGCGAGTACCACATCTCATGCTTCTTCAACGGAAAATTCCACGAGGGTGGCCGCTGCACGTGCCGCAGTTCCCTCCGTGGCAAACGTCGTACCAACCATGGCACCCACCGAAGTCGGCGGCAATTGCCACGGCAGTTTACGCGGGAACTGCAATGGAATTTCCACGGCCATCCGCGGCCATCGGCATTGAAACGCGTCTATCACCAAAGAATAGCGGGCCTTCCGCGGCAATTGCGGAAGATTCCATGGATATCCAACTGCAGCTATTTCCACGGCCATCCGCGGCCGTTCGTGGCCATTGCCACCGCAATCGTCCAATGCTGAGGCACATTAGTTGACATTTCCAACTATTTTACCCCGGCGATGTCATTACGGGGCATTTCGGCGGATATTTCGTATGGACCCTTGATAGGGGTAGGGTTAGATTTAGCGTTGGTTCCAATGTTTTGAAAACACAGTAATGTAATACACCCGGTGATCGCGAGCGTGGTCGTGGGTTTTGCCGTGGGTGGTTTCGTGTACATATCCGTGGATCTCTGTGGACGTTTCCGTGGACAAGTCTTTGTGTGGTACCGTGGGCGTATCCGTGGGTATGTTCATTGGCGATGCCGTTGATGCTTACGTGGACGTTTCCGTGGGTGACCACGACTTTGTGGTGGGTGATGCCGTGAAGATTGCCGTTGAGATTGCCGTGGGCCTTACCGTGGAAAATGTCGCGGAAATGGTCGTCGGTAGTGCCATCGGCCTCCACGGTGTTCCGCTACTTACGGCGGCATTCTGTGGAAGCCCGTGGAATGTCTGTGGAAGCCCGTGGAAGGTCCGCGGTAGCCCGTGGAGTGTGCGCGGTTGTCCGTGGAACGCTGTGGACATAGCCGCCGAATCCCGTGGAGGTCCGTGGACACCGCCGCCGTGCTCTGCCAAACAGCAACTCATGTACATCCCTGACAGGGGCGTGGTTGAAGAAATAAAGAAAGACACCGCAGACAGGGTAGCTAAACACCAAGCCGACTACGGTAGCACCGGTCTACGAAACCTCAAGCTCTTACTGCGACCGTCTTGTGTGTGTTTGTTCGCTTTGGATTGCCTCCTCCGGGTATCTTCAGGGGTGCAGTGTCAGCCGATGCGAAGGTACTAGCACCGCCGGTATTAGGGCTCTTACTTAACCGGTTTTCCATTTTTCCCATTCATATATTTTGTCCCGCTCTTTTTTCCCCCATTTGTTTACTATTGTATATTCAATTAGTTGCCCCTTGCTTTGCCCATTCTGTTCGATGTTTTACGTACCTTGGGCGCCATTGAGGCGATGATTCCGGCATGGTCACCGCCGTCGAAGATAGAGTAAGAGTATAGGAAATACCAGGCAGCAATGCTCCTGACTTTCTAGCCGTTGCATTCAGAACCCAGTTGGAGTGCTGCCTCGACACCGGCTGAGTGATGTCGTCATATTGTTGCAGTATTTGTCTTGCTCTATAATAATTTGTTATTCAACTTGTTTTTGGTATCGGGTGTGGGAGCGATTATGAACGTGTGTGTGGGAACCACTGCTGCTGTCGTCAGAAATAGTGCGCAGGTGATAAGACCATGCAGCAATGCTCCTACTCCCACAAAAAGGGTCATTCGAAAACCATTATGGTTTCTACAACATCGTGTTTTGGTTGGATTGCCTCCTCAACTTTCTTTGGTTATGTTACCAAACCCGATGTACACTTTGCTCGTACGTGCTATACCGGTAACATTTCGTCGCAAATTGAGGTTACGTATATCTCATCCCTGGGGTGGTGTTAATCAATTTGTGCGTGAAAACTGTAAAACCCCTTTTTGAGGGGGACAAAATATTACAGCTGTCGAAGGAAATATATTAGTTTATCAAGTATATCATGTAAGTCGTACCATCGTTGAGGGGAGGGCGGAAGGTTTGAAGGTGGGTGTGTGGGTGTGTGGGTGGATTCCAACCTTTTCAGGTCGCCGCATATGTCATTACCAGATAGGCACTTACTATACTCGTGGTGCTATGTCTAGGCTATGGTGCCGTTGACTGGGGGGGAGGGGTCATGGGCGGGGGGGGGGGGGGGGGGGGGGGGGGCGGGTAATTGGAGCCACGTTATGGATGGCTAGGTTGGTAATGAGGAGTCATTCTACGGTAGCTCCCCAACTTTTCTTTATCGAATTGCCGGTTTTGAAACCACCTCCCGGTCATATCCCCTCGAATGCGGTGTCCCTTCAAACCCCGACGTCACCGTTCTGTAGACCTTTGCACAAAAGAGAAAATATGGAGACTTCCGTTATTGGCATCCATCCTCGGGTCTAGCAGCCCTGAAACGCTCGTTGAAGATGATCGCTGGTTTTGAGGGGGGCTATCGTTGAAACAGTCTGAGGTGATATCACCCGTCCGGTGGTGTTTATTGCTCTGGCAGGTTTTGATTTCATGTGGGGCGGCGGGAGAGAAAAAAACGAAGCGAGCGGAGGGGGGGGGTGCCAACCTCTTTAGGTCGCACAAATGTATACTTCGTACATGGTAGGAACTTTCAATACGTTCTAGGTCTAGGCAATGGTGCGGGTGGCGGGGAAGGAGGGGGGCGGGGTGGGGGAGGGATTAAATTAATTGCAACTACGGAACGGTTGGCTGGATAGGTAGTGAGGTCATATCTCCAGTCTGGTAGTGTTCCTTACTCTAGCAGGTTCGATTGTAGGTGAAGCGGCGGGGGTGTTGTCCGTGAGGGAATGGGTGTGAGTTTGGTGATGATGGTAATGGTGATGGTGGACAGATTCTGCATTCGTATTACCATTCAGATGCTCTTTATTTCAAAGATAAACTATGAAATGGAAGGGAGCAAAATATTTTGACTTGCCGAGGAACGGAGGGTGCATATACCTTTTTTACGACTCAAATTGCGTGCCAGATATGGTAGCTGTTATTCAACAGATGTATGATCTTGACGCAAAAACGAATACTTCACCCATATACATCCAGCACAATAAATAACCTTGTTGATGTGGGACCCTGACGTCACCAATTATAAGACAGAGATACTAATTGCAAATGCAGAAATCACGGTGATGTGGTCATGCGATACCACCGCCAGTGAACACGAGGGGAAGTGCAAATCATCACACGGGCTTAAATGTATCAAAGTGACCCTTGATGTGTCCACGCTAGAATTACGTTTCAAACACGTTCGGTATATGTTACTCTGTTCGGCACAGGTGGGGAGGCGATCATGCACACGGTACGAAAGAATTACGGTACGTACTAATAATAGGTTAGTAGTGTGGTTCGTCACAATTTTCTCATATTTGCCTGTAATTCCTCTTCGCAATGGATAATATAGGATTAAACATCCTGTATTTTTCATGTCGTCGAATATGTTGTAGTCCTGTAGATGTCGCGTCCACGTCTGATGCCCGGGTGAGTGGTTCTCAAGACAACACCCCCTAGCATGTAGTGGAGTATCGCTAAGTAATGTTCCTTTCTTCTATATCACACTAGGTAGCATGTTCGCAGACGCTGTCTTGAAAATGACAAATGAAAATTCTTCACAAACCTGATACAGAGGAGACGCGGCCCGGAGATTGCTCAGTATACAAACGGTCAGAATCGCTGTGCGCTCGGTTTTTACTGCCGTTCCTCACTCCCCCTAAGACACTACGGGAATGCGTTGGACCCAGTTCGCTGACACACAAGACCAATTCCAAAGAGGTAGTGTGGTGATGAAAGGCTGTTATGAAAAGCGCTCCTTTATTACCCTGTCTCTACGTCTGTTTGCTCTTGCGTTCTCGATAAATATGTTTTTTGGCAATGAGCAGTCACAAGCGGTTTAGGTTTTTCATAAAGCGATATGTAGAGTATGCAATGCTGTTGACACGGAGGGACCTCAGTTTGGAAACCGCACGGTATATGGGTTTAAACGTTTGACTGGATTTCGTGTGCGAACGTATATGTGGTTTCAGCGGGCAAACATCCTTATCACTTGACAATTATGTATCCGGGTGGTTGTTCTTACATGTTGTTGTTACATGCGTATACCCTAGTTGGTTTCCTGGGCTTCGTGGACGTGTTGTTTCAAAGTATTGTTTTCGAATACATGTGTTTTACGGTGGTCCTTTTCATTTTAGGTGTGTATGGCGACGGGGCAAATTTGGGAGCTTGATCCGTATATATGCAAAACGTATTTATGTATGCCGAGAAAGCTTTTTCGGGGCGATAGGAACCAAGGTGCAAGGGCCGAATGGGAATTTCAACGTTCCCTCTCGCGGCGTTTATCAAGAATGGCTGAATTCATAATTATCCCTGAGCGTACACACGCAATAACCATCCTTACAACTATGGACTATAACGCTATTATACCACATATATCATGCCGTTACTCTTCATAGTTTGACTATGTGTGTATACATTACTACCCTAAAACGTTGTGGGGGTGAATATAAACACAGAATGAGACAAGGGTTGAAACCTTAAATTGAACGTTTACGAGTAGTTCTTATACATGTAAAATTAACCTTCTCACTAAATACAAGGATGTGGACGAAGTTGTTGTATATGTCGATCGGAGCTTGGAAAGACGGTTTTCGACGGAAACCTTCATCTCACATCTGACTTGCAGTTTGGTTGAAGAAAAGCGTATACACTGTACCCGTTTCCACGCTCCCGGTTGCTCCGCCTCCCGAGCTCGATCTCTGCGTTGGGCCTGGGCCCCCCACAAACTTTTCTTACTCCTCGTCCTGTTGTTCGGTAGCGGTGAGGTCCTTCATCCTTGCTCGTTCCTTCGTACGACTGCTGTTCTTGACGATGCTCATTCTCCAGCACATCGACGACTGATTCTACGATAGCCCCTTAAAAAAACAGTGATTTTCGTCAACGGACGTATCACGGCTGCTCGGCACAACGAAGGTTACTCTTGAAAAAAACCTACCCATATATTTTTCTGTGTTCAAAAGGTCTATCGATCGATGACTTCGAGGTGTGGAGGGACAACGAATTTCAGGAGATACGACCGGGAGCTGGTTTTGAAACCGGCAATGTCGTTAAAGCAAAGTTGGGAGGGCTACTGTGCAACAGCTTCAACCCGCAATAGCAAACAACCAAACAAAACAAAAACCCAAACAACAACAACTTGAGGACTCCCTGACGTCCCTTATCCTCTGCACCGGTCCCCTTCAGCTCGTCGTGCAGGGCCTCGCCCGTTAGATATCCCTTCTTGGCTATTACGCTGCAACGACGATTCTTCGCTTCACACACCTTTACAGTTGATTGTTGGTATCTGATATCTCGATAGTTTTCCCTTATTACTATCCAGAACTTTAAATTTCTCTGTAAAACCCCGTTTCACACATACATCCCGCTATAATACACGGAAAACCTCCCGAATTTTCCTGTTCTTCTACTGTTCAATATTTCTACTCGTTACCCAAAACACCAGGTTACCTAACGACAACCTTCCTCTTATCACGCACGACCGATTTGCTGGTTTTTCGAGCGATTATATGACACATCATAATGCTGCCTGCGCGCAACCCGAACAAGCGTACACCCGCATGTCCGAGAAAAGTAAACGAACAGCGTATCAACACGCACGGGTCGAGATGAAATCAATGATCGCATCGTTCGTATTTTGGCTTGTGTCCCGCAACGGTCAAGTCAAAACACCACGCAGAGACAGCAGGCCAACTTTTTCAGGTATGGCGTAACACGCGCGAAAAAAACAAGATAATAATGAACGACCCCGGTTAGTAGCTGACGAACATGGTGAGACTATAATATTAGTGATGGCCCCAGGAAAAATAAGTTAGAGCCACACACGACAATTGTATTGATGTTCGATACTACATACTACGACGGATTCCAGACCGTGACCCCTCAACTGGTATCGCATGTTAAACAACGTGTTTTGTAGCGACAATCGCGCAATTGTCGATAGACACTGTCGACGGATCTGCAACAAGCGGTTGTACGCATTATACAGGCAGCTCGGAATGGCTAGAAAAAGAAAGGGAGTCGTGCGACGACCACCCAAACAACCTTCGGCGTAAAACGACAAGAAGAAATCGACGTACTTTAGCCGCTCTATATAGACTACCCCTTTATGAGTGCCAGACATAGATACACACGTAGCCCAACAGACGAACTAGTGTAGCCGATCGAGAAGTATCATACATAGGTTCCCGTGTAGCTCTGTAGACGGTCACAGCAGGACCAGCCTTAAATAACGAGCGCCTAGCTCACAACAATACGAAGGATCATGAATGCACGGTTTCATCCGCAGTGTTATAAGAAACAACTAATTCGTGCATTGCCGAGGAGATACATCTTCGAAAAAACAACCAAATTCGTGTTTCCCTCCTGTATCGTAATGCTACAGACTTCGCCCACTGCAGTGAACGCTTGGGCAAACCGTGTTCGCTTTTCAACCAGGGAGTGAACAAGCAACCCGTTGAAGCAGTAACCATTAACTGGGCACTGATGTGCCATGCGATGTTCAACAAAGAGTTCGCTAACATCCAACTTGAACGAATCGGAAATACGTCAGACCCTTCCCCGCGCGTTTGGTTTAACATTGCCGCTGGATCACCGTTCTTGAAACATAGTAGAAAAGGGTTTCCGCTTGCACCTCACGCCGCGACATATTACGATATGACAAGGAGAACGGTGCGATACGCCTACTTGGGCCCAGACAAAACATGTTGCTCGACGATAGCATCATTGGAACGTTGGAGCTGTACCAAATCCTGATGAATAAAACAAAAGCACCATTTGGTTTATCTCCCTATCCAAACGACGCGCAGCAATGTAAATAGCGAGTTAGAATCAACCTAAAGTGTGACAACCTCCCAAATATCGCCTTCTTTAAGGAAGGGCACGCTAGCTGTGGATCATATCCTGGTTCCCGCTTTCATTTTTTGACTACACATGAAAAAAAAAAAGTATTTTATACGGTTTCAAGAACGGGACTGTATCTTTGCGCCCGATGAAAGTCTGCCAGCGGCCCGATGTTGTGGAGAAGTCACACCAGAGCTATGAGAATCGCCAGGTGGGCGGTCGACGCGGCGTGTGCCTGCGGCACCATGGCGACTCCACAAGGTAAGGGGACTACAAACTACCCAAAACAAGGCGCCTACGAAACATTGGTGGCCATTTGTGCTCTATGTCTTCAGAACCGGTGTGCACGTATTTTCAGGTCCGACGAGCCCATGTCCTCGCACGAGTACCTGCACAGCACATACCCCACATGCTGGTGCGCGGCTCAGGAAGGTTGCAGTCACCTGCTTGAGGGTCAGCACGCTGAGATGTCTTGTTGGAAGCAGCCTTCTATAGTGCGGTACTTTACATGATCACGTACAAGTAGTGTTTAGGCCCAAAATGTTACTCTTTTGGGTAAACGGTCCCCCTGTACGTTTGCCGAGGACCCCGCGGTGGTGTAGTACACGCACCGACCCACGAACGCCTCCACAAACGCCGGCGACCCCCGAGGTCGACCAACATCGTTGCCCTGTATATGGTCGGTGGCGTGGGCAATAACTGGACCGCAACTTCATGCACAGCAAAAGATTCGCATCTCTCCTTGTCGTGCTCAATGGCGGTGACATTGCATGACCACATCACCTCGCCTGTTGTACTTGGCTATATGCATCTCTTATAATTAGCGATGTCAGAAAATAATCGTATGTACATGATTGTATCACCTATCGATTGAAACATTCTATCTTTCGATCCATGTACAATTACAAATTATGAAGCTTTTAACACGTTGTGTACTACACCTAAGAACTGGGTTGCATACTACATGTAACATAAAACCTTCTAGAAAAATAAACACTACCAGGCGGGTGATATAAAGGGGTGTCTTCTTGCTGCAACCGTCAGATTCGTCCCCTTCAAGGGTTTACAGTTTCCGCGCACATATTGAAATGCTCACCCCCCCCCCCCCCCCCCCGATCCCTCTTGTGTAAACGCACCACCTGAAATCAAAACCTGCCAGAGTAGTCAACACTACCAGCCAGCTGATATCATCTCATTGTCCATCTAGCCATCCATGCCGTAGCTCCAACTCATCTCCGCCCCGCCCCCCCCCCCCCCACCCCCTCTTTGTTCCCCGCCCAGTTCGTTCAAACGCCCCACTTACAATCGAAGTCGACCAGATTAATAAACACTTCTAAGCAATTGATATCACGTCATTGTCTATCTAGCCATCCATGACGTAGTTTTCATTCATCCCCCCCCCCCCCCTCCAGCACCCCCTCCTTTCCCACACCCCGCACGATCGCCTAGACCCAGCACCGCGCGTAGTGCAAGCCCCTAGATATATTATTAAAACGCGCGATCGGAGGATCACACACAATGTTGCAAACATCAGTGTCGACCAAATCCTTGACTCTGATATTATATGTGACCTAAACCTCTTGGAAACCCTCCCCCCACCCCCCCCCCCCACCGCCTTTTTTTTTTTTTTTCCCCTCCATTCCTCTTGCTTAAACGCCCCACCTACCGTTGAAATCCGCCAGAGTAATAAACACCTCCACGCCCTGGATATCGCCTCGTTATCGTTTCAGAGCCGTCCATGCCGCTGCTGCAATTCCCACCCACCCCCGCCCCCAACGCCCCCTCCTTCCCCACCACCCGCAATATCGCCTAGACCTAGCACCACGTGTATAGCAAACCCCTACATCTATGCTACCTAAAGCCCTCCCCCCCCGCCCCCGCCCCCCCTCGCCACATTCCCCCCCCCTCCTCTACAAAAAATATTTACAGTTTCCACGCACAAATTGACCTGCCCCACCCCTCCCTTCCCCCCCTCTCCCCCTCCCGCCCCCCTTTTGATCAAAATCAGGCCCCTACGTCCTTAAAAACTCCGCTGTCCCCTCACCGGGTATTCCACTTACAGGATTCACTTGATAAACAGATGCATTTCCTTCCACAGCTGTCAGATTTTGTCCCCCTCAGAAACGGGTTTCATAGTTTCGGCGCACAGACTGCCTAACATCACCATGTTGACCCTGATAGCTACACTGTAGTTGCAAGGGGAGTCGCCGACCTATATCCTTAATGAGGACACACAACCCGTAATACGCGCGATCGGAGTATCACACACAGCTTGCAAAGATGAGTTTTGACAAAATCTTCGATCTCACAGCTGGAGTGTATATTTATTAATACTAGTATAATATATCCCGTCTAATATCGCCTGGTGTTGGCCTCCTTCGTGGTATATATGAACAGTCCCACGCCAAAGCCTAAGATTAGTCTGTGATTGGCGCTGCTGTACGCAGTGGGTTCGACACAGCCGGCCAACCACCTTAAACACTACAGATAGCTGATCTAGGCGAATCGATTAACCTGGTGAGCCTTCTGCAACTAAACCCTGCGTAACGCTGCGTTCGGAAAAAAATCGATTCCGCGAAACCACAGTCGACATGAAAATTGGGTTTTCACACCTATGAAGCGTAAATTTCATACCACTGTTATTAGTATGTATTGCCTCGCCCACCATGAACAAGACAGGGCAAACACTGTGTTTGGCGCTGTTGCACGAATTGGGTTCGACTCATTTTGTAAACAATCTCGACGCCGAAACATTGCTTACACACTGTTACTCCCTGCAGAGGAGGTCGCTTGATGAAAGCAAACAGAGTACATTTACACATTGTTTTGCAGTGTACACTAACACAACGCTTGTTTTGCTGCTGTTAATATGCAGGCTCGCCCACAGCGGTTGTCCCAGAGGTAGCTTCAGAAATGGACATACCGGCGATGCTTCGTGCGCAGCCAGCTAGGAGTCATTAATGCAGGCAGGAAGACATGGAGCGTGATCTGGGATTAAAACACCGGGGTATCAGTACCTATTTTTGTGACCAGCCGACCAGCGTAGACTTCAGGAAGGGAACAAAATACTAAAGGAGATATCCACCAAGCTAACAGCTGCTGAGGTTAACTTTACAGATTCCTCGCGTTGACTGGAAAGGGTGGGACGGAATCCATATTCGCTGACCGTCGGACATGATCAACACAGCTACAATAAGATGGAAGAAGGCTTGGTGGGATGGCGGCTCCGTGTTTGTCGTCGTGTGCGTCGAGCATCAAGCTGCTGCGTACTCGTATTGCTATTGACTGCTGCATGATCGCACAACTCCTTTTTCTAGCTGTTTTAAAAACTACAATCTATTTGAAGGGTACACGAAATTGACCAAAAAAAACAGGGGAGAATTGCGAATAGGCTGGTCGAAATAAGTACGCCGCTTCTATAAAAAAACGGCATTCTTTTCTGAGGGAAATAGCGTGCCCTTAACGAACGTTTTAATTAAACAAAGCCAGCTACATTATTCGGCCACACACGAAGAATGTTACGCAGGATGGTTGGCAACAACACTTTTTGTTCGGGACTGACTAATCAAGCAGCGTTGCAGTACCTCTGCAGCATGCAAGACACCTAAGATCTAAGTCGAAAAATACTAAGTCGAATTCAGAAAACTCAAATCTGCAATCCAAATTCCAAAATCCCAAAACTCAAACATCGACCCTATGATCGGTACTCAGCCTTCCTTATAAAACGGTTATCAGCTCCATGGAATAGGGCCGTCAACAAGTGTGATCGGACAGCAGGCTCAAAACAACTTTGATTTAGACAAAAACCTCCCGACTGGGTACATACCAAACATCCTTTCAGATTCCAAATGCTCAAATCCAGAGCAAAATTATGCCGTACCAGACAACGCAAACGTGAAACGCAATATTTCAAAAGTCAAGGAACAGTTACTTGCCTCCAACAATACCATGCACTCTTAAAAGTATAAAATCCAACTAACATTTGCAGCGAAAAAGTTAGTCGCCTTTAAATTTACACATATCGTCGAGTTTGATTTTTTATTTTCGAAATTTACAAGCCTCAACGTATGTACTACGTGGTCGAGCGAATCTTACGCCGCACAAGCGGTAACAGGTGGGCGTGACCCCTCCTTGCAGGATACAAACTAAACGATTTGGCTCAGCTGGGTCTCGCTACTGGGCTGGGTTGAGTAAACTACAGCCTGATTACGCAGAGATGACCCCGGGTAGTTCACCAAAACGCTGGCAGTTTACCAAACCGATGACACCCTCAAATCCCGAAAATACCTCACTTCCCGCTCATAATATACTCCCTATCACCCACATTAAGGGATGCAATGCTGGAACGAAAATTAAAATTCTCAAATATCAATTTTAAACTGTAGAAATAGCAAACCTAGCGCACCAACGCACCTAGCGTATTGAATCATGAGATATTTTACCATTCTCCAAAATCAAGTGTTCATCACAAAATCCACAAAAAGGAAGCAATGTATAAGGTCTCTAGGAAATAACCGAGATAGACGGAATGTGTACCAAACCCAGGCGGGCCATGGCGCGGCTTGGCTAATACTGTAGCAGAATCTTGCCGACATCGACGTGTGAGAAGGTAAACATGGGCCGTTCGGAATACTGGTTCTCGGGAGCCTACACTGGGGGAGCTAAACTCGGCGTTCGGTGGAACCCTGACAAACTTGCATTGAATTCACTACCTAAGGATTGAGTGTCAGCATTGACGAGACGTCAATCGGTCCTGGAGAGGATTGTACATAGACAAACGTGTTGGACACAGGAGGGTAAAAAAAACACAATAAACAACGGTAGCCGCCCCAACTTTTCTTTAACCAAATCGCCGGTTTCAACGCCGGCTCCCGGTCGTATCTCCTGAAATATGGTGCCCCTTGCCCCCACGATGTCATCGATCGATAGGCCTTTGCACACAAGAAAACATATGGACAATTTGGTTTCAATGGTATCCTTCCTTGTGTCGAGCAGCCATGATTCATTGAAACGTTCGTTAAAGAAAATCGCTGGTTTGGGGGGGGCTATCGTAGAATCAGTCTGATCAGGTCATATACTTCGCACATTAGCGGGGGCAGACGGTGTGTCTATGAGACGGACCATGCAACGACGTGAGGTAAGCCGTAGCTGACGCGTGTCGGGCAAGGCGTTTGGCCTGGCGCATTAAATCCTCTACCGATGGCCAAGGGACGGAGAAACGGTTGCTTTCCTATAGACACGTCGAATTCCGCGGGGGCTATGGCAACGTGCCACGGTTGGGACCAGTGAAACTTCCCTTCCAGCGGGTGTTACCGAACTAACTAGGCAGAAAAGGAAATGATACACCTAACGTTCGAACAACGTTCCACAACGACTTTGAGTTTTCGTAGGTGGTGCTAAAAGGGCGTTATACCTGCCTAACCCTGACCCTAACCCTTATGTTGCGGTTTTGGTGCTTGTTACCCTTCTTGCCGCTGTCCTCTTTGTATACGGCTGGTGGGCGTGGCTGCTAGCGTCACCGATGCTGCACGGGGCCGAGGCCCAAATCTTGCTGTTTGCTGCAACACAGATATACCGCTACTTGCAGCAGGGACTCCACAACAATATATCTGCCTCCATCACTTCTCTACGCGTCGGTCCTATTCCACCACCTCCCCCCACACGTCCTCCTTCCGCTGCCCTCCCTACAGACAACAAGCAACGGCAGGTTTACGAGTGAGTAAGGGCTACTCGGGGCAGACCGAGGTCTTCCACGCTCCTCAACCTGGGTGCCCACGAGACAGGGAGATCTCGCTGGAGATCCCGCGACTCGAGACGGGGGGAAGCTCGGGAGCCGGGTTCCGGTGACGAGACGGAATACGGAGCACCATATCTCCACCCGGACCCACCAACCAAGAGAAAAGCTCGCCGATTCGCGCGTAGAACAAGACGGACCAACTTCCACCGGACTCGGGGGCGTCTCGACGCCAGATCTCACATCCCTGTGGGCGGGGGGGGACAGCTGGCTCCCCCGCTCTCGACAGGGCACCACCGCTGCCATCTGGGCTCTCCGCGCTGGGCAGAGCGCCACCCCCAGGGCTCCTTGGACCTGAGCGCCAATGCCGGCCCCTTAGACTTGGCATGTGCGGTGACGCGGGCCCAGCATGCGCTCGACGACGCCAACCAGATGATGCTCTGGCGTGTATCACGCCGACGTCGGCTTGACGAAGATATCAAGCAGGCAAAGACGGCTGCGCTAGAGGCGTCTGTGGTAGTGGAGATGGCGCAGCAAGCCCTCGCCCGATCAGTTTCGTCGGTACCCGCAGGAGCCACCGAGGCCCCGTCGCCTTCGACGCGCCCGCAGGGTGTCGCATCACAGCGACCACGACCCGGGGGCGATACCTTTTTCAAGGGCAGCGCCGCGTGCATGGCGTCTGCACCGAGGGTAGAGTTCTCCCCAGGGTTGGCGACCGCGGTTGTAGAAACGGCCACCGCTTTCCTCACGTCAGAATGGCCGGTGTCGTGGCAAGTGGATGCCCTTTCAGTGGACGCGGCCTGGACTCGCATGTATTTTACGCCCTATGCCGGACAGACGAGAGCCGTGCCGACCCTTGCACTGGTCAAGGCTCTGCTGATGGCCAACGAGGAACCCCCGGACCCCGTCTTCTGAACCAACTCCGGAGGAAAGTTGGCGAAACGCAACCGGGGTAAACAGCGACACAGCGACTGTTGCGACCGCGGGGACCGCAACTGTGGGGGTGGCAGCAAACATGGTGGGGGTGGCAACCACCACCACCGCCGCGGGGGTGACAGGCGGGGGAGGTGCATCGGGTGCTGGTGTGGCTGAGGACATTGCCGAGGCTGCAACTTTATCCCAACAACCGGGGCAGTTGGTCGCAGCCATGGCGGAGGTAACGGAGGGCGGAGAAACGTCGGTATGGCTGAGAGCGCAGCCGAGAGGGCGACCTTGGTCCAACAACCAGGGCAGTGGCCGCAGCTCTGGTGAAGGCAAAGGAGAGCGGAGGAATAACGCGAGAGGACGTTCAGCATGGAGCGGCTCGACAACCTCCTCCTGCTCGTCTTCGTCCTCGAGCTTGGAACACAGCGAGATGGACGTGGTAGCAGGCAAGAGGTGTCAAGAGCTATGGCAGGAGGAGCATCTGGGCCTGAGGCTTTCACCATCCTGTTGCGTATGCTGATGACGCACTTCGACGGGGTTGCTACTCTAAATTGTGAAAAATATGGATTCTGTAACGGCACGCTATATATTATTTCAGTCGGGAGTTTCGCGTACTTGTGCCGACCACAACGGGGAGTGACCATGTCTTGTCTTCAGGGACAGATGTGGTGTTGGAGGTGGTTCGGGTGGCGGCAAATGAGCAATTTCCGGCTCTCATGCCTGCGATGTACCCTGGTTCGATGGCAACGGACCCGCTGCCACACGCCTCTTTGGATGCTATATCGCGGGCTACCAGTGATTGGGCGCAAAATAAGACACTTGCCGTCAACGGCGAAACATTTTTCTCTGCCTGTTTTTCGTCGGGAGCGCGGTCATCCGCCACGTCGGTGCCCCGGCTCGCCGATCATGGGCGCGGCCAGGGCCGAGTGCCGTCCCAGTCACTCACGTGGCAGACGGGATCAAGCCATGATCCAATTGCTATGCCCATCGATGATTCTTCTAACCCTTGACTTGACCACACATCGAACTGCTGGCCACTAGAAGAGCATCATCATGCAGAAGTCTCCGCCGTTGATTCCACTTTAGAACAGACGGCCCTCCCCTTTGGAGCGGCCTCCTTTCACCTCACGCTGATGTCCTCCGAGAAAACCGGGGACTTTATCTCAACTGCCACGAGGACAACCATTCCTTCAAACACTGTAGGCATCCTTTTAATACTGCGAGTGGCTGCTTGAACCCTGAACTTGGCCAACTTGGCGTCGATGACGCACACCGACGTTGACAAACACGATTGGTCTGCTACCGCCGAGACGATAAATCTAATCCCTCGAATAACAAAAATAGTGTCGTCTTCTTTCAGATAAATCGCAAGGGTGTCACCAGGATCGGGGCCAGGTAAACTGTCACAACGATACCACATACACGTCGGATCACCATGGTCGTATCCCGCGCTTGCCCGCAGCTTCTGCCCCCCCTTCTGCTCCTTGATTTCGCTTTAGAGCCACCCATAATCCGGGAGAAAATACTCACGCGCGCCAGCCTGGCACATTCCGTGACGGCAATCGACATCTCGACGGCGGTACGGCACCGTCGACAACACTGTCGGGGGCACCTCTTTTGGTTTCAGAAGATTTTTGCGTTACGTTGCTAACCTGTCCAAAAAGCAGCACAGATTGCCTCCGTCAAGCGCCCACGGGCTCCTAAGCCTTCTGCGGCCGATTCTCGAGGCGTAGTACTAGGGGCGGCAACTAGCGCTTTGAGCGTGGTTCCCTCCAGCCAGGTGTTATAATTTTTTTTTTTTCGACGGCGATATCGCGCGCTTCCACGACGTTCCCTTCGGCTATGGTCTGAGTTTGGCGAAGGGAACCGCGCTTCCAGTGCTGCTTCTCTCAGCCGCGGCATATACTCGGCAATGGGGGTACGCGCTCCGAACGCCGCCCCCATCACCCATGGCAAGAGAGACTGCGCTTTTCGCGCTTTCCCCCAGGTACGCGTCGCGCAGCAATATTGCGGCTGTGACGGCGCGTCGCCTTTTACGAGAACGTGTTCATACCCCCTTCTCCTTGACCAGGCGGTGACGGTCGGTTTGAGATGTGGGACGGCCGACCGTCGAACACTTTTTCTGGTCACGAGGTGACCGTCAGTTTAGGGTGTGGGCAGGACAACATTTAAACACCAACATATTTTGCGCGGCTCGATCCGGTGTTTGATCCCGATAACAGCCGGCGCTCTGTCCTTCCTTCCATCAAGGACAAGTCGACAAGATCAGCTAACTCGTCTCCCTTGTCCATAAGGCCTACCGGAACAGAGCCTCTTCGGGTAAAACCTTTTTTGCCACCTGCCAGGGTCCTGCTCGAGAAGACGCCCACAGGTTCTACTGACCCTTCTACGTCCGTCAACAAGCTAACCCACGTGTTTCAGGCTGCGACTGCCCCAGTGGCACAGGAAGAAGATCCGACCCTGCGCGACCGGCCAGTGGTGACGTTACGGCCTCCAGCCTGACCAACTTAGACTCTATTCCAGTAAATTTACGGAAGAACCGCGCCTCTCGTCAAGCAGAAACAGCTTAGAGCCCCTGCCCCTTCATGCGCATTTAGAGTATTTTTCTTGATATTATTCGCCAAAGAGCGAATAGGCCACGACGCGAGAAACCGTGGCTTCGGACTCGCGTCGTGTTGCCGAGGCCTGGTGTTTCTCAGGTGGACACTAGAGGCCCGAACTGGCGAGAAATGGTGTTCCCATTGGGGGGCATTACAGACCCAAATGTCCAACGAGGCTACCGACCGGTTTGCACCGCAGGTGTTGGACTCTTTTCGTGTGCAGCGAGGGCGGCTTCTTACAATTTTCCGCCAGCGAGTGAGAAGAACTCGAGTCAAAAAACCCCTGGTTCGGACTCGCAGCTTGCTCCCGAGGCCAGGTGCTCCCGCAAGGGGACACTACATGCCCAAAGAGTCGAGGACTGGTGTTCCCAAAAGGGGACATTGCAGACCCACAAATGCTCAACGAGGCGACCGACGGGTTGGCACCGTCGATTTATCCGTTTTTCTGGTTAAGTTCGAGTGTATTATCGTGTTTCCCGCCAACGAGCGAAGAAGATTCGAGCCGAGAAACCAAGGGTTCTCATTCGCGTCGTGCTCCCGAGGCCTGGGGTGCCCAGACGGGGACGTTGCAGGCCCAAATTTCAACACGACATTTGACCCTTCTCTCGAATACTCCACAGACAAAGTGGTGTTATTCTGGCAGCCCCCATCCTATTCTCCAACGTGGTCCTCTTCGTCGTTTGCCGTTGAATACGTGCCATATTTATGCACGGAGCTGTACATGACGGCCGAAAAGACCAGGCTTTTCCAAGAACATCGAGCAGTAGAGCTCATCATGTCGTCGCCTAGTCCAAGCACACGCAGACTCACCGGTCGAGGCGTGCATAACTTTTACTCTGGTGCTGGCGACAAGAAGAAGCAAAACGCCGTTTTATCTGGCACCTGCGCTAAATACACGCAGAATCCAGACATGCAAAAATCACCTTTTGAGCTCTAACAACAAGATTCTGCCTGCATTTAGCCCTCTGGACCCAATGTTGTTCATTGACCTCCGGGAAGATGGTCCCGGGGCCAGCAACCCATGCCAGGGGAAAGGAAAAAATGGCTCGGCGAGGCATCGTCTGCCGTTCCCGAAGCTTTTTGCGACAGTGAGACCAGGGCCCCTGTTTCGTTGGGGGTACTGTGACGCCGGACGGCGTTTCGTTCACTATGAAACTTGCGTACGTCAGTCGCACAACGCTCGGCTCGGATTGGCACTGGACGTCTCTAAATTTGTGGACCGGCGGCATTGTTCGGGCTCCTAAACGCCCCCGAGAGGACTGTAGGGAACAAAGTTCCGCGTATCCGCAGCCACAAGACACAGGAGACCAATGTCAATATAGGGACCCCCAGTGCACGAGTCCAGCGGTAGCTTGGGTTCCTCACCGCGTTCGACTGCACGCTCGAGTACCGCAAAGGCAGCGCCAACATCATCGCGATTTTTCTGACCCGCTTGCCAGAGCCTGCTACGGAGTGGGGTTGACATGCACCAACCCTGTTGGAGATAGCGGTATCTACCTCCCACGGACCGGCGAGCTGCGTGCTCCCTCTTCGACGATACCAGGGATCGGTTTCGGTGGACTTGTGCCCCGCACCGAGAGCACTGCTTGGGGTGGGTTCTTGCCCCGCACTGAACGCACTACCTTGGGTGGGCTCGCGCCCCGCACTGAACGCACTACCCTGGGTGGACTCGTGCCCCTCGCCGAAATCACTGTCTTGGGTGGGCACTGAACATGCTGCCTTGAGTGGGCTCCCTCTCAACTCTACCGCCTTTCACGATTCTCGCACACACGAGCTACGTATAAGGATCGACGGCCTTTCTGCTCCTTCAAGGAGGTTCGTCGCTCGTGTTTCTGCCTCCGTTGCCACAACCCAAGGCTGTACCGGCCGCGGGTCGATTTCGACTTCTGCTGACACCGTTTTCGCTTCAGTTTTTGCCATATCCATCGGGAGCGGCACGGGCTCTGTAGAAGCCCTGACTGCAGCGACGCCCATCGCACAGCCGACTCCTCTATCAAGAGTTTTACACAGGAGACTGACTCCGCCGCGACCACCAGTACGACTGTGTCCATCTCTGCCTTGCTTGGCGCTCCAGCCCCTCCGTCGTCGACGACGCGATGACGAACAGCGACAGCAGCCGGTAATGCACCACCGCTGTAGAACATGGATTCGGGCCCGCCGGGGTGCCTCGGCCATCTTCCAGGCGAGGTTCACGCGCTATTCGCCTGCCGATTGGAGTCGCGAGCAGCACGCCGAGCCGACGTGCCACGCCATGATGCGTTACATATATATCGACCGGCCATCGGTCCTGCCGCCTGACGTTTAAACGTGCTACCCCTTGCACAAGCGTCCCTCCCTCTCAAACATCCAGGAGCTGGCGAGGGTCGACTACATACAACCGACGACGACATCCTCCTACTCGTCCGTAAACCAACACTGCCGCCAACAAGGTCTGACAAACCCAACCCTGTGGGGCGAGCTGCTTGCTTGCTAAACGACGAGCCTAATCGCATCTACGCCCCCCTGCTCATGCACCTTTGGATCATGCAAGCTTGTCACTCAGCGGCCTCTTGTTATCTTGGCGCCACGCGCACGTTGCGCATGCTGTAGCCGTTTTATTGTTGGATCGGCATGAATGTGTGCACCCTGTGGTAGCTTAACCACTACTTGACGTGTCAAGTGCGGAAACCCCACGGCGAACTGTCCGCTGGCCAATAATCGTAACGGAAGATCCAGGTGTCGCCGCAAGTGTTGACTACATTGGCCCCCTCACGGTCACACATCGAGGCAACACCTACATCCTGCTGTTCGCCGATTGCTTCAGTCGTGGGGCCGACATGTTCCCCATCACTGCCGCTGAGTTCACCGTGGAGGGTACAGCCAAATATCCTGGTGAACCAATACATCCCCTTGTGGGGTTGCCCGCGCACCATACTCTCGGACAGCGGACTGCAGTTCTGCTCCAAGCTTTCGCAAGCTTTATATCAGCTGTTGGGCGTACACAAGCTTGCTACAAGCTCCCATCATCCCAACTGTAACAGGGGCGTTGAGCGGGTAAACCACACTATGGTCCAAATGCTGGCTATGGTCGTCAACGAGCGACAAGACGACTGAGACTTGTGTCTGCCCCAAGCCGTATTTGCTAACAACAATTCCGTCAGCAAGGCTACGGGTCTGGCGCCCAACGAGGTCCACATGGGCAGACTCCCACGGCGCCTCCTGACGGTTTTCGACCGCACTGGTGTCGTGGGACACCAGGGGCTGGCCCGCGACCACCTAGCCTATTGCGAACTGGCCACCGACCGGCAGAGACGTACGAACGACATTGTCCGCGCACACCACGTCCCCACCGTTTCTCGTGTTGACCTTAAAAACCGCCGTCACCGACGCGCTGCGTCCAGCACCTAACTTCGATACGGGTGGTTGGGCATGGGTGTACAATTCTGCCTCTACCAGAACGACTCGTGAGTAAGGAGGGCAGCCCAAGAAAGGGGCGGGGGGGGGTGCGGAAACGGTTCTGCACACCTCCCGGCCGGAGAGTAAGGCGGTAATAGGGCCGCGCAAAGAATGGAAGGCGGGGTGGGGGGGGGCACGACCAGGCCGGGGGGGGGGGGGCGGCAACCAGGCCGGGCGAAGAAGGGGGAGGAGGGGGCGGCAGCGGGGTCAAACACGACCACGCGGGGGGATGGCGTGGCAACTTGGCCACGCGGGGAAATGCGCTGCAACGGGGCCGTACACGACCAGGTGGGGGGCCAGCCTGGCTACAAGGCCGTGCACAAAGAAACTTGGAGGGCGAGCGGGTGGCAAAGGGGCCGCACACGCACATGGAAGGGGGGCCGTCGACTACGCGGGCGGAGGGGTGGGGCGTGAAAAAGGACTATGCACGGAGAGGGGGGGCAGAGTGCAGCGACGGGGCCCCCGACGAGTTCAAAAAAGATGAACGGGATGCGGTCCTTCAGTGAAGGAGTAAGATGGAGCGCCTGGGGAAGACGGGAAAGAAGAAGACGAGAGCGGTCGACTGTTGGAGCACGTGGCAGAATATAGGCGAGATGTGCTACCAAGGAAAGCAGGGGACGTGGGGATGTGGGGAAGATGGTGTAGACGTTGGGATGGGGGCTACTCGCACCACATATTGACATAGGGCGCGTGAAAAACAAATCGAGGAACAATACAAGGGCGACAAGTTCACACCGCTGGAACAGGTAGCGAGGGTGGGTGTGCCAGTGGACGTAGGATATGGAGGTAACCTCGAACTGGAGCTGGCATACGGGTAACATACCAGAACCAGAATGCACGTTGCCAAGGTGTGGGAGAACGCAGTTGACCGCGTCAAGAAGAGTAGAGAGAATTTGATGCCGCCTAAACTGGCGTGGAGAGCGCGACGTTGGCGGATGAATCCGGTAAGAGAGGTGGAAGAGAAAGGAAAAATAAGCATAGTCCATGATTTGACGTTTAGTGGCGAACCAGTGGCACGGGGTGAGGGGAGGTTAATAAGACGACGTATTGAGACCAGACTCTGGACTGCCACATGGCGGGGGTGATGGGCCAGAGTACCGAGAAGGTGCTGGGGCTGCGGGAAACAAATAGGACAGGATAGAGGATTCTGACACAGAAGATCGACGTGAAGAGTGCTTTTCGGGAGGTGGTAGTGGACCTCGTCGCAGCGGCAACCTTCGGGTACGTGCTGCGAGGGTTTAGTCTACCGACGGTTGACTGCAGTTTGGATGAAAGGGGAATCCAGGGTGGTGGGGGTTGATCGCGAGCAAGATTCAGCAGGCACAGTGGCAGATGGCGAGGGCATCGGCGACGATCCTAGCCGCAGGCAGGGAGGCCACAGCACATGTCTCCATAGCGGGGCATACGGGAGCAGCGGTGGAGCCGTTGCCGCAAGGCTGCATAATCGAGGAGGTGAAGGGGGTAAGGGAGAAGGACCCCGCCTGGGTAGTGTTCTTCATGGACGATTCAGTATCAGTGGAGGTGCAGAAGGAGGCCGACGGAGGGAGAAGCCTAGCTCTGTCGCAGCCACAGGGGCCGAGTCACCAAGAGGGAAAGGGAAAGGATGGTGGGGGAGGAGCCTCTCCTGTCACGAAAGAAGGTGACGGACTGGACTACCCGGCAAGAAGTGCTGGGCTTGGACCTAGACACGAGAGAAAAATACGATATCCGTGCCGGAGTGGAAGATCAACGAGCTACGGGAGATGCTCGACGAATGACCGGAGGAGAATATCAAGGCAACAGGACAGGGAAGTCCTCGTGCTAGCAGGAAAACTTCATATCGTGGCGTACGTGATCAGGCCAGGCAGGAATTTCGTGTCGCAGCTTCTGCAACTGAGCAATCTGAATTTGAATGGGCTGGAAAAAGGGGTGGGGTCGGGGCATGGGGAATAGACAGGAAGACAGCAGAGGCAAGGAGGGTGCTGGATCCGACGGAGGAGTTCATGGCAAACGTAGAGTGAAGGAGGTGATGCCTGACGGCGACCTTGGCGGGGATAGGAGAGGAGATAGCGGCGCCGTTCTTCCGTTAGTAACACGGCCCCACAGACTGACGAGGGTTTCATACGCATCATTCTAATAGGTAGAGGGTTGTGCCCGGAGAAAAGGTTGTATTGGAGGTACAGCCTGACCGAGGTAGAAACTATCAGGAGCAAGAATGGAGGGCGCGTGAACGTTTATCCATCAATGTTCTGAAGCTGCCGTGGATGGTGATGACGGCGTTCTCGTTGATAGTGATCAAAAGAGAAAGGCCGGCGAGGGTGGGAGAGCAAGTGCTGATGGAGCGTGATAGTACTTTGGAATTTCAGCGGGTAAATACCTGTCAGGGGGGAAAGAGGAAAGTGAGATCGGGACGGGCGATGATGACGTTGGGGACTTTGGAGCAGATAGGGGCACGGTGATTCCAGGAAAACACGTGCGGGGCCTGGACAACGTGTTAAAGTATGGGATAACAAGGTAGAAAGAATCTTAAATTCAATCTATGCTGACCAAAGAAAGCCCCGCCGTCCCGTTCTAGGGCCAGGAACTTAAAATGGAAAGAGCGATATGTTTTCGAAGGTTTTGCACGCCGCTACGCACTTGAACGAGTGCAAAGACTACTCGAAGGACGTATGCGCAAAGTATGAAGATGTGGGTGACCTGGAGGATCATGAGAGGGAAAGGAAACTAGTAGGGAAAGGAGATGGACGAGTGGGAGTTGGTGGATGCGCTGACAGAGTTTATGCCATACTGCTGCGCGGGAAGGAAGAACAAGGAGGCGACAGTGACGGGGAAGTTGACGGCGGTTAAGGTCTATCACGAGTAGTGGGGGGGGGTTATCACTTCCGCTGCAGCACTTTAGAATCAAGGCAGTGAAGAAAGGAACCAAAAAGGCGCATGCGGAGGCGGAGAACCAGGCGCGGGTAAGGAGACCGTTGATGTGGGAGAGCATCAGAGTTGTGGAGGAGAGTATCGGCAAGTAGAGGGTAGGGGGGAAGGTCGGGTAGATCGGACTGACCATGTCGCATCAACTGCTGTTAAGGGGCTCGGACCTGTTCAATGAGGGAGGGGGGAAGGTGCACGACGTATACTGCTTGAGGAGGGGAGACGTGGACTTCCTCGAGAAAGGGGTGCAGATAGGACCGGGAAGCAGGAAGACAGCGGATACCATGGAGATCCGCTTCAAAGAGGGCGAAGGAGACCAGGGATGAAGAGGGGTGGTAGCCTTGAGGCCGAGGGGAGCCAGGGGGAGGGTGGAGTTAATGGGTAATTGAGGTTTAATATGGAAAAGCCTCTCTGAGTGCCCAGAGATTTGATAGGAAGGACAGGAGCGCCTAGTAAACCCCCGGGTCAAGGGACGAGATGGACAGGGGTAGAATGGCGGTAGGTGCAGGCATAGCACGCAGCATATGAACGGACTTTTGGCTGTTGCGGTTTTTTTTCGGAGTAGAGGCAAGGTCAGCCGCGTACAATAGCCGGGAGAGGGAACGGGGGAGGAGAGGGGCAGCTGGAGAAATGGGACAAGTTAAAACCCCCAGTTTCCACCTCCCGCCCCTTCGGAGAACGCCATGATATTAATCAACACGCAAACTTTTGTGAAGAGGGGACCGAAATGTAAGAATGTGTGAATAGTCATGGGTTTGGCGGAACGGAAACTAAATATCGGAGTAACCGGGTAGTAGAGAGGAAGGGCAATTCCAGTGGAGGGGAAGAAGAAGAAATAAGAGCATCTCAACAAAAATAGCGTAAAACAGCGGCAACACAGCAGCAGCGAGGATCGAACACGATAATCGGCAGAGAGGTAGGAGAAAGTGGGGCCCACGCATCAGTGACAGCAGCAGCAGTAAGGGGAAGATAGACGGCAGGAGCATAGGGGGTAGAGAGGCAGCACCAGGCGCAATCTCCCACCCACCCACCCGATTAGGTCACGAACAGGAGGGCTAAACGCGGGGTGGGAGGGGCTGCGAGACGACGCAGGAAGAGGGTTTTTTCCTTCTTCCGTTGATTGTTTTTTCTTCAACGGGGAAGAGGGGGGTGTGCTCAATTTGTGCATGGCTGAAATCGTATGGCCATAAACTTTCGCATCCCATCTACGCCGGGGGGGAGCACGTCAGGTTTTCACCAACGAGGCAGACATTGCTTGTACCAAGCAAGAAGCGCAGTGGTATGTTCGGCGAGTCGCATGAAGGGTGAACTGCATGCTTCCAAAAACCACTTGTAAGACGGACTTCGGCACCTTGTGCCTCCTTTCTTGCTTATGGATGACAGTGTCAATAAGGTTCGGGGGGGGGGTTCTTGTCGTTGAGGTAACCCGTCGGAGTAGAGGGCAGGTCAGCCTCGTACCATAGGCGGGAGGAGGAACGAAGGAGGGAGGGGGGCAGGGAAAACGGGACGAGGGAGAGCGGTGAGTCGCCACCCCCCTCCCGCGCGGATGATGCCATGATGATAATGAACACGGAAATTTTCGTAAAGATAATACCAAACCAGCATACCACAACGTTCATACCTGGTAGTAAATATTTAGGGAAACATTTAAGGTCTTTAACAAAAGAGAGGGGGAGTTGCTACGTCATAACCCAGTTAGGTGGCGTATCTCTCAGGTTATCCTCGAGCCTGGTATTTCGGGTAAGTTTCGTGAGTTCGAGTCCCCCGGGGTGAAACCTCGAACAAACTAACTCATGCACTAGCAATTTTCTCATGCATAAATTGATATTTCTTGTGCATGAAATGATAATGAAAAATGAAAATGATAATCTTGTGCATAAAGTGGTCTGCGTAAAGAGCGAGGGCACGAGTTAGCAACGCTCAATAAAATGTCGACCAGTATTGGGATTGGTGAAACCTATGAAAAAAATAACCGAAGGAAAGAACCGGGGGGGAAAAGAGACGACACCTGTGACCACGGCTAGTCCAGGAGCTGGAAACTGCAAAGTAGAAATGTGGAAAAAAGGCAGTTGCTGGCTGTCTGTTGTGCTTTGTTTTTCATTTTGGTCGTGCCATCTTATATCCCTCTGTCTTTGCATACTCCAGTATTTGTTTTCGTTTCTTTGGTACCTTGTACTCTTTTTTAGTATTCGTCTCTTCTTTATCGTTTTACCGCTAAAATGCCTATGATGATAGTCCGCTGGGCTGGGTTTCATATGCATATTTTTTCGCGCGTGCTCATTGCGGTTGATTGTTGTGTGTGGCGTGTTGTCACCGTTATTTCTACCCAACGACATCAGCACAGCAAATATCCATTATCTCAATCACAGACTTTGTGAGACAAAAAACGAAAAAAAATCGCATGCATGGCCAAATCGCTTTTGTTTGCGATGTGCAAAATTAAATTGTGTCTCTGAATCGCATCGCAGTTTAGAGCTCGTCTCGGTTTGAGGAATCACGGCAAACATTGGTTGGAGGTAGCTTGGTGGAAAGATCCGTTGATTGTGAAGAACACACACCACATCATTACACGCCACAAACTCTCCGTATTTTGTGTTTTGATAACCCAGACGTTGGAACCGATGGTCTTCGCAGATTTGTCTGCTTGCACTCACCTTTCACTTTCTCCTCCATCCCTACCTCAGGTCCGGGGTCAGTAGCAGGATATTATTCCCCCTACCTACTACGGTACGCACCTTACTTTTATCGCGAGAATGTGCGTTTTTTTCCCTGGCCAAATGGCATCGAATAGTTCTCAACCACGTTTCTTTTTTTATTAGTAATGAAGTGCGGGCGATCGTCAGTTGGCGGCTCTAGAAAGCTTGAAAGTAAAATCTCCGTAGCGATAATTTTTTTTCTCTTTTTTCGCACACTTCCATTCTTCAGCTTCTGGACAAGCTGTGGTTACCGGTGTCGTCCCTTCCCCCCGGTTGTTGCCTCTATGTTTCAGCGCGCATAGGGTTCAGCAATAATACTGCTAGTGGATCGTTCGTCGAGTGTTGCTAACTCAGGCTCTCGTGCCTACCGCAAGTCAATTTGTCCGCAAGAAAAACGTCCCCACGTATTTACACGTATGTGCAATCGGGGGCAATCGAACTCACGAAACTGACGTACACCAGGCTCGAGGATATTCTGATACGCCACCGAGGCGACCAGCGTTTGTGAACTCCTGAGTCCTATGGATCACCGGGGCAAACGGCTCAATGCTCACTGCTCACTGCTGACGTATACGGCTGCTCCTTGTTGTTTTGTAATCAAGAACATACCGACAAATTACGACCCCGTTGGAATCCACTTGTTTATGTCATGGCTGTTTTTGTGAAGCCGCTAGACGTTTCACAAGCATCACGCAACAGTAAGGGTAGGTCGCCCCGGTGGCGTATCAGGTCATCCCCGAGCCTGGTATTATTTTGAAAAATAGAAATCATTCCGGCTGTGAGATCGAATATTTTGTCGAAACTAATATTTGCAAGCTGTGTGTGATACTCTATAGACTATTATATATCAGTTTCGTGACTACGGACCCACCGAGCGCACACATACTCTGTATAAATTCGTAGGAATTTTGTCTTGTGAACCGATTGACTTACGGAGCAAGCGCGACAGCGTGATTTAGCAATAACACCCGATGTAGAATCAACGAGCGGTGGAAGTGCTGGACCCTACGCGCGATAACAAGTTGAAGGCAAGAGACGGTGGGAAGAAGGGACGACACCTGTGACCACGGCTTGTCTAGAAACTGCAAAGTAGATGTGTGTGAAAAAAACAAAAACAAGTTGTATTAATTCATAGAAGTGTACGCGAAAATGTCGGTTGGGCTGTTGGACCACAAACGACCACCGGGCAATGCGGGCCGGGCCTTCCCGTATCCTGTGTGTGCGCACATGTATGTATATAAATATGTGCAAGGTAAATACCCCGGGCATGGTTTGTACGTACCTTTGAAAGAACACAACCAGGAATAGATGATTACATATGCGAGTTAAGGTGAGAACAACAACAACGTATGCATACCTGGTACCTGGTGCATACCGGTCGCCCCGGTGGCGTATCAGATTAAGCTCGAGCCTGGTATAGGTCAGTTCGTGAGTTCGAGCCCCGCCGAGTGCATACTCGAATATTCGTTGGGACTTTTTCTTGTGCACAAATTGACTCGCAGAGAGGGCGAGAGCGTGAGTTAGCAGCACTCGATGAAAAGTCGACCAGCAGTGGGATTGCTGAACCCAATGCGCGATACAAATTAAAGGCAAGAACCGGGGGGCAGAAGGGACGACACCTGCGACTACGGCTTTTTTTCCAGAAGCTGAGAAGTGAAAGCGTGAAAAAAAAAAAAAAAAAACATGGTATTATACCCCCTCATTATCGTTTTGGAGCCGTCCATGCCGCTTTTGCAATTCCCACCCACCCCCCGCCCCCAACGCCCCTTCCTTCCCCACCACCCGCAGCAAACCCCTACATCTATGCGACCTAAAGCCACCCCCCCCCCCGACCCCCCCCGCCACATCGCCCCCCCCTCCCCAACAACCAGGATTAATAGTTTCCACGCCCAAGTTGAGCTGTCCCACCCGCCCCCTCCCCCCCCTCCCCCCCTCCCGCCCCCCTCTTGATCAAGGTCAGGCCTCCACGTCCTTAGAAACTCAGCCCTCCCCTCGCCGGTTATTCGACTTACCACAGTATTAACTTCATAACTGATGCATTTCCTTCCACAGCTGTCAGATTTTTCCCCCCTCAGACACGGGTTTTATAGCTTCCGCGCACAGACTGCCTAACATCACCCTGTTGACCTTGATAGCTACGCTGTAGCTGCAAGGGGAGTCGCCGACCTATATCCTTAATGAGGGCACACAACCCGTAATACGCGCGATCGGAGTATCACACACAGCTTGCAAAGATGAGTTTCGACAAAATATTCGATCTCGCAGCTGGAGTGTAATTTAATTTTTACAATATACGACCTTGTTGATGTGCGCTGAGTTCTGATTGCCGCTGGCTTGGATCGGTTGATCTGTGGTGGATACCGAATGACAGAATTACCACCACAAAAAAACAAAATGGCAGCTACGAAACGGGGTCTTTCGCGTATGACCTCCATCGCTGCAGTCTGAGTCCTTCTTGGTTTGGTGCTCGAGGCAGAGTCGTGTGTAGGCGTGCAATGACGTGTGTCAATAGTGTGCTCTGGCAAATGGATCGGTAAAATGGTAGAGTCCACTAGTTTACTTAGCATCCATCGCCAACCATTCCATGATATAAAAATTTGTGCAGGGAATTTATTCGGGGACACGAAGGGAAAGCAACAACTAAAACAAAATATGAAAATCGGAAAGAAGCAACGGGTAAACAAAGCGTATAGCAAACAAATCATAAAGGACGAATCAACCTCATATCCATTTTATGACTAATTTTCGAGGACGTCAGCCGTGAGTTCGACGAATTTCAGGTCAATACTCATCTTCGCAGGCTGCGTTGTTTGTACTCGTGATATAATATATGAGTGAGTTTTTTTTGGGAGGTGTCATATTTTTTGTCCACTAAAATGGTACGTGTTGGTATTTATACTTTAGGTGGGGTATTTTGAGCTCGGTAAAACATCAACTCTACTTTATATACTTCGAAGTATTTATCACGTGAAATTGATTACTGTAGTTACCACTATACTGCTTCATCATATGTATCGTAGGCAGATTATTTTTTTTTTTCTTCCCCCGGGGCTAATATCGGGAAGAGTACGAATACAGAATATTATAAGTTATCTATATGTTCGCTCTTAATACAGCATTCGAGAATTGAAGTCATTATTCATCTAATAAATTCACTTTTCCACCCCACCGCCGTATCGTGCATGGGTATGAATATTATGCTTTGACGAGCGTTTAGGTTCATCTAATCACAGCAACAGATACTAGTAGTAGCAGCCACAGCAGTTAGTACAATCAGGCCCAGCGAAAGGGAGAGTGGCCGACATAAACATTGTGTAAGACAGCCGCCATCCCCCCATCTGGCTTGTCAACGCGTTCTTCTGATTTGTTCAAGACCATCTTCCCGTGCGGCGGCTTCACGGCTCAGGTGTGTAGCCCAAATGTTACTGCACTGCTCAACCTGATACGGCAGGCAGCAGTAGGGGATAGTGTATCCGGTGTGGTGCATCATCAGCACAACATGTCACGCTAACTACTATTTGCTTTTTTGCTCTGGAACGTTTACCTCTCCCTGCGTTGCCTGTTTTTTACCTCTCACTACGAAGCCGTTTGCAGTGTATATGTACCGACGATTTGGTGCTAGAGTGTCAAAGGTACATTTTTGGGTGGCGAGCAGATGCCTCTTTTTCCCATTCACGATGCGCAGGAGGTTAAACCACGTGATTCATTGTGCAACCTGCTTGTTAAGCCGTTGAAAAGGGTCGTTAGCGACGCGTCGCAGGGGGGTGGATGTTATGACATGACGAAAAAAATCCGTGTGCCTATTTTGGGTACGTTGTTGTTGTTGTTCTCACGTTAACTCGCATAATCAAGTCCGTGGTCACAGGTACGTATATCATACCCGCGGACTACCCATCAGGGATGCTCGTGCAAGCAACCTCTGGGGTCAACTCTGATAAACGGATGGATTCGCGATTGTTGCCATTTATTGATGTCTCCTCACACCAAATGGGGCGACAACTGGTGCCACCAGACTCGTACACTTTCATGTTATCGTGCCATCAAACATGTACCCGGTGAAGTGAAAACATGTAAAGTGCGCCAATCCTTGTACTGCTGCTACCTTGTTGTCTTACAGTAGTGGTACAGTACGTTGATACCCGGTCTGGGTTTGAAACAATTTAGTAACTGCTACCAGAAAATGTACCCGGTACACAGCGGCAGTATGTACAATGTCGAGTTCAAACCCCTGAACGGAGCTTTCATGCAATCTCTACATGGAGAAGGGTCTGAACTTTCTCTTGTTTAAAGCTCGGCACGCAGCAAGCTCCGGGACCGTGAATGCATGATGCAGTACATGATGCACTGCAGGTATCACACACCTACCATTAATTACAATAGTTTTCTTGGCCTCCTGACAGAGGCTATTTGTACGTCGTTCCGAAGTTGTTCACCAGGTGTACGAATATAAACATACGTGAAAGTGCAATATAAACAGCTCACGGCCTATTACAACAACACTGCGAGTACTACTTCGTAGTTTTTTTTTTTGCTATTTTTTTTTCCAATTTTTTTATCCTCCGGCGGATAAGGAAAAATAAAGCTTTAGCTCACCACACTTGCACGTATTTTCTTACGCGTCGTGTGTCGATTTAACTACAGTAGGTGGCCCTATATAGTGCGGGTGCCCGATATAGAGCGGGTGAAATCTTTCTGCACGATATAGACCCTTTTATAGTGGTCGGTTTTTATATAGTGCGGGTGCCCGGTATAGTGCGGGTAAATTTTGGTGACACATACCCGCACTATATAGGACCACCTAGCGTATTTTTAAGCACACCTCTACTTTCCAGCTTGTAGACAAGCCGTGGTCACAGGTGCCGTCCCTTCTTCCCCTCGGTTCTTGCCGTCAGTTTGTATCGCGCATGGGGTTCAACAATCCCACACTGCTCGTGTATTTGCTGATGATGGTGTTGTATGTATGTGTATTTTTGATGACGCGGTCTACGATGGGAGTCCACCATCACTTTTACAAAGTCCCTCCATTTGGTAGCCAAAGATCTCCAAAAACTTTTGTTGGGCAAAAAAAACTGCTATCGAGTACAGGTGGTGCCGTTCCGGATGAAAAATCGCATGGCCTAGCTAGGCACGACGATAATCATGTATCAAAATTATGACCCGTATTTCGACAATTAGCCCCGTCAAACAAAAACAACTTGAGACCAACAGTGCTACATACCTCCATTGTATGTATGTATGCTGCTGCTGCGGCCAACTCACGCCCTTGCGCTTTCCGCAAGTCAATTTGTGCCCCAGAAAAAAATCAAATCGCACACGAATGGTTTCAAGTATGGACTCGGGGAGACTCGAACTCACGACGCTGACCTACACTAGAGGCCCGACGATAACCTGATACGCCATCGGGGCCACCGGCCATAAGTACGAGTAGTATGGGCCGGTCGCCCCGGTGGTGTACGGAATTATCCTTGAGCTTGATATAGGTCAGCTTCGTGACTTCGAATCCCCCTGAGTGCATACTCGTACAAGTTCGTGGGGGCTTTTTCTTGTGCACAAATTGACTTGCGCAAATCGCGAGAGCGTGAGTTAGCAACACAGTGAACGATCGACGAGCAGTGGGATTGCCGAACCCTGTGCGCGAAAAATATTGAAGGCAAGAACCGGGGGGGTGAACGGATGACACCTGTGACCACGGCTTGTCCAGAGGCTGGAAAGTAGAGGTGTGAAAAGAACATAATGTATGTCAGTACAACGAAAACACCAACAGTTTTCGAACGATGCTGTGTAGCTCCTGAGTAGATCGGTTGTTCCTGTACTACGATCATTGATGTTCCCGCGCTCCCTCTCGTTCAAACACCGCACCTAAAAAACGAAATCTTACTGAGTAATATACACTACCACGCAGTAAAAATGTCACCTTATTATATTTCTAACCATCCAGTTTGTAGCTCCAATTCGTCCCCACCCCCCCCCGCCCCAACGCCCCCTCCTTTCCCACCACCCTCACCATCGTCTAGACCTAGCACCACGCGTATAGCAACCCCAAGATTTTGCGACATAAATCTGTTGGAAATCCCCTTTCCACAACCCACCCCTTACCCCTTCGACCACTCCGACTTCCCACTGGTTGTACGACTTACAGGATTAACGTTTTAGACTGATGCATTCCTTCCACAAGCGTTACATTTGTTTTTGTATTTTCCGCGCACAGATAGATTTAGTTGCCCCGCCCGTTCCCCCCCCTCCAGCTCCCTCTTGTTCAAACCCGGGCCCGGCGCCCTTAGAAACTCCGCCCTCCCCTCACTGGTTGTACGAGTTACTATAAGACGGTAGAGGTGCACCACATTTTTTCTGAGGTTTCTTACAGTAGGAGGTCATGCCATGTCCTCCTTAACCAAAAGAATGACTTGGACGACTGTTTAACTGCCGACCGGATAAAAAATTCAATGAGTTAGGTACGCGACAAGAAAAAGGAAGAAGTATGACCTATATCCGACGATGATTTAGGGTCATTGAGACCCGCCATTCAGAAACCGTTTCTTGTTCACATCAACACCAACACGGGAACTACTTACTGCCTCCATCGTAGCCTTGGTCGACATATATACTCACACCATACTTGCACCATACACACACGACACTTACACCATGTATCCATACATACAATGACCACATACGCACATAATACATACACCATACATGCACCATACTTACACCATACACACGCCATATGTACACCATACACACACCATATTCACACTATACTTACACCATACATACAACATATTTACACCATAGTCTATACATACACCACATACATACGACATACATACACCTGACAAACTGACGCATTTCCTTCTACAGCTGTGAGATTTTGACCCCCTCAAAAACGGTTTTTTCACTTTTCGCGCACAGACTGACTAACATCACCCTGTCGACGCGGATAGCTACACTTTATGTAGTTGCGAGGGGAGTCTCCCACCTATATCCTTAATGAAGACAAGTTTTTCTACGGCAGGCCCCACCAACTTTTCTTGAACGAAGCTGGCGGTTTTTAAACCTGCTTCCGGCCTCACCTCCTGAATTGTGGTGCCCCTTGCCACCCTGACGTTATTGTATGATAGTCCTAGTAGTCCTTTGCAAACAATAAAACATATGGCAGACCATTATTTGATAGCGGCCTTCCTCGTGTCCAGCAGACATGAAGCGTTCGTTAATATCGCAGGTTCTTGGGGGGGCTATCGTAGTAAGAACCAGTCAAACACACACCCAGTATTACGCGCGATCGGGGTATCAACCAGCTTGCAAAGACGAGTGTGGACGAAATCTTCGATCTCACAGATGGAGTGTTTCTTTTATGTATTTATTATTAACGGTGGTGAACCGAGACACGAATTTCTAATTTTTTGGACAGAGAAACCCACATTGAGATTTATGGTGGAAGGTACCTGGAAGGAATTTCGAGAGCCGTTGTACTTCCAATATTTCTAATGGGCGAAATGCACATTCAAAATTCGAAAACCACCATAAAGTAGCTATCTTGTTTTGTGTTTTATCTGTTTCTCATGAATTCGGTCATTGTACCTAGTCCATGGCATTCATTACAAATATAGACTGGGTCGTGCGACTACGGAGCATCTACCACCTGTATCCCGACCTGTGCTGCCTTGCCTTAGTAGGGGCGTAACCGGCGTGCATCCTTCACGAGGGTATACGCCCGAGCCTAAATTTGATGTTGCGCGTTTGCAACACGCCTTGCGTCGCCTGTTGCGTTGCATCGGCGCAACTGACGCTAAACCACTAATCTATGCCCTGCCATGCACTTCCCGTTAAACGCGCGTTCGAAGGATCACACGCCGTCTGCAAAGCTTCTTAGTTGAACATCGTAAATACCATTCTTTTTGGATCGATCGCGCAGCTATGATGTAGTATATCTGTCTTTTATTTTTCGTAGAATCAACAGCAGTATTGATGCCATATCTCGCGAACAACTATGTACGCGGTTTCAATTGAAATATACGAAAGCAGTGGCGTTGATACATCAGTGCGTGTCCCAAAACATGAACTATGTACGAGCTGGGCCAGCTTAAAATCGGCTAGATCAGTGGATTGACTATGCCCCGCTCAATATTACGAATTGGGACGTGAGGTTTCAACACGATGTTTATAATGTATTAACCAACAATTGAGAAGCGACCCGTTTTTTTTTTTTCCGTTAGTCCGAGAGAAATTACCAATATAAATATCCAAAAAAATACAAAAGTAGACATAACTTTTTAAAGAAAAAAAAAAAAAAAAAAGGTACGCTTGTCGTTTGTGTGCACATGCAATTTAAATACGACGTTAAAATTTCAGATCAAACTTCACAAAGTTGAGCGGGGCAGCGCATTTTATCGGGTCCTTCTTTTCGGGCGTATTCTGAGGGAGGGGCGGAAGACCTTTGCAGCACGTAGTACTGCGACGCTGCGAGCACTCATCTGTACCTCGTAGATTAATATTAAGGTCCCGAGCGATGCGGTTCAATTGCTCGCGATAAAAGGCCACCCAAAATGATGTGTTGCCATTCATGGCGACATAATTATACGCGTGTAGTATTCCAGTGACACTACGTAGGGCACCAAACATCGGCACGGATCGCAACGAACAAAAAAGTGTCAGAGCGCGACACTTCTACCAATTCCTCCCATTTCTACCCCTCCGTACGTACCAACGGTGCTGTGCTATCAATACGAGAGTTTCTCCCACGAGTGCTACTGATGATGATGATGATGATGTTATCACATTAGCTCACGTACTTGCCTGAAATCTACCCCATGGTCGCACTTGACAATATATGTCAAAAAGCGTCTCCATGAAAGAACACAAGTACGAAATCATAAGGGCGCGCAAGGCAGTATCAGTACGCAAGGGGACCGAATGCGCGAGGCTTCGTCCATGTGCTTGAACACCTTTGCTTCTACTGTTTTCTGCGTGGCGAGCGAAGCGGTGGCTTTCGTGGTGTCGGCGACTCGCTTGGCATCTTCGAGCTCGCCCAGTTGGAGCAGATCCCGGTCGCGTTGTTGTTGCACCACCTCCATGACCGACATCGCCTGACTGAACAACCGATTGCGCTGTGTGGCACTGGCCCCCGGCGGGAGTGCGTCGGCGCCCGCGAGGTGCCCACCCGCCTCCGCGTCCATGCCATCTCTCTCGCCAGCAGAGCACTCGTCGTCGGCATGAAGCAACTCGGTGATGTCCCCCAACAGACCTTTCCGAAGACGGAAGATGAGTACCGCGTCCGCCTGCACTCTGGCCTTCAGCTCGGTGATGCGATGCCCGAGATAAAACCTCCGTGCTGTGAACTTCTTCCCCAGACTCTCGTCGCGCCTAAACCATGCACGCGAGATGATCCGCTTGTCTCGATCGCTCAGGACCGTCGATGCCATCCATTCCCCACGTGCCACGATACCCCCTGCGAGGCGTTGTCTCTTAAACTCGTTCTCTTGCGCGCCGCTCAGCCGGTGCAAGCTATTGCGAGATTTACCTGTCGCGTTGGAAAGCGATGGGGAGAACGCGGGGAACAGTCAATCAACAGTACAGGCGTTTGTTCGTACTGGCAGTCGTGCTCACAGCCATGCAGGCGGATACTGTAGTAACGGCAGCGTCAGTGTGCACCTGAGACACGTGTTGCCACTGGCTCTGGTCAGGACACAAACACGGCTGGCACGTAGGCGTGGTTTCCACGTAAACAAGTACCGTCAATCGCAGAGTGGGTCAAGTCTCCCACGCTTGCAGGGGCGTAGACGTATCACACAAACAGCAGTAGGATCGGTACCATTCTCACAAGAGTACGTATAACAGCAGTGGAAGAGCAACATGAACATCTGCGGTCAGCACTGCTGTACCGGCCAAAAGCTGAACGTAGACATCTGGCCGGACAATGCAAGCTACGTGAGACAGCAAGGGCAACGTCAAACAGGAGAACAGAAGTGAAGCCAACGGCACTATCGGCGCGTGCGCCTATGTACCATTATTGCCACCATCAGTACTCGTACTCGTAGCGCTTGTGCGGACAAAAATACAGCCAGCACATGCATGCGGTAACCACGATTTCGTTGCAGCAGGACGTACGAGTACCGCCAACCGCAGAGAGTGCGTCCCGTGCTTGCACGGGCGCAGGTGTATCACAAACAGCAGTGTAGGACCGGCACCATTATGACGCAGGTTCAAAAACAGCAGTGCAGCAGCAACATAAAACGTATGCGGGGATCCCCACTACCGTACCGACGCAAAGCTGCACGCACAGGCATCTTGCCAGACAGTGCAAGCTTCACTAGACAACAGGGACAACGTCGAGCAGCCGCAAGCAGCACGCGGCGCAATTAAAATTAAACACATACTGGAAAAAAAAACACACGGCACGGAATGGAACTTGCCTTGCGGAAGAGTCGTACGAGTAGCCATGGCTTCTGCTGTAGGCGGGGAGTCTGAGCTTTGCTGTTGGTCCGGAGGTGTGGGTGGGTTGACCTGTGTGAGTGGGTTGACCTTCTTGCCTTTGTTTCCCTGTTCCCAACCCAGCCGCCACCAAGTTGCCATTGCTTCCACCTCCTCGCGAGTGCTGACATACGATGATCTCACGATGATGGTGGGTTTTTTTGAGCTTGCCGTGTATTTCATCCTCAGCCTCCACTTCCCCGCCCTCCTATCGAAGTCGACCGTAGGCTCCGAGGTCTTCTTCCAGTCCGGAGCACCACTGGCGCTTGACGCCATGTCGTCGCGAGTGGTGCGACTCGCAGGGTGTCTACCAGCAGCAGAGTGCTGAGTGCTACAAGCTGCAGCTGACAGCTTGGCGAAAAAAAAAATCGTACGTGTTGTTCCGCCGCATAAAACGGTTTCAAAAACCCGTTTATTACACACTAAATACAAGTATATTTTCAGACCCCCTGATCATTTTGTTGAATGACGC
Source organism: Undaria pinnatifida (assembly GCA_012845835.1). NCBI lineage: Eukaryota > Phaeophyceae > Laminariales > Alariaceae > Undaria > Undaria pinnatifida. Next base: position 22,458,202 of record JABAKD010000016.1, on the reverse strand, counting down.
CCAAGCACGTGACCACGTGGCGCTGCCTACGCACGATGATTGGCCGATTACAGCGGTGTCTTTAGTTCTTTCTAATTTGCAGTGGTTCGCGAGATACGACCTTCGGATTGATTATCCGTTTTTAGGCTGGCCCAGCTCGTAGTATAGGGAAAAAAATGCGATATGTTCTTGATTTGGCTCGAACTCGACGAGATATCGGCGAAAACTCCAAAAATATCAACTTATTCTACGAATGTATACTCGTAGAGCTGTGAGTCGGAAAGATTTCCGGACTAAAAACTAATCGTGGTGTGCCGTTAGCCAACTAGGTCCCGGCAAGTCTGCTGACGAAATCATTTGACGGTAGCCGACGCGCCGACTTGAGCAAACAGAGCGAGGCGAACCAAATCAACCCCCCTCCCGGTTGAGCAGCCCCCGCCAACAGAAGGAGAACCAACGCACTCCGTCCTTCCTACGAGGGAGTATGGAATCCCAGTAAGTCACATTGTTGTCGCAATTTTCAATTTTCAGGCACGGTCGTCGTAGCTGCGCTGTAACCTGTCAAATAACTCGGGAAGGAGGGGCGATCATTGATATCTGTACTGGGGTTTTTGGTTTCATTGCTCTTGTTTCACTGCATGCCCGCGGGTCGCCACTCTTACAGCACTCCAGACAGCAGGCGCGTTTGTCTATACTCACGGTTACCGTGCGGTTCGTTCGGTGCAGGCAGCCCAACCGCTGTAGTTTGTAGCCGCGAGTTGGTTAGTTGTGGGGACGGGGGAACTCTATGCTGTAGTTGAGTGGATACCCGCGGCCATGTGAGTTCAGTTTGCACATTGGAGCTTTTCAATTGTGCGCCTTTTTCCGTATCGTGCGTTTTAAGGCGGGAAAGCGTAGTATTTCCCTAACGAATTTTGATTTCACTTGGTTTTTCGGATCTTCCTAGGGCTCCAGCACTTTTTTGTGACCACGGACTCTAGTTTTTCGACAAGAGTTAATGTGAGAAAACGACAACAACAACAACAACAGTTGTTGCCACCTGCGGGAACTAGTCGTACAGCAGTATGTACTCTAATAATATTGTCTGAATACGTCAGCTGTGAGTTCGATAAATTTAGTGCCGATACTCATGCAAGCTGCATGCACGCACCTATACACCTAATTTTGTGACTACAATGGAGCAGTTAAAATGTACGAACGAAATGCATGAAAGTTTGTGCACAAGTTAGTGTGGTAACCGTAAGCTTTACTTTTTTGTTCGAAGTCATCCCGACTACCACTCACCATTGTTGTGGGCAGCACACGTGATAGAACCATTAGAGTCGTTTAAAAAACAAAAAGGCTACTAACCTAACACTAAGCACTACGTATCAATACCCAGCTGTTGTAGTATTAGACTATCTAAATGTATCCATCTTGTACATACACCCCGTTAAGAAACGACCTCTTGTACTTACTAAATTATTACCCTGGCAGGTTGATCATTTTTAATTATTATTTATACGACTTATGACTAGTTGCTGGCGTGTTGCTCTTCTCCATCATCAACGGATTTTATGTCGTTGCTGTTGTTGTTGTTGTTCTCGCATCAAGTCCCATAATCAAGTTCGTGGTCACAGGAGGACAGCCTCCAGCTACTCTGAAAGGGAATAATACCCCAGGAAGAATCACAAATGAAAACAAAAGCGGTACCGGTAGGATATACAGTTTCCACGCACAGATAGAGCTGCCCCGCCCGCCCCCCCCCCCTCTACCCCCGCTCCCTCTTGATCAAACCCAGGCCCCCACGTCCTCCAAAACTCCGCCCTCCCATCACCGGTTATTTGACTTACAGGATTCACTTGATAAACTGATGCATTTCCCTCCACAGCTGTCAGATTTTGTCCCCCTCAGAAACGGGTTTTATAGTTTCCGCGCACAGACTGACTAACATCACCCTGTTGACCCTGATAGCTACACACTGCTGTAGTTGCAAGGGGAGTCGTCGACCTAAGGACACACGACCCGTAACACGCGCGATCGGAGTATCACACACAGCTTGCAAAGATGAGTTTCGACAAAATATTCGATATCACAGCTGGAGAGTAATTTAAATTTTCATGTTATACAGATACAAGCTACAATACAGTTCGCAGGGGAGTCGCCGACCAACGAGGACACACAACCAGTAGTACGCGCGATCGGAGTATCACACACAGTTTGAAAAGATGAGTTTCGACGATATCCTCGATCTCACAGGTGTAGTGTGTTTATATTTTTATCATATACATAAACGCATACCTGGTATACCATAGCAGGCGCAAATGATGCCCTCCGAGTGCATACTCGTATATATTCGTGGGGAATTTTTCTTGTGCACAAATTGTCTTGCGGAGAAAGCGCGAGAGCGTGGGTTAGCAACACTCGATGAAACATCACTCGATGAAACATCGACGAGCAGTGGGCAACACTCGATGAAGAATAGACGAGCAGTGGGTTGCTGAACCCTATGCGCGATAAAGATTAAAGGCAAGAACCGGGGGGAAGAAGGGACGACACCTGTGACCACGGCTTGACCAGGAGCTGACAAGTAAAGTTGTTTGAAAAGAAAAAAGTGTCAGGTACATAGGCTATACTGGTACATACGGTGCACTACTTGCGTCAAATACACCGTTTGGCACCCAAACGATACTCCCACGTACATATATCACGCGCGTGGTACCTCATTAATCATACGCACGTTGTGCCCAAGTCATTTGGAAAAAAAAGACGAACATAGAAAGGAAAAAAGGAAAGAAAAAAAAAGATAAGAAGACGAAGCAAAGTAAGGAGAGTGGAAACAAATAATTCAAGCAAACCCTATGCACTGATTGAAGTCGGCACTGGGCCCATAGAGGTCATCAAGTAAATGCGTCAATGGCATCGGGGAGGAAATGTAACAAGGCGATGAAGTCAGGGCGGCGTTGCGCTAACTTTTGACGGCCATTGAAAGGCCCCTAAGCGTCAGGACGATGATGTCCAGACTTGGATATACCTCAGCCTCTTGGGCAGGTAAGTCGTGCCGAGTCACAGCTCTGATGTGCTATCTTCCTGAAACCGTCTTGAGGTAATAGTTTCTGTGTCAGACATGAAAATAACACAACAAAGAGAAGATCGTCGTCAGTTTTTATTGCTCCATTCGTCAACTGATCGTCACAAGATATCAACAAACCAGACGTCAAGTGTTACCGTGACATCACAATTTGTATGCGCAAATATTTTGTGCTTACAAGTACCGAGATGCGCGTTTCAATTTCACGATTGTCGAGCTGTATATGTACCAATTATTAGTGAAACCCGTGCGAAACTACACCTTGAGTGGCGTATTTCGTAGTTTTTGACCGAGAAGTCTCAGTCGAAATCAATTTATTGTCTCATTTTCGTTCATCGCAAAAAATCATAAAATAATGAACCTGGCAAGACACGTCTCCTTTGATCCATCAACAATACGGTGTCATTAACAGGACGGTGGAGGGGTGGTCTATTTCCTGTCATTGCACGGTCTTTCTTGGCTTAGCTCGTAGGTGGTTTGACTCTGCTGGCTTTATTTACCCAGGAGAAGGATTTCTGCCTGCAACAGCAATATACCTGGATCTGAATGCCGCGACGGTATACTTCGAAAATTCGTTCACCACACATTTTGGTTCAGTTCCACAATTAAATAAAAACTTGGAAATATCGAAATAGGTTCCTCATTGGTCCGAAAGTGTTACATATCAACTACGTAAACATGTACACAGAATGGTATTTACTCAAACCGTTAACTGCGACTGTTGCACAGACCCCTCGGTGCTTCGGCGCACTCTGTTGTGCTGTTGTGGCGTCGTCAACCAAGAAAGTAGGATTGTCTGACATTGTTGGAGTTCTCACATTAACTCGCATAATAATCAAGTCCGCGGTCACAGGACAGGGTCCAGTCACTTTGGAGCTGAGTAATACCCCAGAGAAAAACACACACAAACCGAAGGTGGTACACGAATATGTCACAGCTGACGCAATCCATGCCTCCGCCAAACACATACAAAAATTGAAGTCGGGAGTCAGCCTTCTAAGTGCCAGGTCCGTACTGGTGTACATACGTCTCACTACTCGCGCCTGAAATAACCGACTACCTGGTGTACCGCTTGCTACCCCTTGAAGACTACCACGTGTATATTACAGGTAGTACCTATCACTACGCATATCCATGTAAGACTCGAGCCAATCAGAAAAAAAATGTAGAAAAGAAAAAAAAGGAAGAGAAAGGAAGGAAAGAAAATACTACAAAAATATACAAAAAAGGAAACGAAATTAAGGACCAAAAAAGACACTACAAAATGAAGCAAATTAAAGGAAAATAGAAAAAAAAACGTGATAATAACAGACCCTCTAAACTAACTAAAGACGGCATTGACATGACATTAATAAAGTAGGCCGGCACGAGACGCGATGTGAAATGTATCATCGTTTTTAAATCAGAAAAAAGGTTGGGTAGAAACAACGTGTTGAGACAACCATACTGTTGTATTACTGTATACCCCCCACCCAACGCCCCCTCCTTCCCCACCACCCGCACGATCGCGTTGACCCCCCCCCCCCCCAACCCCCCTTCACCCCCCCCCTCCACCCCCTCCCTTTTCCCCCGCTCCCTCTTTTGCTCAAACACCCCATATGACATCTAAATCTGACAATGTAATAAATACTTCCACGCAGTTAATATCACCTTGCATTATCTTTCGAGAGCCATCCATGCCGCTGATCCAAGTCATCCCCCCCCCCCCCCCAACGCCCCCTTCTTCCCCACAACCCCCGCACCATCGCCTAGACCTAGCACCACGGGTGTAGGAAACTCATACATCTGTGCAACCTAAAGCTGTTAAAAACCCTTTTGCCCCAACCCCTCAACCCCTCTCCCCCACAGCACCCCCTTGAACAATCCGCCTTCTCCTCATCGGTTATACGACTTACAGGATATACATGACAAACTTGTGCATTCAGTCCAAAACAGTCATATTTTTTCCCTTGAAGGATTTATATTTTCCACGCACGTCCGTCCGCCCCGCCCCGCCGCTCCCTCTTGTTTAGACCGAGCCTCCCACGCCCTTTCAAACTCCGCCCTCCCCTCACCGGTTATACGACTTGGGACACACTTGATACACTGATGCGTTTCCTTCCACAGCTGTCAGATTTTGTCCCCCTCAAAGACGGGTTGTACAGCTTCCGCGCACAGACTGATTAACCTGTTGACGATGGTACAAGCTGCACTGTAGTTCCTACGGTAGTCGCCGACCTATATCGTTAATGAGAACACACAACCCGCAATACGTGCGACCGGAGTATCACACGCAGCTTGCAAAGATGAGTTTCGATCAAATCTTCGCTCTCACAGCTGGAGTGCATTTGTATTTTTTATGATATAACACGAAGGTCTATCGCAGTTTCTGTTGTATACCTGGTATACATGTATATGTAACTGAAAACCAAAGTCGAGGGCACGAACAAAATACACAGCCACCGTGTAAGCCTCGCTTTATAAGTGTTTGGGTTGTACAAGTGCATGCCGATCGACATCCAGCACACCCGACTTGAGCAAACATTCTTGTTCGTAGGTACATACCAACACCTGCACGTGTAAAGATATCTGGTGATTTTGCGATGAAAAGAGCGACCCGCATGGCTACACCCACGGCAATACATCAAAAATCCTACATTCGCAAACGCCTGAAGCGGGCACGCCGCCACAAATTCGAGTTGATATATCAAGTGGAACAAGTTCAACATAAAAAATGGGGCAAGTGTGAATTGCTGTGTCGTAGTTGAGTGTTTCATACCTGGTGGTGTTGACTGCCAATTACCGATACTCGAGAAGCTGCGGAAGTTGCCTCATGTTGACATGAGGAACCATGGACCATTCATGGCCCACAGCATAGCAGAACAACAGGACGCAAGCACGCCCAGTTCAAACTCACCGTGGTCATAGTTTCCTCAAACACTTGGCACGAAGAAAACGCCCCGGGTCGCTGTTTGTCGACTAAAACGAACATATTGTGTGGTAAACTCCCCCTACCAACCAAACAACAAAACCACGAAGAGCGCCCCCCGGCGATGCGGTAAACGCCCCTCCTTTCAAATTGTCGGGTGAATGCCCTGGGGATTTATCTGGCAGGGCGTTCGAGCGAGAGAAAATGTAGTTCTGTACAACCATGCGAGGGAGTGCTCCACATTATACATGTGAATGCTGACTTTGCAGAAGTACGGCTGTTGTGCAACAAAACAACGAAGACGTTAAGCTTTTTATAGCAATAACGCACAGCCCAGTTACTATAGTCAGAGTACCGGTATCACCGCAGAGTGGTAGTAATATCATGCACCGAGACACCGGGGCTCTGCTTTTGCTGCTTACCTATGAAAGGCGTACCGGTTGGGCACAATACTCGCCGCCAAGGTGAAAGATACCCTCGGTTCTGCCACAAATAAATACTCTGCCCCAATAGGGTGATGAGAGCACGAGCCATGTAACACACATGCCTTATCTCTGGTCGCCGACTTATCCATTTCATACTCCCGACCCACGGCTTTGGGAACAATGCTTGAAATTGGCTTCAATCCGTTTCGGGATTCCAAACAGGATCAACGCCATCTGCGGCGGGCTTTCTACGCTAGGCCCTAGTACCTCCACGTCAGTGAGCGGTAAATGCCTGAAATTTTTCCGTCTAGATATGTCGTGGCAGAATGAACAAGCAAAGAATAGAAGAAAAAAAAGTCTAAACGGCAAGACCAACAACAGCAGACAACAAAACGAAACGAAACAACACCTCCAACAGTCACATCCAACAAAGAGCAGCCCGCCTGGGATTCGAATGGATGTATAGCTGTGGTATAATATGACATTGCATGACCACATCACCACGCCTGTTGTATTTGGCAGTTTGCATCTCTTTCTAAAAGTTAGCGATGTCAGAAAATAATGGTATCTACATGATTGTACTGTCGACTAAATCCTTGATTTTAATATTGTGTGTGACCTAAACCTCTTAAACCCCCCCCTCCCCCCCCCCCCCCGCCTTTTTTTTTTCTTCTCTCCTCGCTTGCTCTTGCTTAAACGCCCCACCTACTATCGAAATCCGCCAGAGTAATAAACACTTCCACGCCCTGGATATCGCCTCGTTATCGTTTCAAAGCCGTCCATGCCGCTGCTGCAATTCCCACCCAACCCCGCCCCGAACGCCCCCTCCTTCCCCACCACCCGCACCCTCGCCTAGACCTAGCACCACGCGTATAACAAACCCCTACATCTATGCGACCTAAGCCCCCCCCCCCCCCCGCCCCGCCCCCGCCCCCTCCCGCCACATTCCCCCTCCCTCCCCCACAAAAAATATTCCATGGTATATATTTTCCACGCACAAATTGACCTGCCCCACCCGTCCCCTCCGCCTCCCGCCCCCCTTTTGATCAAAATCAGCCCCCCACGTCCTTAAAAAAATTGCCTTCCCCTCACCGGATATTCGACTTACAGGATTCATATGATAAACTGATGCATTTCCTTTCACAGCTGTCAGATTTTGCCTCCCTCAGAAACGGGGTTGTATAGTTTCCGCGCACAGACTGACTAAAATCACCCTGTTGACCCTGATAGCTACACTGTAGCTGTAAGGGGAGTCGCCGACCTATATCCTTAATGAGGACACACAACCCGTAATACGTGCGATCGGAGTATCACACACAGCTTGCAAAGATGAGTTTCGCCAAAATCTTCGATATCACAGCTGGAGTGTATTTTAATTTTTATAATAATCGTTACGCAGTATCTCTCTACATTAGTTGGTTCCATTTGTAGCGATCGATGCCCAACCGCTTTATATGGCCCCCTCTCCGTCCCTCACGGGCAAACAAGTTGGCGGAGAGAGAGTAAAACGGCCACAAGAACAAAACAACACGAATGGAGCAAAAAACGGAGAGTTTGTTGCAGGAAACAGGCAAAAAAAAATCGAGAAGTCCCTCCTGACATAGGAAGGCAAGACGTGATATCCATTCATCGGCGGCGGAGCGGCGTCACAGACAAGCAGTATCTGTGTCGCACCTGCCCATGGGGCGCGAAATGAATTAAACAAAACAGACTGACCGACCCTGTTTAAAAATACACGGCGGTCCCAGACCTCAACTATTAGTACATCATTGTTTCCATCTTGATTGTGTAAAGGTCTCAATATTGCAAATTTTCTGACTGCGGGTCACTTATCTTGCGCTACTGCTACTTCTACCCTTTTTGCTGCAATTAACACAGCATTGCTTCTACGTGCATGAATGAATACAGCGATATTACTTTTTTCGGCTTGTTACTGCCCTTGCTGTCGCCAATAGTATGTGGAAAACCTAATGCGGATGCCATTTTCGGGTAATAAATCTACCCCAAACTGCACCCCCTCTTCAGGTTTCAGGCCGACCCCAAAAACAATATTCGAAAGTGGACGCCTGAAAACACACCGGTTTCGTGTCTACAAGATGCACAAACCGGTCTTGCGACCCGAAAACGTCCATTTTCTGATGCAGAAAAGCTGAGACCACAGACTTTCCTCGCCCAGCGATTATTCTACGATTTTTCATTCATCATCCACCGCTCAAACACCGGGACGCTGTGCCGGCGATGGCGCCTACATAGTCTAGCTGGTGTACTTACATTACTCTATACACCTAATATGCGCTCGTGCAAATTTTATCAGGGCTGTTCAATATTAAATGCGTTGACGTCTTACGAAGTGTTCGTGCGTATCGCAAATTGGAACTGCTCTTATAATAGTAAGCTTTGTTGGCCAAGGCTTGCGGACATGTCTGATGTAATATGTGGCATTGGTGTTTGTGACGGTAGCATCTTCGGAGATGCGGTGAACCTCATTGCTCCCGAAAGGGTACAAAAAATTGGTGTCTGAGCGTGGCTTTGGACCAAAGATATGACCACGTGGCAAGGCCCCTATGTCAGTTACGTACTTCAATTTATACACATGTACCTTTCTACATCACCTTCTTTTCTCCCACCATGATGCCGGCACGGGTGCCGAGATTCCTCTCCTCGTGGTCGAGCCTTACTCGCCTACACCCCGGCGTACTACGTACTGCATTATGCCAGCATGATATATAACCCCGGAGGCTTGGGAATAGGGTGGCGCGCGGAGAAAGAAGTCACGATATCCGGAGTTCTATCCGAGGAGAAACAAAAGTGTATATTGATGAAGTGCGACTGAGGCTGTTCCCCGCAGGCCCACGGTGACCCAATCATAGTAGATTAGACGCCACGTACATATCTATATAAATGAGGGTTTGGAGTAATGCCGCCGACGCCTAAAACGGGTTTGGTAACCCAGGTTCGACTCGCGACTTGCAACTTCTCTTCTTGTTTTTCGTAGCGTGGAGGACAGGCCACGTTGGGGCAACTTTCGACGGCAGCGAACTAAGCGACGGTAGCGATAAAAGTGCCTCAAGGCAATGAGAGGTGCTTCGGAAGCGAAACGGAAAGTCGACAGTGATTACTTGTCAGCCGGAAACATGATTACCCGCCTCTCTGTCACCAGATTCTACGGAGGCTCCACGACAACTTCAAGTACGACAAGACACGATATCCAACACCTTCGAAACTGCTACGGTTCATGCAAATCTTCACGAGAAGATCTGTCCACGTAAGGTTAGAAAGTATACCTGCGACCCATATATATAAACAGGACGGACAAAGCACTATGGTATATGTCCGGGACACCATGTTGGCGCGAGGATATGCAGTATGTGCACCAAAACACATTAACTTGACATACATGATGAGGACCAACAAAGCGACCCTCTTATGGACCATGCCGACTACCACGTATGACTTCGGCTACCCGATCCCGCTCAACCTCACGGCCTCCCGTAGCCATCACCGAGGTCTGATAATGTTTCTGTACCACAGGGTAGGGTCAGTGGTTGGTGTCTTGAACGACTGCAACCGCAATGAGGCGGTGGTCCCCTTGCTAGACGGAGCGGCCCGCCTCCGAATCGGTACAAACACCCCAAACCTGGATGTCGTAGCATTCATAATGAGGATGGAAGCTAATCTCACGAAATGGAATGAGAAAGGTGCGGTTGCCGGCGACAGTAATGGTGTCGACAAGAGCACAGGATGCAGAAGAATTGGGCCACCAACCAATGCTGAATTTTGTTGGGTTGCGTACGGTTCCGAGCCGCGCTGCCCCTAGGATGCTCCAATTCGACGTAAACATAACACGATTAATCGCGTTCTACGGATGTGGATATACTCTATTCCTGGCGGCTGTGTCGGGCTCAGTTTGGACCCATGTGCGCCATATTTTCTTATGGTTGAGTGTTTAGGTCAGGTCGGTTCTTCGTCCCACATGTAAACTTACGACTCCTTGTTTCGTGTATTTATCCATCTCGAAATTTCCAACGGTCAGATTTAATAAGTCGGAACTCAACGGTACCGATCGGTAAATGGCGATCATATACAACCCTTGAAATATATTCGAACCTTTACCCTTTTGGAGATCAAAGCACAAACCCTTGAAAAAGTTCTTCGAACTTGGAAGCAACAACCCTTGAAATTCCCTCGAGCTTGATATTTTGGGAGAGGGAAGGGAAGCAGTGCTCGTCATATTTTTACGTCCCCGCAGGTTTTCACCAGCGTAATTCCTTCATCAACCAGCGCTGTTAGTACAGCGGCTAGATATTTTTCGTGCTGCACAGCGCAGCACCACTTCAACGAACGTTACTTGTATGATGATGAACACCTGGCCGAGCAGCTGCTGGCCAGGCTACTAGCAACAACACGCTGTCTGTTCGCGTGTTCCATCAGTCTGCTATTAGCACCTTACCTGCGTGTGTCCACTTGGCGTAGCCACCTCTGCTTGGGCAAGAGCTGTTTAAACCGCGTTGTGCTGCGACATTGTTTTATTATTCAGGAATCCCTCACCGAGCAGCTTCCGGCTATCTACTGGCGTCAGCACGCTGTCTGTTCGCGAGTTACAGACATTGACGCGATCCACCAGTCACTGCCTTGCTGCTGCGATCAATGTCCAATCTCAACCATTAAGTATGAGCCGAACCACCTACGAAAGAATCTCTCGCAACAAAAAACATACCAGGTACGTGTATTTGTTTGGTTCCGTTCCCGACCTCTATCAATCTTCGGCTTTTATAGGGTGGTTGCTTCGAGAACCCCATTGGGGGAAGCCTCATAACGTAGGTAGCGCTCTCAACGCGCTCTCCACGAGTAAGGCGGTTTCTACCAATAGATGATTGTATTACTTTGGCACGCCACGGTATTGTTGAGGGCCCTTGCTCTACAGGAAATAATCCTGGTGTAGTGGCAATACTCGGCGTCGTCCGGATCTAGGTGACGTTGCTGCCAAGGTAGTGCTTGGTGTAACACTTATCCGCCTATACGAACTAAAAGTTATACTTTTTACAAGAGCATGTCACCAGCACAGCCAGAATATCCTGCTATTTATTGGTGATGACCGAGGGTCGTGGCACGCACCCTATAGTGCGAGCAAGGCAGCAGGCAAGGGGATTATTACTCTGCACGATTGCTATGCGTAAACAATCAAAACGTTGGCACAAGTGCGACAGTCGTCGAAGAAATCGGCGAAACCTGGACTGCGTTGATGTCCATGGTGTTAGAATAAACACGTTGTAAAGACCCAATGGGTTTGTCAGTTATTTCAGATTCGTCTCATGATGAGGATTGTGTTTTTTATGGTGGTTTTGTATGAGTCATTGGCTAAAATTCCTTAAACATTGCTCATGGAAACGACATGACGTATTTAAACCCACCGATCGAAAAAAACAAACATTTCAAGTATGTTTTTGCCACTTGATTTGGCCATATGACCCTGCCGTGTGTTACGAAAGGTGGCAACCAAGTTACGCAGGAGCGTACGGAGCAGCGTACGGAGCATAATGGCCAGCACTGGGGAACTCGAAGACCACACGCAGCTGACTGAAAAAATGTCGAAGATTGCCCGTCGCCTAGAGATGTGCTTGGACAAGGAGGAAAGCCTGACAAACGTAATTCGGGAGCTGACCACTCAGGTGGAGGCCAACACCCAAGCTCGGGCGGAATTCGACAGCGACCGATTCAAGAAGGAACGGGAGATAGAGCTAGCGGCCAACGAAAATTTCTTGGCGTGGAGGAATCTCGCGGTGCGTAAATACTGGGTCCTCTCTGGAGTGAAGCCTGCGGTACATGGTGGGAAGCACTACGAGCTGAAGGAGGCGTTATCCTACACAGCAAACACGACCCGGGAAGTCACCGCACAGATGGCGCAAATGTCGGGTTTCGATGTGGGTGACTTTATGCCAGACTGCCCTACCCTCGACCCCGCCACGGATATGTCTATCGTCGAGCAGATGGAAATCTTCATAGACGTGGTGATGATCGTAGTGAGGGGGGCCGAAAGCAATGCAAGTCTGGCACGCTGCACGAGACTTCGCGAAGGGTTGCAACGGGGAGTGGAAATCGTGAGGCAACACACCCGGGAGAGGCCCCGACTCGTCAAAATCACGGGAAATAGGGAAAGAATGATATCTTTGGTAAATGAAGACCTTAAGGAATGGTCGTGCGATGTCTTCCACGCCGCCACTTCAGCCGGGGCCCAATGGGATTCCCCTCCCGACATCGGTAGTTTGCCCCCGGTGCCCGTTCCAGCCTGGAAGCAAATTAACGCCTTCGTCCAGGCCGGTGGCCTACTCAACTTGCAAGCAACGGCCGACTTCGTGTCTCCCGGCACGACCCTTCCTTCAAAAAAGCGTGGTCGTAAGAATGGCCACTAGTTGCCTTTGTTCGATTGGGAATCCAAGAACGCCAGCCGGTTCCGAGCTTAGTGCGTGTGCTTTCGGGACTCAACCAAAAACAGGCGGAGAGAGCAGACCATCAAAGGCAAAATAGTATGGACAAGATCGGGTGGATTGTGAGTTTAAGCTAGAAGTGGCGCACCCCAATGTAACGGGGATACCGTCGACGCCGACGGTGGCGGTAGACGGACGTTGACAGACCCACGGCAGGTTAAAACATTTCTAGGCGCACGGACTGAGCACACTATCGATAGCAGGGGTATGGGATCCGCAGATGAAGGGCCGACTCCTACTACTAAATAAAAGGGGTGACAAGGTGTGGCTTCATCGGCTTCATTGAGGAGTGTATCCTACTTCGACCCCACGTCCGGGCCGAGGGCGTGTGTAACATTGGTATTTGGGTTTGTATCAACTAGAAAAAGTCGGCATGGATGTGGCTGGAGAGTGGAACGGTTGCTCGTTTCCAATACCGTAAATACGTGCATCCAACTCCTGCAAACGATTTCGCGGGTGCTGTACCTGTATGCTCTTACATGAGTAGGAGTGTTTTACACATGGCCGTGTCTGAATTATATCTATCGAAATCGTTATATAGTGCATAACGAACGGCGGACTGTTCAATGGATGAAGGGCTGGACGATATTCTTTCTTGTATGCTTTTGGGTTGCGCAGTAAGTAGTGTATAGGGTCACCTCCAATACTGACGGTACGCTTTGACACCAGGTCGACCCCATCAAGCAAGGTGTTGGGAGAATTAGTCTGGCACGGTTATGTTTTGGCAATAGGATATCAATCGTAAACGTGCAACTGATTGCGTGTGATGAAATGAGTATATTGGACCAGGTGGGTCGCCGTTGACAGCAGCGTTCCCCCGAGTTCGGGTACGTACTAAATTGCCGCACGATTGCGTCTTGTCAATAGGGCCTCTGAGTTGTTACTCGTTGACGCAAGTATCATGCGGGCAAACACAGCTTTGAGTGTACTCTCGCATCTCATTGTCTCGCGGGTGGGTCCGGCTAGCCAGTACCGGGGAAGAGTGTCATTCAAGTACGGGGCCACGAAGCGTGAGATAAAGTTTGTTTGAATCATATGCGTCAAGGATGCAGTTGTTGTTGTCTCACATTAACTCTTGTCAAATATCTGTAGTCCGTGGTCACACAAAGGTGCTGGAGTGTACTGTTTTCGTGGCAACTTGTATCAGGGTACGGCATCGCATGCTGGGGTGATTACAATAGGCTTCCCACTGGTACCCTTTTCGTGCATCATGTCCCTTTGTGTGACGGAGGCCGGCAGTTAGCACGGTTCGTGCAATCCATGCTGTTGGAGATAATAAGCATTTGGTCAGAGCCAAACACCTGCAACATTTTGCCAAGGGTAAAATAATATGCTTCTATCTAGACTATACTCTAGTGTTTCAGAGAACTGAATCAAACCGGGTGATTTAGACTTACGGCCGGTGGAAACCGGTAGCAGGTTTAGCATGAACTCCATACTTCTGGCAAAGCCACCGTCGAGCATATGGCATAGGACAGCTGGTCATGGGGTCTATTTGCCCGTTAAAGATCAAACCTGTCGAGTCGGGCTCATCGGCAGCTGTAGCACATAGACGTTTCTCTGACATGTATTTTAGATACCGGCTGGTGCAGCCGATGAGCTACACAAAATGATACCTGGTATAGTCTAGACCTGTCTATAGTCTATATTTTAGCTTTTTTTTCAATGTATTGAACCCTGTATGGATTTGGTTGGCTCAAAAACAGTTTTTCGTCATTCCATTCTGCTCCCTCGAGTTTTGTACTTTTTCCATCAGCTGTTAGCCAAGATTAACTTAGGTCGTTTGCGAAAAATATTGTTCAATTCAGGTAATATCGGAAACCAAACGCAGGAGGCAATCGCATCGGCATTACCCTAAGAATGCACGTGCCTCGAAAATCCAAAGACGGAATGAGGAAGTGGGAGCCCGGCTTAAAAGCTGCTCTTGGCCAGCCCTGCTTACAGTGACACGTAGCAAAGAGGTGTAGCTGTGTGCATCTGAAATATCAACGTACAGTTAGGAGTTTCGTTCTGGGTTCTAAAAGTTGTTACCACCGCAGCACCCCGGTGCGGATACGTGGGTGCGGACGACCAATCTCCTGCGTATCAATCATTGAGTTTATAACCCCGCTTTTAGCTGTGGCCCCAATCAGCTGAACATCCAAATACAGCGTGAAGACATAGCAGCAAACTCAATAGCTTCCGCAAAATTCTTTGAATACTTCAGTCAGCCGGGAAAACGGAGAGATGGGGGGACTGGTTGTATATCATCCTCCGTGGCCTTAAACATGGCAAAACCATCGACGCCCTACGCGTTCCACACGCAACGGCCGTTCGCATTATCACTTTGAAATGAACCAATTCCGGACAGATTAGGGGGATCATTCGGGATGTTTTTCGCGGAATTGAGAAGTGCCGGAACCAGATATGCTTGCAAGTGAGTTACTAAACCTTGACCACCCCGACCAATTGCCCTTCGATTTCAATACGTTCTCGTCAATTTTGAGAATGGGAGGAGTCCCTCAGCTACGAACATTGGAAAGACGATGCAGTCACCACTGGCTGCCCTCTACAGAACGAAGGATCACATCGACGACACAAACCACAGAGGGATTTGGTTAATTTTCCACCCACGTAGTTTGTTGGTGAAACTCCTTGAGTCCCACCCTACCGACGTCTGGGAAGGCGAGAGAATCACGAAGATCTGTGCAGTTTCTGGCCGGCACGGTCTATCGATGTATTACATGCTGTCCTTAGAGTGCCGACGCATGTATGTGCACTCTTATCCCAGAGAAAAAGCTTTGCCCTATGCCAACCGAGATCTGAGAGCTGAGAGGGATGCTTTCATGCTTCGGCGTACCAGGGAGGATGCTTGCAGTCGTCGGTGGGCTCCTCAAACGAATGTAGGCTCGCTTGTGCGGATGATGGCGAGCACTCTGAACGAATTTACATCACTCAGGGGCTGCATTAGGGCTGCGAGCTGCCGGCGCTAATGTGCAAATAGGTCTTCCCCATGCAACAATAATGGGCGTGTTGGGCGTTCGCTTGATGGAGGAAAGCCACCATGAAGACCTAGTTCAATTCGTGGAATATGAGGCGGGTGCCGACGATGAACCGCTCGTTGGTATACGTGCCATAGGCCGTGCCGTATGAGGAACGCTGCTGCGCCGACTACGAAAGCGTTGAATCTAGGTCGGCGGAGGTGTCGCTATTTATATCATGAGGATGACAGTCGTTGGCTCACCGTTTCGGACAGGAAACGATTGGAACGCTGCCCTAAATACAGGGCCAGACGTCCTGGACTCATTCGTTCTTTTGCAAAGGAGCAGGGTGGGAGCATACTCAGATGACCCCGTTCTTTTGCCTGGACGGCATTATCGACAAAGAAATCAAGCTTGTGGTTGACATGGTATCGATCCCGGCTCATGTGGGCATGGTACTGACAGTTATGTCCAGAGATTCACTTACAAGAAGTGACGACCGTACTGCTCTCATCGAAAGGTTCCATGGCAAAAGCCCGTGTTGTTGAAAACTTGCGTAATTGACTATGACGTGGACACTCAACACGAAACATCTTTCCATGTTCTGGGGTGCACCGACCACATCAACAGCACCGTACGCCAAAGTCGTCAAAAAGCAAATAAATATGCGAAAGCATCGAGGAGATCGCTCCTAAACGGCGGTTCTTTATTGGCGTAGGTAGTGGTAGAGCAAAACAACCGCGGGTTCATTGCCAAGAAGGGTAGTGTTTGTTATGGTGTCCGCACGGTCGAGACAATCGCGGATCACGTGGAAGACCGACGAACTAGCAAAAATGCCTCACGGGCAGCCTCGATTTTTTTTTACCCGACGAAGGTTGGACGAAACTAGCAACCCGCCATGGCGCGCTTGATGTGGAGACCCTGCTATGCGTAAAAGCAGAGCAAAATATGGGTAAGGAGTAGCGGGGGGTCTTTGAACCGAACGGCTCATGGTCAAGTGGCACAAAGAAGTGGTGGATAAGAGCAGGAAGCGTCACGCATCCGACTTAAATGTGATGTACAAGGCAAAGTGGCCTAGGGGCGGGCGGGTGTTAGCGACACCGTCGTCGAGAAAAGCGGGTAGGAGGCGGCAAACAGATTAGCAGGGCATCAGCCTGGTCACTTCGCGCTGCATTACCTATCGATGGATTGGGCATTGGCACCAGCGCCAAGTGGATCATTCTTAGAGAGGGTGGTCCTTCAAGAAGACCTGTCGAGCCTGGCGCTGATAAGAAAAACGAAACGAACAACGCGGAACACTAGGGATCAAGTATTTTGGACACTTGCGGAGTAAATTAGGCGGAATGTCTCAGGAACAGTCGGGCCATGGGACGGCGTGTGTCAACCTGCAACAGAATCGTGCCAACCTTGAGTTGGAAGAAGTGTAAATGATCGTTGATCATCCATGGTGTTCCGTCTCCCAATGCAGCGTTCCGAAGACCCCTTGACCATGACATATACAAGGAAATTAGACCCAGGCTACGGTAGGGGGGTCCCTTTTTGGGCCTTGAATTTCAGTGGCTAGGCGTCACTCGCGCGAGTAACCCTTTTGATATTGTGCGATCTTACTTTTTATTTCATGTTTCACATTGACGAAATCAATCCGCAATGCAAAGGTGATCTAAGCTGCGTCAAAACAGTTGCCCAGACCGTTTTCATCCGTGAGGTACAGAGTCACTCGTGCGACTGGCTCAAACACACCAGTAGAAACGGGGGGTACCCCCCCCTACCGTAGCCTTGGTCAATAGTAACAAGAAAGTTGGCGTAGATATGTCGACCGCCGGGAGGTTATTGTCGCGTGTAAGGTGTGAGACCATTGGAACGTGGCTTCCTTCGAGCCTCACAGAAGCATTATTAAAATGGATAACAACATACTTCGAAGTAAGCCATTCTTTTCACTTTCAGCTATATTGAAGACTAATTTCTCTGATGGTGGTATCCGTACACAACGGTAGCTTGCGCTGCCGGGTTTGTGACGAAGACCACTGATAGGAACAGCTCACGCTATACCTCCAATGGGATCCGAAGGGTGCGCCAGCTAGCGTTGGGCTGCGAAAGCAACTGACTTAAATCGACACACGACGCGTATGAAAATACTTGGAAAGTGTGGTGAGCGAAAGCTTTATTTTTCCCCATCCGCCGAACGATGAAAAAATTAAAAATTAAAAAGGTGGTGACAGACTGTTTCCTGTACATTAACGACCACCGTCCTGGTTTTCACGCATTATTGTGAGAACTATGATTGCGCCAAACATACGGGTAGGTCGTAACAGCAACCTGGGTGGTGTTGCTACTTCCAATTGGCCACGGCTCCCAATATGCTGAGTACATTACCCGGTACGCTAAGAGTATCCACAGCCGAAACGAATTTTTCATATGAACAGAAGATATCAGAACTAGCGCCTACCGGCAGGAAGGAATGCGTCACAAATTGATAGTAAAGAAATTAGACACTGCTCGGCCCTGTTTTGAACAACCCGGGGATTTGCCACCAAAGTGACATGGACTGCCAGCGTGATACCTACTGTTCTCATCCCTGGTCTGCGGTCGGTTGTACCTGCTTGTTACATTGTATTCCGCGTTCACCACTGCACTGAAGGTAAGATGCATCACCGCTGTCGCCGGCCTCTCGCCCAAACAGTCATCACGGATTCGCCAGAACGAAATATTAACATTAAGGTTTTCCAGCAAAACATTTAACAAATTCAGGGCATTCTCAATGTCAACCGCCACCGGGATAGTACCGGATTGTAAGGAGGAGAGAGACGACCGCAGAGGACAAAACCCACATAGGGCGCTGATTGTGCAGTTCCTACGTGAATGCCTAAATTGTCCTAGGTTCGTCACGTAAGGAGCTCTAACGTTTCGTTGAGAACAACGGAAAGCAAGTGCAACCCGATAAAAAATCTCACGGTATAGTTGTATAGTCTAAACGTATAAACGAATTATTATGTACCACGGTTAGTGAGTCATCCCACGGTAGGGGTTGCAGTTGTATGATTGCGCCAAAAAGTCCCTGGGCGATTGAGTTCCTCATATGAGGAACTGCCGGTCAACGAAGTAATTTCACGAGTACATTATATTTTTGGACTAAGGCATGGAAGCTTAGTCGGGTTGTGCGACCGAATGCCTTCGAAGTAATTTTCTGGGTGAGATATTGAGTTCCTTATGTTTGGAGCTCAGGAACTTGCTGCTGCAACCTTACCGTGGGATGGCTCTAGGTGTATATATTACATGCACCACCATATAGTTGTACATATTATATTCCACGGTAAAAACCTAGACTAGTTGTATAGACTATATTGTTTACTGCAACGAATAAGATCAATATCGTCTTACGCAAATTGGGATCCAACGATGCTGGGTGCCGTGCTAATGTAGCATCTTAGTATGTTGGTTCGTTATCAACGGAGGAGTCCTGTGAGTCAGGAACACATATACCAAGGAAGTGATACAGTCCTCCCATTTCACGGGTCCACATAAACCAGTGGAATTCGGGACCAGAAAAGGTTCGCCAGGAAATCTCACCATGGAGGAGTTCGACGAGTTGACAGCGTCGCATGAGGGGGGTATGGTTGTTATGCAGAAGGATTTTTTAGCCAAATTTGGCACGCTGTGGTGATGACCAGTGCCACCCTTGATGGGTGTTACCTGAAGAGACCCAACATGCTGCGTTGGGGGTTGGGAGGTGTGCACATTTTCGTCACGCCACCGGCACAAACACGGGCGTACACGCTAGCTGGTGCTACAACAAGGCAGCTACGTTTGTTGAGGCGAACCCGCGCCACGAATAGTAGGAGGCTCCCGCTTGAGTAGTGAGGTGCTTTTGATTGGGCTACCGGACAAGGTGTGTGGGTGCTACACCACTGTGTACAGGGTAGTCTATACGTCTAGACTACATATTGACAGTCCGAGGTCAATCCATCTATTTGCTTTCAAGAATGATTCAACGTGAGCTATACGCGAGGGGGCTACATAAACGTCCACGCCGACGGTAACACTGATCGGAACAAGATGGAAAATGACGAGATAGCGAGCGTAGAGTAGGAAAGGAGGAAGGGTGGCGGGCGGGGAACGGCGGGGAGGCGGTGGCAGCGAATAAAGCGGTGTGGAAGAGCGAGTTGGGAAGGAAGCTAATAAGAAATAAAATTATTGGCGATGGAACGCGGGGAAGGAGAGGACGGGGCGCGGACGAGTGACGGAGGCAAGATGACGACAGAGAAGGGGTCATGTTCTCCAGGGTCAGAGGAGCATTAGGTGACGGCGATATTGACCTAGAGAAGGGGAGTATATTCAGTGTTGTTGAAATTCAAAGCAGAACCTATCCCGCCGGGAAGATATTTCGAAGGCCACATCACTGGGTTTCGTCATCCACGGTCTCCAGTCCCCTCTGTGTCACTCATCTGCGGCACTAGCATATCAACAGACGCACACGGGCTGCAACGCACAGGGGCTGGAAGGAAGGCAAAGCGGACAGCCGGAATGGGCCTGGCCTGATGGTTTTATATTCAACATGCTCCGGCTATATGCTCGTCCTATAGCATGGGTTATGGCTAAAGTTACTAGTATCTCGCCTGGGAATACGACGTGCCTGCTCTAGGTGAGCCCGACCGATTCTATTGTTGGTAGACTGCTTGCGAACATCCTCAGCAACGACGACGAGAACAACACCGTCAACAGCATACTAAGAATACGTTAGGGGTCGGGCATACTGCACCGGGCATGCGAATCTGTATGTACCTATTCTAATGTGTGCTAACACACGTTTGGTGATTAGCTTACATACTTACGCGTATGGTATATGTGTCAAGCATTCGTATAATAGTAGGTCTATACGTACCCATAGTCTATTTACTACGAACGAGTGTCGAAAGTCCATGCATGCATTACGTGTGTCGAGCATCCATGTTCGACTACAGGTACCCACACCACAAGCAAGTGTCGAGCACCCACGACCGTAAGTATGCATTGTGTTGGCGCTCATATTTCTTACGCGGGTGACAAGCACTCATGCACTCAAACTACCAACAAGTGTATGTGTATGCAAAATATATGCATGCTCTGGCGAGAATGCGTGCATGGCAAGCATACACTTTTCCGCATAATATGCGACAAGCGCTTACGAACCCACAATGAACGGGTGTCGAGCATCCAGGTGTGTATGTTACATGCATTCACCGGCAATCGCACATGTGATAGCGAGAACACATACTTGCGCAAACAATAGTAGGCGACAGGCGTTTATATGCGACGATATATGCCAGCGCTCGTGCTGTAGCATATATACTTCTGGTACCCACACTAAATGCTAGCGTCTCGAATCCATGTGCTTAGTTGTATGTGCTAGGGAGCGTAGGTGTCTACGTGTGTTGTGGACGTCGAGCCTCCCCGCGCAAGCAAAAGCGAGCACAAAATGATGTACGTCATGTCGAGCATGCGATGAGGAGCATGCACACTATCCTGAATAAATCCTGATGCTCGAGAGCATCGAGCATCCACGTCAAACTTGCAGAAACCCGAGTTCGATTCTCGGATTGGACACCGCGTTACAGAGTCGAGCTGTGTCTGCATAATCCATGATAGAGTGGCAGCCCCTGCTTCTCAGGTCTACCACAAGATATAATTTCACGCTTTGAACGTAGTCTCCAGGTCCACGCATCACGTATATCTCTTGTGATGCCTGCTCCAACGTCATCCTCATGTCCTCGTAGACACACTCAAGCTCTTCCGAGTTCATGTAAAATACTGCCACATGCATAGTCATAGTGCAGCATGCTGTCTCAGTCGTCTTCCTGTGTAGGATAGCTGAACGATCGAAGTAGGAAGGAGAAGGAGTGTGCATGGGGGCCGATGCTCCACTTCGCAGCAACCACTGATTTACTCCTCGTAACGCATACTCGTCATAAATATCTTCTCCGCGAGATTCCTCGCATACGGCACCTAGCGATACTCTCGGATATTGAAAGTTCGTGACGCTTTGTATACGGCGGTAACTTCTTGCTTGGCTGTTCGGCGAGACAAGCCGTGGAAAACCCGAATAACCACCTTACCAGAAAACACCGCCCTAACAATTACCCAGCCAGACGATGTTTGCGCGGATAGCCGGTAAAAAAAACGGGACCGGGCGGGACACGGAACGACTGCCTCACAGCCGTGAGAAACAACGTCGCCGTTTTCGATCCACCGAAGAAAGAATTCACGGAGGATTCGTCACGTCAGTTTGGAATTGAAGCCGTGATGTAGGTCCATGACGCAATGAAGGCGGGCAAGTGATACCGGTAGATCCTTGAAGCAGCCGAACGGTTCATCGCCAGGTTGCAAGTTAACGAGGAGAAACAAAATAGGTCAGAGCACCGCGAAGCCTGGAGTCTTGAGGCTCAAATCGAAAAGGGGCGTGGGAGGAGTAGGGAACCGCTGTTTTCTATTTTTTACAAACCAAGAAGGAGGCGGCAGACAGGGTAACAAAACACCAGCCCGATTAGCAAAGAGAACCTGTTTACGTTGCCTCAAGCTACTGCGACTACCTTGCGTATTTTGTTCCCGTGTTTCGTGTTTTGGGGAGCCTGCTCCATCCCCCTCCGGGGGTCACGGGTCAGCCGATACTGCGGTACAGCCACTGCCGGTACGGGGGGTCTTGCTGAGCAGTTGTCCCCTTTTCCCTTTGATGTGATACCCTTCCCCCTTCTTTGTCCCTACATTTTTTTTATAGGGTCAATTGCGTTGTGGTTTTTTCTATCGGTTCGGTGTGGCTCGGTGCGGTTAACCGCACCGCTTCCTCACCGTAGGATTTTCCCGCCCTTGAAAACCCCGCATCATGTTTACGTGGGGTTTGCAAAATCTCGAAAAACCGCACTGAATCGCATCGTAGAACATAATACATACCTAAACCGCACCGTAGGGATCACGACATCTGAAAACGCCACCGAACCGAATTATGGCATTTACGTTTTCTGACAACCGCACCGACCCGTGCACCATAGGATATATCACAACACCGAACCGCACCGTAATGAAAAACCGCAGCGAACGGCACGGTAAGATTAGGAATGCCGTCGAAACCGAATTGCACCGTGTGCATCAAGATACGATGCCAAAAATAACAAATCAGTTATATTTAACGGTGCGATTAACTTGAAACCGCGGAAACCCTGCGTTTGCATAGGCCGCGGAACGGTTCTATACGGTCAAGGTCTCGCACGGTTCATGACGGTTTACGCGCGGTTTCACGTCAACAGTGTTCCCGCTAGCGTGGTTGATTTGCGTACGGTATATTCATACGGTTCGCGCATTAGACGGCAGTCTTCT
The DNA here is from genome assembly GCA_012845835.1 of Undaria pinnatifida. Lineage (NCBI taxonomy): Eukaryota > Phaeophyceae > Laminariales > Alariaceae > Undaria > Undaria pinnatifida. Next base: position 22,435,031 of record JABAKD010000016.1, on the reverse strand, counting down.
AAATGCTCCGAGAAAAGGCTTGAAACCTGGTGTACAACCCCGCGGTTTGGTACGGTATAGTCTAGTATACTTGTATTCATACGGTACTTGTGCACTGCAGATAAAATGTGATTTAATACGGTTTTACAGACGGGGATCGGAACCGCCCAAAGCCAAGGCCGTGTCACGGAGAACCGCAGCAAACCGCATTGTAGGATGGATGCATCACAGCACTGAATTGCGACGTAGGATTTACCATAATATATTTGAAAAAAAAACTGAAAACCAAAACGAACCGCACCATAGGATTCCGGCGTTGCTCTGAAAACGGCATCGAGCCGCGCAATATGATGTTGTTGTTGTTGTTGTTGTTGTTGTTGTTGCTGTTCTCACATTAACTCGCATAATCAAGACGTATGATACACGAAAGCACCGAATCCCACCGTGGCATTTACGTGTTTTTTAAACCCGCACCGAGTCACACCGTAGGACTTCCATTTTGTCAAAAACGTGGCTCGCTGTCGGTTGTGCCTTGTTTTTCATCTTTGCTGGGCCGTCCTGTTTTCTTATTTCTTTCCTTTTTTTATTTTTTCATTGTCTATTTCATTCTTTCATATTCATCATGATTTTTATTGTTTTCTACTGCAAATGGCCTGGTGTGCTAGCTTGCATATTTTTGTGTTTTGCCCTCAAGCTCATTGCGGTTGGCATTGCATGGCCGAATCCACTCGCTGTATTTACAATGTGTATATCTCCTTCGTAGGTTGTGACCACAGAGGTCCTCTCCGTATGAAGCATTAGCGCGGACGTTCCTGCTGTATATATATCCTGTTGACCCTGATAGCTACACTGTAGCTGTAAGGGGAGTCGCCGACCTATATCCTCAATGAGGACACACAACTCGTAATGCGCGCGATCGGAGTATCACACACAGCTTGCAAAGATGAGTTTCGACGAAATCTTCGATCTCACAGCTGGAGTGTATTTTAATTTTTGTAATATATTGTGCTGGATATGTGGATGGGTGGAAACATCAGTTTGATATGAAGGACAAATATATGTCGTAATATTACAAGTACCAACAACGCAGCTTGCACAATGATGAGTATTGACCCGAAACTCGTCGAACTCAGGGCTGACGCCCTTGAAAAATATATGTATATGTATAATACGTATTAGATAGATACACTAACTGTAGTTGAAAAGGGAATTGCCGACCTACCAGGTATATCCTCAATGAGGATACAATCGGTAATACGCGCGATCGGAGTATCACACACAGCTTGCAAAGATGAGTTTCGACAAGATGTTCGATCTCACAGCTGGAGTGTATTTTTATTTTTTATTTTTATTTTATTGGTAGTATATTGTGAGCACTTAGACTTGTCGGTTGACCTGTTAGGTGCTAAGCATCCTTGGCGCCTTTTAGCACTGCCTTTTCTACACGTTATACACCTAAAAACATCGCAGGCTGACTCCCGATTTCACTTTTATATGTTCCGGTGGAGGCATGAATTGCGTCAGCTGTGATATACCAGGTATGCGTGTACCACCTTTTGGTTTGCTTTGTGTTTTTCCCTGGGGTATTCCTCAGCTCTAGAGCGACTGGAGACCCAACTGTGACCACGGACTTGATTATGCGAGTTGATGTGGGAACAATAACAAACAACAACACAGATAGTACGTACGCTAACCGTTGTATCAAAATTAGGGTGTGCCTGGCGAACTCAAACTCAAACGACCGCTGAATGCGGCGGACCTCCATGAATAAATGATTCGATTGAAATACGTTAACGTCGTGCTCTAAGTTCAGGTTTATGTGTGTTCTTCACATTATAACACCTGCTGGCAGTCTTACATCCATTGGGAACTGCTTGACTGAGGCGGATCTTCGCGTATACAACGTTGTTGTTAGTGTTTTGGTCTCAATTCGCTTTTTGCGCTGGGCCTGGGAGCGGAGAGACTCTCTGTGAGTACATGCACTATAACTACCATCAACACCAGAGTCACGTGCCCATCCAAAAATAAAAAAATAAAAACATCGTATTTCCATTCGTCAGCTTCTTCATCAGCTCAATCAACGGAATCACCGCCGTATAGGGATATGTTACCGGCAGCAGGTAGGTGTATCTGTTGTGTCTGGTATAGTTTAGGTCTGAGAGGTTTGGTCGAGTCACAGCCGTCGAGAAAGCCAACCCCTCTCAAAACCAAGACAAGGCCATCACGACATCACCGGAGGAGGCGCAAAGTTTATAAAGTAGAAAATAACAGCTGGCAGCTGGCACACGGACCCAACTCGTGCCCTGTTCCTGGTAGATCATCACCCTTTTCTTGCCAGCTCCATTTGGCAGCTGTTCGAGTCTCGCAGCTACCGGACTTCAATCTCACCCGTGACAGGTGGCTACAAACCTGAGGTATGTCGTCAAAACCAAGTCGTCGTTCGTTGAGGTTACGGTATAGAACAACTCAGGCGCTATTATTGATAATGTAGTGATAGTGTAGTGAGCCGGTCTTCCTGGTGAGTGGTTACCTTACTGGTAGAATGCTACATTAGTAGTCTATTGTATTGGGTTCTGGAATTAGAATCTCAAGTGGATCGGATCTTCAAAAAACGAAAAGTCAAATGAATCAACTGCCTGCTGCTGAGATAGCCTAGCTGCGGAGGTAGTCTCAGTTCGATGCCAGTCGACGAGGAAAAAGTCGTCACTGAGGAAGTCTTCTTTGGATAAAACTGAAGGCACGTGCTGTACTGGGGAAGGAGCTTGCTTTGTGACCGTGGATATGACTTAGGTCCCGGGAGGAATAAGAAAAAATGTAAAGATGATGTAACGAAGACCATTGATAGGGACAGCTTACGCTATGCCTACAATGGGACCCGAAGGGTGCGCCAGCTAGCATTGGGCTGCGAAAGCAACTGAGTTAAATCGACACACGACACGTATGAAAATACGCGGAAGTGTGGTGAGCTAAAGCTTTATTTTTCCCCATCTGCCGGAGGATGAAAAAAAAATAAAAAATTAAGAGTGCGAAGAATAAGATGGGGTGAGCAACCAAAACAAGATAAGTGTGTGGCGTAGTACATCATAATGTCATCATCACCGACACAAAGGACAGAAAGTCAGCCTGCGGCGCACGCTTTCTTCCGTCCTTTGCGTTTTGGACTCTAGGTATTACAGCAGTGCTGTTGTTCTCCTCTCCTCTCGTAGCGAGGGCGTTGTTCTAGTTGGCTTGTCGTTAACGTATCTAAACTATATTTTTGGGGGGGAAGCAGATATGAGCGTATTTTAATTGAAAATGCTGCTGCGCGATTCACGGTCTGCCAGATGCAGCCTTTATAATTTTTCCGGTGCGCGTTAAGGGATGCCTATCATGTATACTCACGTATTCACAGAAGGACAGATATGGTGGATAGTTTGCTCGGTGTTGTGGGTGTTGGTTTGGCGTACCTGGTAGGTATCCATTCGGGGTGATAGCGTACTAGGTACCTGGATTTTATCGTCATATTGAAATGTTGAGCCACTCGCGCGATCATATATGCCCCCCACGGTGCGGCGACTCCTGAAACCACCTATCATAGGCGTACCCGTGCTGCTGCTGTGTCCTGCTATCCGCTGTGGCACACACCTCGGGCCTCGATGGGATCGAATAGTGATGGTGACGACTACAAGAGCCTTTATAACTCCCCTCCCAATTGCTATTGCAGCATTTATCAAAGTAAAACCTCTCGGGTTTTTTAAAGGAAGGAAAAAGCGTTGATCAACAAGACACCAAGAAATAAAAGCCATAGAATCGTTCATGTTTTCAGACGGCTCTTGATGGAGGTACAGATGTACCAAAAAAAATAAGGCATGAGACTCCGAATATGTAGGAGCACGCCTACCACATTACCACCATATCATGCGTATATGCTATTTTAGGTCAGCACTGTGTGCGTGACGAGGTTTGCTCAAAAGAAAGCAACATAAGCGACACAACCTCGAGAACTCGACATTTTTGGTGAGTATCTGTACAGGCTAATATAATGGTACCTCTTGGGTAGCTAAAAGATTTATTTACCGCCTGTACCGCAAGTCGTACATAGCCCATTCCTGACTCAGTCGTACTAAGGAACATGTATGGAGCAGTCCTGAATAGACCGAAAGCTGGTCGTGTGGCGTAAAATGTTCCGATCCACTGGACAAATCGGAGGCTAGCAGCCGCAACGGGAACAACGAACACTGTCCAGTCGTAGTAGACACTGTACCGCGGCGACGAGAGGACAGCCGCCGTCTGCGACATACCGTTGTTGGCGCACGTGATCGACGAAGGCCAAGGAGAGCACAACCCTTCTCGCTTGAAGCGCACACGGCGTGTTTCCCTCCCCCCACCTACAACGTTTCATCTGCGTGTGCGCTGAGAGGCTCTGGCGTATGCAGCGAATTCGTGCGAGTGTGTAAAGCATTAGATAAAGCATACGACAGACCAAAATTGGTGCACTCAGCCCACTTGAACCGACCTAAAGCAATTCAGCTAACCTAAAAACCTGTACCAAAATGATAGTGCAGATGGCCACTCTCCTCTTGAGTAGTTGGCCAATCTCGTCCATGTAGTACTACATACAGAGGTTCGAGACTTTCCGAGTGCATCTCGTGCTTGTGGGGGCTTTGTCTTGTGTAAAGAAATGACCATTAGGCCATCTGTTACAACAGCGTATGCCTGGTTCGGCCACATTTTACTAGACCGTACCTGGTACGCTAATATTTGTATCCGATTTCAACAATAATATGAATTTTTGAGTCGCACAATCAGACGGGCGGAATCAGTTCGACCACCCATACTATACTCGTATGGAACCTTGAATGTACAGATTGGTATTTGAATAAGATCTCGCGAAAAATAGCAAACAAAGACATAGACTAGATGTGTTTAAATATTGTAGCCAAACCGGTTTTGCAACCCGAAAACGGATCCATAGACGGTGTTTTATTGGAAGAGATGGCGGAAAGGGCGAGACCATGAGTTAGCAAATATAGGTGAAAGTGTCAAAGAGCACAACAGGCGGGAAAGTGGGAATGCTGAACCCTATTTGCGGACAAAATTGGAGGCACGCGCCGTGCGGGAGACGGGAAAACGCCTGTGACCTGGGGTGTCCTTCCACTGTCGAGTGACTGAAGCATGTCCTGTGTCCACGACTTGATTACCCGAATTAATGTGCAAGAACAAGAGCAACAGCAAGCTGACGTTAATTGATATAGGTTAGTTGGGGCTAGTTAAGCGGGTGCCTCTCACACCGCGCACCGTTATCGTAACACGCGCGTTCGTGCGTACGATAGCTGGTATCTAACATTGCGACGAAAGTCGACGAGGGAAGGAAATGTTGAACAAACTTTCGTCGTGGCACAAGATAAGGGAACGCACCACCGTTCGTAGTGAGCGTAAACAAAATTGTTGAGATGACGTTGTAACAAAATATTTTGAGTGTGTGTTCGTTACAATGAACTGATATTTCTACTCATATAAACTAGGTGGCATCGGCACGGGCATTGGTTGTGCTGCATGTATTAGTCCGTAGTGCTAGTAGCGGTTCGGTCCAGAGCGCTGTACGATACGACGACCGTCCCGCCCAGCCTACAGGTCGGCATGCTGAAGGCGGAGGTGATCGAGAGCCTGCTGTACGGCTTTGTGACGTAGACCCTCAACGCGGGTCACTGACAAGCTCCAAAAGGCGCACCCCGAAGTCCTTGTCGAGTCCTTGGCTACCGCCGTCCTGCCCACCACACCAAGCTCTCGAGCGCCAAGGCCATCAAGACGAAAAACGAAGGCCATCGAAACGACTATCCGGAAACGGCGGCTTCTTATTGGCTGGGGCAATCGTACGGAAACACAACGGGCGAGTACCAAGTCGGATAATATTCGCGCGGATAGCCCGTGGGAAGCACCCAGGACCAGGTGGGCCACCAGGCAACTGGCTAAGAACCATAAGAGACGACCTCGACGTTTTTCGATCCACCAAAGGATCCACGGATGATTCCCCGTGGCGCTTGAGAGTTGAAACCGTGCTGTGCGTCTTCGCAGCAAAGAAGGCGGGCAGCTGATACTGGAGAGTCCTCGGGGCGGCCGAACGGATCGCTACCAGGTGGCACGTAGCAGAGGAAAAGATAGCTCGCAGCGCCGTTGCTGCGGGATACATGGTGCCGACAAGAGCCGCAAAACGGGGGAAGGGGTAGGGGGGCCGTTGTTGAAGAAAAACGGAGACGGCAGACTGCGTAACAAGACGCCAGGCCGATTATTAGTAGTCAGGTAGAAAATATCTGCGTGGCCTTCAAATACTGCGACTACTTTTCTTTTTATCGTTCGGATTGTCTGCTCCATGGTCCCCGGGGGAGAAGCAAGACGGGAGAGGGAGCAGTGCCGGCCGATACTGCTGTGGTGCGACCATCGCGCCGGGATGTTGGTTCTTGCTCAACCTGTGTTTCCGTTCCATCCTCTTTTTCCATTACTTCGTCCTTTTTTTGTTGTCCTTCTGTTTCTTTTTGGGTACCCTTGGGGGTTTATTAAGGCGGTGATCTCAGTACATGGACACCCCCGTCCGAGATTCAGTAAGTGGACGACGGACCAGGCAGTATTACCTCTACGAAACCTTCCATGATAGCAGTGGTTCAAAGTCATGACGCACCATGTGTGCTGCCCCGACTCCGAATGGGTGGTGGCATCTATCTTGTCGCATTTTTGCTTGCCGTTTTTTTTATGTTTGTTTCTGTACCTAACCCTTGCCCGAAGAAACGCAACCGGCCCATGCATGTAAGATGAAACTCCCTTCGTCTCGCACACGGTGTGCGTCAACCATTTCCTCGAATATGTGGCAAGCTCTACCGTTTTATATTGGATACGCCGATTCAATGGTGACGGCATGGACACCACGCTAACGTCTGAAACAGCAGTTGTGTGCTTTCTTCCCAAAAAACACACGGTCCACCCATCTGACGTCCAACAGAGCAGTGCCCGTGCCGATGCCTTCTAGAGAGACAGACGACCTCTGCTGTGGTCACAAACTATGGCTCAGAGATTCATATTGGATACTTCGAAGTATATAGCAAGCAAGGTACATTGGCCATGCAATGCCAACCGCAACGAACGCACCGGCTACGCAACACTAGACCATATCCGACAAAAAAGGACCAAAATGAATGATGGAGAGAAGATTCAAAATGAAATGGGAGCAGCGATTAGAAACAAAGGGGGAAAAAATGTAATGCGCCATTTTTTCGCCTTTTGGGCTCTTCTTGCATCTTTTCTTTCAGGAGTAGGGTTGACATGGTCGGCCACCAAAATCTATCACGAATGGTATCGAATGTTGCTTTAAAAGCTAAATGACGTCCAGACGCTGGTAGATCATGACACGAATTAATGACAATTTTTCGGAGAGATGTAGGCACTACCAGTTGATCGCGGAAAGTGCTACGCTTCCGTAAGTGACCAGGAAGGTACGACCGAAATAGCAATCCTTCATTTAAAAAGAAGTAGCTCATCGTGTATTTAGATTCTCCACTAGCGAGTGGGGCCGATGTTGGTGCTCGGAGGTACTCAAAATACTGACAAAATTCCTCTTTCTGTAGATCGACGATTTTCGCGGGGTCTACAGTAGGGAAGACAGACACAGCGCTCATGAATAATTCACGGTCGCTTTCTACAGGTGCTACGTCATGCAAATTAGAAGCGGAAAGTTCGTACTCGCGGGGCCCAGGTGGATAGTACGGTCCCTCAATCGGTACATTGCGACAAATGGCGGCTAATCTGGGCTCGGATGGGATGGGTTCCCCGTTGACTTCGCTAAAAGCACGAGACAACATATCAGGCACGACATTTAATTTGCCTGGGACATGTTTGACAGTAAAATCGTAATTCTGAAGTGCGATCGCCCATCGGGTGAGCATGTTAGAGGTGTCCTGCATTTTATACAGGTACGTTAGTGCTTGGTGGTCGGTACAGCATGTGAAATGCTTGCCCCATAGGTACGGACGCCAGTGGGTGACAGCCCAGACCACAGCACAACACTCTTTCATGGTGGCACTATAATGACGCTGGCTTTTTGAAAAGCGGTGACTATAATACGCGATGATATCAACATCGGAATCGGAGCTGTTTTCGCGTGAGCGTTGAGCGAGAAATGCTCCTACTCCTGCTTCTGAGGCATCGGTATGGACAATAAATTCCCGAGCAAAATCTGGGTATTTAAGGACCGGTGCGGAACTAAGGGCACGCTTCGCGCGAGCGAATGCTTCACGTTGCGCGGGCCCAAAAGCCTTCTTGAAAGCGGTCTTTTTGACATAATCCTTAAGGACCGGTGCGGAACTAAGGGCACGCTTCGCGCGAGCGAATGCTTCACGTTGCGCGGGCCCAAAAGCCTTCTTGAAAGCGGTCTTTTTGACATAATCCTCACGAGTGAGTTCAACTAGCGGTGCTGTTATTTCAGCATAACCGTCTATAAAACGGCGGACATAGTTGAGTGTACCTAAGAATCCGCGATTATCTTTGATACACTCAGGCTCAGGCAGTGCTAAAATGGCTTTGACACGGTCGGCACTGATTGAAATACCTTTTTCCGAAATGACATGGCCAAGATACTCGATTTCTTTCTGACCGAATTGAAGTTTGGTCGGTTTCAAAGTTAAGCCAGCTGCCTGTAACGCTGAGAACATTTGCTCGAGGGATTTCAGGTGAGCTTCAAACGTAGAATTAAGACAAATAATATCGTCCACATGTACGTAAGAATACCCGACTCAGGACCAAGGTGGCCGAAAGTGACAGACATCATGTGTTGAAACAACCATGGGGCATTACAAACTCCAAAAGGCATACGTTTAAAACAAAACTTGCCGGTCGGAGTGACGAATGCTGTCCGGTCGATGTGCTCCTCTGCGACGGGTAGCTGCCAGAACGCACTGAGGACATCGGCTGTAGAGATGAATTTGACGCCTCGGACTGCATCCAGACAGGAAACTAAGTTCGGGAGGGGCCAGCTCTTGCGGACAATGTTACGGTTGAGGGTATGACGATAATCAACACAGAAACGAGGGCTACCGTTCTTCTTTGCGACAAGCGTACACGGGCTACCCCACGGGCTGGGACGTTCTTCGATGATGCCCCATTCAAGCATATCGTGAACACACTTATCAATGACAGCTTTAGCTCGAGGGTTGGCGCGGTACGGGGGACGATCGATAGGTCGGGTGTCAGGAGGCAAAGGAAATGTTGCTTCTGCATTGGTGCAACGACCTAGCTCTGACATTGACAAGGCGAAGACAGGACGGTATCGAGCGCACAAATCTAGGACAGAGACTTTCTGGTCAGATGTGAGCTTAGTGTTAGTAAAAGCTTTGGACAGGGGACCTTCAATCTCGGATTTGCTTGAGCGATTTCATCAACTGATGTAGGAGTTTTCGCAACAGCATTAACGTGCAATTGATCAGGCGCCACTACGGACACAGTGAATAACTGACCAAGACATAAATCAATAGGTGACGCAACCCCATCAGAAGACGGGTTTGCAATTTGCACGGCTACTGAACCATCAGCAGCATGCCAAGTAGCAAGAGTGCGAGCGACAATAATTTTCTCGAACACTGACGAGCTACTGGACTCCAAAAACTCAAGCTCAGACATGATTAGGGGTTCTACGACAACAGTAGAATCGTGCGCGGGAAGACAATCAGTAAAAGCTACGACAAGGGCCTCGTGTCTCGGTTTAAGATCAACACGTTCACGCAACCTGACATCGACTCCTTCTGCATCATGGTGGACAGCAGCGACGGACAGGTTAGAGTCGCTAGAGATAGTGGAGGGATCGGCGGGGCGGGAGGCGGGGTAGCTAGTACGATGAACTGCTGGTATAGAATCACCAGTAGAAGGAAAAGACATTACTTGGTTTTTCCAATCAAGAATAGCTCCAAAAATAGACATGACACTGTTATCAAGGAGTATTGAATCGGGACCAAGAGACGGTACAACTAATGCTTCGACAACGTGCGAAATCGTACCAAGGGTGAGTGAAAAAACAACAAACCCTAAGACATTCAACGGCGAACCATTCGCTGCTTGCAAGGCAACGGCGGTTGGCGGGACAGGTTGGATAATGACAGAATGCAAGGTTCGGTGTGACTTTAACCATGCATGAGAAACTACAGACACATCAGTAGCAGTATCTACAGTGATTTCGGGTACTGGATAGTCTTCTACAGCGCCAGAAATCTGCACTCTGCGAGACGAAAAGAACAAAGAAAAAGGATGGCGTTTGCATGCCAGCATCGAGCCGTGCCACGCAGTGACCATCGCAGATAAGTGACAGATGCTCAATGGCAAGATTATCCGCGAATTTCTCGTCGTCCGGAGCTACGGCTTTCGCTCGGAAACCAACAACGAGGCGAAACTGAGACAAGACCTCTGCAACATCAACATCGGCGCTACCAGTTAAGCGCGGTAATCTACGTACGTCATTGGGCGTTAAAGTGACAGTTTTCGGTGCGGACAGCACTCCTGCGTACGTGGGAACTGGTTGGACAGGGAAAGGGTTCGAGGGGTCAGTCTCGGACGAAGCGGCAGACGAACTACCTGAGACACTCAAACTTGCCAGTTGTTGGAGCATGGAGTTGTGCTGATCGGAGAGCTGGTCAATCTCGCCGTTTTCCATGCGTTCCAGTTGGTGATTGATGATGCGAGCTAGGCGCTCGCGGATGGCGACGATAGGTGCGGGAGAAGTCGGTGCAGGGGTTTCTGATGCGTTCCCTTTGTGCTCCTAGACGCCATCCGAGCGTAGCGGGTTTTTTCCTCCCGCTGCGGGGTCGGCGTACTCTCCGTCAGTCGACATCTCCAAAGACTAGGAATCAACACGAACAAGTTGATTTTTCCACTGCCGTCAGACGCCAGTAAGATTCGTAGTCAAGACCGTCGGTGGGTCGTGATCCCACTTCTCTTTGCGTGAGCAGAGTGTTCTCACTGTTGAACTACGACGGCGGAGTGTGAGACAACACGGGCTGATACAGCAGGCCGTTGACAGAGGGAGAGACAGGACAGGTTGAGATGGACTCACTCCCAGAAGTGCAAGGAGAAGGAGTAGTAGTTGTTGTGTTGTTGTTGTGAGAGCGGTGGGCGAGCAGTTGTCAGTGCTCCCTCAGCTCTCGGATGAAAGGAACAATCCAGCGGGACCTTCCAAAGTCCCGCTGCGGAGAATCCGCTAGGCGGTGTATCCGCCGCGGAGGATCCGTCAGCGGAACGTAGAGGGGAAGGCTCCGTGGCGTGTTCTAGACATGACAATCTCCCGTGTTCCCCAAGCGATCCTTCCAGAAACGATGTCTGGAAGGTTGAAGGGGTTTCGACATTTTCCCTAGGCGTGTTGGTTCGGGGACATGGTATCCACAATTATTCTTTCTTTTTATTTGTAATTGTAATCAAATCAACTTACGCTTGATTATTTGATTTTTATTTCCAAAAAAATCATTATTATCACCAATCAACTTGAATTTGGTGATTATTATTGATTATTGTTGAAAATTGTTCGTGCAAAGAACTATTTTTCTTCGTGCTATAGCGCCGACGCACTTCTGTAAGCCTCTGTCAGCATGGCAAGAACAATGGCGGCCACCCTGCTCATTGTCATGGGTAGAATGGATGGTAGCATCAGCACACCATGAACAATAGGTTCCAGGTCAACAGGTAATCGATAGCATCCTATTCGAATAGGAGACCTATCTATCGCGCGCGATATGTATTGGTGGGTACTTTTCGTAGCCTATTCAGGCCGATACAACATGTCTTATTGCTTCAATCGTCAGGTTTGTCCCCTTTGAGAATTTATAGTTTCCGCGCACATATTGAAATGTTCCCCCCCCCCGCCCCCCCCCCCCCCCTCCCATCCCTTTCCACTGACCTCTTTTTCATAACAAACCCCAACCCTTTCCCCCCCCGCCCCTCCGTCCCCCGATCCCCCCCCCCTCTTCCGCCTAGTCTGTCCAAACGCCCCACTCACAATCAAAATCGGCATAAGTAATAAACACCTATACGCAGTTGATACCACGTCATTATCTTTCTGACCATCCATGACGAAGGTTTCAATTATTTCCCCCCCCCCCCCCACCCCCCCCCCCTCAAACGCCCCCTCTTTTCCGACCACCTACACGATCGCCTAGACCTAGCACCACGCGTATAACAAGATGATACATATCTTTGATCTCACAGCCGAAGTGTATTTGAATATTATTTGTGACCTAAACCTCCTAAAAATCCCCCCCCCCCCTCTTGCTCTCCCTTACTCAAACGCCCCACCAAATATCAAAATCCGCCACATTAATAAACACTTCACGCACAGGATATCACCTCATTATCTTTCGAGAGCCATCCATGCCGCTGTGTTTCCCCCCCCCCCCCCTCCCTCCAACGCCCCCTCTTTCCCGACCACCTGCACGATCGCCCAGACATAGCACCACGCGTATAGCAAGCTGATACATATCTTTGATCTCACAGCCGAAGTGTATTTGAATATTATTTGTGACCTGAACCTCCTAAAAAATCTCCCCCCCCCCCCCCCTCTTGCTCTCCCTTACTCAAACGCCCCACCAAATATCGAAATCCGCCACGTTAATAAACACTTCACGCACAGGATATCACCTCATTATCTTTCGAGAGCCATCCATGCCGCTGTGTTTCCCCCCCCCCCCCCCCCGCCTCGAACGCCCCCTTCTTCCCCATCACCCGCACCTTCGCCTAGACCTAGCACCACACGTATAACAAACCCCTCACCTAAAGCCCTTCCCCCCCCCCCCCCGCCCCCCGCCCCCGCCCCCACCCCCCACCCTCCCCCTCCAACCCATCCCAACCCCACCCCCTCGAACACTCCACCCTCTCTTTACTCACTGATTGTACGACTTACCCCAGGATATACACGATAAACTGATGTATTATTTCCAAAAATGTCACATTTATCCCCTCGAAATAATGTATAGTTTCCAGGCACATATCGAGCTGCCCCCCCCCCCCCCCCCCTCCGCCCCAACCCCCCCCACCCCCCCCCCCCCGCCCCCAATATTATACTGGTGCCAAAACCGTCAGATTTATCCCCTCGAAAGGATTTATAGCTTACATGCACAAATTGCCCCTTCCCCCCCCCCCCCCCCCCCCCCCGCCCCCCTCCAAACCCGCTCGCTTTTGATCAAAACCAGGCCCCCACTTTCCCTTCACAGCTGTCAGATTTTGTCCCCCTCAGAAACGGGTTTTATAGTTTCCGCGCACAGACTGACTAAAATCATCCTGTTGACCCTGATAGCTACACTGTAGCTGTAAGGGGAGTCGCCGACCTATATCCTCAATGAGGACACACAACTCGTAATGCGCGCGATCGGAGTATCACACACAGCTTGCAAAGATGAGTTTCGACGAAATCTTCGACCTCACAGCTGGCGTGTATTTTAATTTTTTTATTATGAGTGTCGATTGTCATGTTCATTTGTCTGCGACTGTTTGGCCAATAGCCTATTGTACCATTTATCTGAACATGTTGACTAATCTACCAGATATCGATAGATATTTTCAGGCCGGCACTGCAGTTTGAGCGATAAGACACTGGCGCTGGGAGACGAAACATATGGGTTTGTCCTATAGGTGTCGATATACCCTTCACCAAACCAAATGTTTCGGAAAATAGGTATCGATAGACCTTTCACAATTCTATTGTTTCGGACAATAGGTATTGACAGACTTTTCACCATTCGTTTGTTTCGGAAGATGGGTATCGGTACGCAGACCTCTCGCCACATTTTATTGTTTCAGAGTTGGATAGCAAATGCCGGTCGCCCCGGTGGCGTATCAGGTTATCCTCAAGCCTGGTATAGGTCAGTTTTCGTGAATTCGACTCCCCCCGAGTGCATACTTGTACGAATTTGTGGGGACTTTTTCTTTTGGGAAAATTGATTTGCGGAAAACGCGAGAGCGTGAGTTAGCAACACTCGATGAAAAGATCGACAAGTAGTGGGATTGCTGAACCCTAGGCGCGATAAAAATTGAAGGCAATAACCGGGGGGGAGAAGGGACGACACCTCTGACCACGGCTTGTCCAAAAGCTGGACAGTACGATAGATGTGTGCGAAAAAATAAAATAAAAAGGCGAAGGCGCTCGAAGACAGCCCGTTTAGGTACAATCAATCCCAGTTCGTCGTTCGTCATCCACGCCGCAAGCCCCTCCAGCACAGCGAAGAATCCCCGTAAACGGCGCAGTCTGTCCTTGTTGTGTCTTGAGAAGCTTGATCGAGGTGGATGGTCTCAACAAGGTGTTGATTACCACTTATGTGTGTTGGATGCGAAACTCAGACATGCAGTATTTTTGAGCGATCTGTTTGTGTGCAGTTCAGTTCCTTCTTAAACCCTGGATATTACCCTATCGAATAGGCTATTGGGCCAACAACAGGTCCGCAACTATGAGGATCGATACCTATCAAGGGGAAGAATAGCTCGGTTTCGGGATCTATCGATAGGTATTGCAAGCAACAATAGGGTTAAGGCAGAGGCCAAAGTAGCCTGTTGTGCGACCGATATGCTTCCGAAGGTGTATATCCATAGGTATCTTGGGCACCAACATAATTTAAAAATGACTCCCAACGGGCTTTCGTTCGAAAAATACCTTTTTACCGCCACCAACCAATACCTATTGGTTAAAGCGACAGGTGTGTGAATATATCGATCGATATCTATTGATCAATGTAATAGGTTTGCAGGGGTATCGATCGATGCACATTGCCCAATTCAATAGATTCTCAAGGGTATCGATCGACGTGCACCTACCGATTGAACCTGTCTAAACAACTACGAGATGACTGCCGTCTCCGCGGCTGTCTTGTTACTCCGGAGAAAAACAATTGTTATTCGAACTTTAGCGAGGGTCGCCTCGCCGAGGGTTAGATCATTTGCTCGAGCCATCGATTCCCGGAGGGCAGGTCTTCGCATGTTAGGAATTGCCTCCTTACGCACCATCCCATTCTGTTCCGCCACGTCAAAGCTTGTCCAAGCCTCTCCTACAGCATCGCAAACGCTCTGCATTTGCGCGTGTTCCGTTCCGTCTACGTCGGTCGAGGTCGCCCGTTGTTGGAGCTGCCCTCGACCGACGAGGGCGGATTCGAACTCGCGGAGATTCACAGCGCTTGTTACGCTGCAAAAATAGGATGGTGTGTAAAGAGGACACCGCTCCGAACATGTGAAGACCTGCTCTCCGGGAATCGATTGCGCGAGCGATCGACAAGGGAGGTGGAGGCTGTCGCTGAAGCGCTTAAGAAGGCCGGTACGCCTGAATGTGCTACGGAATGGGAAAAGCATCGGATGAGGCCGATGGAGGCGAAGGAGTTAGCTCAAGAGCACCGAAACCGAGTGATGTTGAGGGAGATGAACCAGGCTACGCCGCTGAGCATACGAGTAGGGACCCCAGGGCGTTTTGGAAGCGTTTAGGACGGGAAGCCGTCTGGAACCAGCAGGCCGCGAGGTCAAGGGCCGCACCGTTCATGAAGCACCCAGTCTCGGGGTGTGTGCTTACGCACGAGAAGGGTATCAGCGTTGTGTGGGGTCTGCACCACGGAAGGGTAGCCGCAGACATGACGGGCAACAGCAGACGGTGCTCACACTGGGTCCGGTGGAGGTTGAACCCCAGTGGCAGCATTTGGCTACGGTAGCTGCTGACATCGCCGAGGGCGAATCAAAGTAAGCTCTGAGCTCGATGAAACAACATAAGGCCCCGGGAGGAGATGGCGTACCGGCGGATTTCGTGAAGCTAACTTTAGACGAGCAGTCATCGGACATGAGGAGAGGGTTGCTGGCGCTACATAACCTGGCATGGAAGAGCAAAACCTTGCCGGCATTATGGAATAATTCGGTGGTGTTTCGACTCCGAAGAAAGGGAACGTAACAGACATGAACAATTACATGGGGATATGGATGATGAGCACAGTGTGGAAACTTGTCGTGGGCTTCATCAGAGTAGGCTCAAGGGAATGTTCAAGGCCAAAGGCGTTTTTGGCCCGGCACAGGCATGCTTCCGACTGATCCAAGAGAGCGTTATACAGACAGGGTGCTTGCTAGAAGTGGCCCATGGGGGAACAATAATGGTGCTGGAAATATGCTTGCTATTCTTGGACCTAAAGAACGCCTATGACACAATCTCTTTAGAGGCGCTTAGAATAAACCCTAAACCATCACGGGGTGAGGGGGGGGATGCTCTCGGATTCATTAGGGGGCTGTACGCCAAGAGCATGATCATCGTGCGGAGTGGCAGGAGGTTATCATAACCGGTTTGTCTAGAGCGAGGTGTACGACAAGGATGCTCTCTTTTACCGGTGAGGTTGAATGTTATTAATGATATACGATACGTTGGACGCGACTGAGAGAATGGGATGTCAGTGCCGGGACTGGGCTCGGAGGTGAGGATACCGGGGCTTAAGTTCGCCCATGTCTTGGTGCCGTTATCGGCGGACGAGAAAAGCATGAACGGGATGACGGATCACCTATGGAGGAGTAGACGACCGCAAACGAGATACCCAAACTAAGCCTTATAACACTGGGCTCCCGCTACTGCCGGGGCTGCCGCAACCGCCAGGGATGGGGCCAGGGTTGCAGCTGGGGCTACCACTCGGGACGTCGCTGGGGCCGCCATTGGGCTGCCGTCGAGGCTCTCGCTGGGGCTGTCGCCGGGGCTTTGTCGACGATGCCGCTGGGGCTGACGTCTGGGTCACGTTCGGGTACGCCGCTGTGGGTGCCGTCCGGGCTGCCGCTCGGTATGCTCCCGTACTTATACCGCAAGGTGGTTTGCACGGGGGTTCTCTGGGGTTAACCCAGGTCTATCTGGTTCCTTGCCGTCGGGAGGGTAATACGGGACCTGTCATTGGCGACGCAGGCGCAGACCACATGGTCGAGTGGTAAGGCAGGTTTAAGCAACTCCCGCGCTGGTGTCTCAACAACCGTTAGCGGCAGGTGGACATGGTGGTCTTTACTGCTTCCTAGCTGGTGAGGGGGTTGGCACAGACCGGGGGCATTTGCTTTACGGAGAAGGTAGTGAAGGCGTTGAGGCAGGCGAGGACAATGATCGATTGGGATGGCGGGCAAGTCGTCGTCTGCCGGCGTCTAAAGGTCGACGGGCGAGCTAGGTTGCTAATCCCTTGTGAGCGGATGAAGAGCTTGGCGCCGTGAATTTATCGACGTAGAACAGCGACATGATTGGAGAGGCAGACGCGGCGCCAGCGCTTACTCATTCATGCCGGCCGCGCTTGAAACGTCAAAAGGCGCAGCCTTGGATTGTTCGCACGCGGATAGCCACGGGTGGAAGGATGAAAGGGGCGCTTCCCACGGTCACACCACAAAGTACGCGTTGGCTAGATGCCTAACAGACCTTTGGACTGTTTCGGCAATGGGTGAACGACGCTAAAAGATTTTCATAGCGAGGCCATCAGGAAGTACGTCTGGCGTCGATGGCCTTTATTTTCGGATGGAGGAATTTACGCGCATGCCTTCCTTGTCTCGAAGGAGGGCCGGGCTGACGTGGTGAATTCTCTCGTGCATCGGCAGATCCGATATCTTGCTATTCTGATGTCGCATCGCCCTCGAGCCACACGGTGTCCCATTTGCTGATATTGACAGCGGCATATCGTAGCAAATTTCGGTACGTAAACAGGCTGAACAAAATCCAGTAGGCCAATATTTGTGTTTGTTTACAACTATTTCTTGTGTTATGAGTGGCTGTAAACATTATTGTGTCGGTTGGGCGCGATGTGCCGCCTTCGGCAACAAAAGACCCCGTGCGAATAACGTACCTCCCGCTGAAATCTGCCGACCATACACTGCTCGATATAGCTTGTCTCAACGAACGAAGTAGGAACAACGATGGTCACGAAGGATCGTCCGACGGGGTATTGTCGGATTACCCGACGGTGTATTGCGGAATATTATAGCATGGGAAGGACACGCGGATTAGTCCTGAAGGTCCTTGTACACTGTTCCTGGAACCAATCTAGGAACACGTGGAGATATGAGAATGTAGTGCCTGTAGTGTTTGCGAGTTCGAGGGCTTCGAGAATATTGCCTGGTGGACATCGAGATGGCTTCGCTCACTCGCCCCTCTCCATCTCTTTCCCTCATATCAGCACCCGGGATCAGCTATTATAACCATCTACGTACCATCTTCTTCACATTGTGTGTTGTAGTGAAGCTCGCACCCTGAGACCCAACACGACGCAAACCTATCACACCCCGAGAGACAACAAGCACACAAACCCCAGGGAGGGTGTCACCTTCACCTCCCCACAAAATGACAAGTGCTTACTTCCACTTGCAAGGTGCCACCACTCATCAGTGCTCACCGTCACTGATATGAATCCACGGAGGCGATTACCTCGCCATTCCACTTGTGCTAATCGGCAAGGTATTCACCCCTCTCCTCTACTGAAACCAACCGACATAAAACCATCGGCAGCATGCTATCTTGCCTAGGATACCGGGCATACCAAGTATACCGCCAAACAACACTAACAACAGCCAACATGCAAATGTCTCAGTCATGCTATCGTACCAAAAATACCTAACATCATGAATACCATAGCGCAACTCCAACAGCACCCAATATTTAAACATCCCAACTTGCAATCCTACGAAAAATACCGAGAAAAACCACCGTGACACTCAAACAACAGATGATATGCGAACGTCCCACGCGCTATGATACTAAGATCACCGGGGATACAAAAATACATCCCCAACAACAGACGATATGCGCACATCCCAAGCTAGCGATTCTACTATTAATACGAAAGAGTACCAGGCACGTATGATTAGATAACAGGTTGTGCCTTTTTGTTTGTTATACCTCACATACTTGGTGTGAGTGTACGCTATACCTTGGTATGGTCCATGAACAAACGAATCGTGCCAAGGTGCCGTTTGTTTTACGCGCATAGTATGGCCTGCCTCACCGCAAAATGACTTGGTTAACGTGGGCTAAGATTAATCGTATCATTTCCGTGGTTGCAGGATGGTGTGTATTTTATTCCTGGTATGTTTTATTATGTGCACAATTACGACGTAGAGTGCATGTCATAGACGTATCATACCAAGCTGTCGTGATGAATATTCGATGGTATTTTGTGTACTCGCGCGGATTTCGAGTACTGGTCTCCCCAGGTTGTACGCGTACAGAGGGTGTAGCGATTCGGATACAGTTGATGGCTCTGTTTCATACCTTGTACCATATAATGCATAGACCGAATACGTGGTGGCGTCTTTTTTCCAGACCCAAAAGTTCATTCACGGCAAAGTATATAAGCGATAAAGGAGTGATACTACGCTGATTGATGTACATAAATATACCTTCATACCAAGTATCCTTACCCCCCCCCCGCGTTTCGTGCGGTGCGAGACTGAGAAAAGAAATCCTGAAACTTGGTGCTTTCCCTATAGTAGTGTGTTATTTACTCTTTTACTATTAATACTGCAGTTTAGGTGGCTATAGGGTTGCATGTGGTGCAGCCAGTATATCTCTTACACTACTTATGATTGTATAATGCCAAGCGAAGTATGACTAACGAGGTAACGTAATTGAGCGCGTGTATACCAAGTATGACTAACGAGGTAACGTAATTGAGCACATGTATACCAAGCGTTCCTTTAAAACTGACGATTTGCATCCCTCCCTCTAATGCTCAATGGCGGAGACAGTACATGGCGACATACATCACCTCGCATGCTGTATTTGGCAATACGTATCTCTTTCGTATAATTAGCGATGTCAGAGAATAATGGTAACTGTATGATGATGGTGACAAACAGTGCATGACCACATCACCTCGCCTGTTGTATTTGACAAGACGTATCTCTGTCTTATATTTAGCGATGTCAGAAAACAATGGTAACTACAAATATTCTATAAAATATTCTAGCTTTCGATCCATGTATCATACAACAACAAATTATGAAGATTTAACACGTTATTTACTACACTTAAGCACTGGGTTGCACGCTGCATCTAACATCAAACCTTCTAGAATAGTAAACATTACAAGTCAGATGATATAAAGGGATGTCTTATTGCTTCAATCGTCAGGTTTGTCCCCTTTGAGGATGTAGAGTTTCCGCGAACATATTGAAATGTCCCGCCCCCCGCCCCACCCCCCCCTCCCCTCCCCCTCCCCTGACCCATCTTGTTCATGATAAAACCCAACCCTCCCCCCCCCCCCCCCCCTCGTCCCCCGATTCCCCCCCCCTTCCGCCTAATTTGTCCAAAGGCCCCACTCACAATCGAAATCGACCTGAGTAATAAACACCTATACGCAGTTGATATCACGTCATCATCTTTCTGACCATCCATGACGTAGTTTTCCATCCCCCCCCCCCCCCCCCCCCCCCCTCCAACGCCCCCTCTTTTCTAAGCACCCGCACGATCGCTTAGACCTAGCACCACGCGTATAACAAGCTGCTACATATCTTTGATCTCACAGCCGAAGTGTATTTGAATATTATTTGTGACCTAAACCTCTTAAATCTCCCCCCCCCCCCCCCCGCCCCCCCCCTCCCTCTTGCTCTCCCTTACTCAAACGCCCCACCAAATATCGAAATCCGCCAGATTAATAAACACTTCACGCACAAGGTATCACCTCATTATCTTTCGAGAGCCATCCATGCCGCTGTGTCCCCCCTCCCCCACCGCCTCGAACGCCCCCTTCTTTCCCATCACCCGCACCATCGCATAGACCTAGCAACACACGTATAACAAACCCCTCACCTAAAGCCCTTCCGCTCCGCCCCCCCCCCCCCCTCCCCCGCCCCCCCCCCCGGCCCCCTCCCCCCCCCCCGCCCCCTCCCCCCCACCCCCCCTCCCCCCCGGCTCCCCCCGCCCCCACCCCCCACCTCCCCCCCCCACCCCCCCCCCCCCAACCCATCCCAACCCCACCCCCCTCGAACACTCCACCCTCTTTTTACTCACTGATTGTACGACTTATCCCAGGATATACATGATAAACTGATGCATTATTTCCAAAACCGTCACATTTATCCCCTCAAAATAATGCATAGTTTCCACGCACATATTGAGCTGCCCCACACGCCCCCCCCCCGCCCCAACCCCCCCCCCCCCAATAATAAACTGGTACCAAAACCGTCAGATTTATCCCCTTGAAAGGATTTATAGCTTACATGCACAAAAATGCCCCCCCCTTCCCCCCTCCCCCCTCCAAACTCGCTCGCTTTTGATCAAAACCAGGCCCCCACGTCCTTCAAAACTCCGCCCCCCCCCCCTCACCGGTTATTCGACTTACAATATTCACTTGATGAAAGGATACATTTCCCTCCACAGCTGTCTGATTTTGTCCCCCTCAGAAACGGGTTTTATAGTTTCCGCGCACAGACTGACTAAAATCACCCTGTTGACTCTGATAGCTACACTGTAGTTGTAAGGGGAGTAGCCTACCTATATCCTTAATGAGGACACACAACTCGTAATGCGCGCGATCGGAGTATCACACACAGCGTGCAAAGATGAGTTTCGACGAAATCTTCGATCTCACAGCTGGAGTGTATTTTCATTTCTTATAACAATCCGTCATTTGCTTGTTGTCTGTTGGAAGCAAGGAATGGACTCGGAAATTCCGATGGGGTCGTACTCGTAACGCAAAAATGCTGTCGAGCTTATTTGTTTTTGCGATCCTCTATAGACTAATCCTTTAGCCAATTCTGAACTGAAAGAAAATATACATCCCCCACTAAAGTCAAGCTATATTTTTTGGAAACATCTGCGCGGAAAATCAAGTGTTTTAGGCCATTTCTTATGCAGTCGGATTTGTCAGTCGAAAACGGCCTTTTTCGACTGAGGCCCAAATCGGGCTTCCTTACGCAGTCGAGAAAGGGCTTTTTCGACTCAACTTTTTTCCACTGAGAATTCCGACTGGCGGATCCAGTCGAAATACTCGACTTTTCCGACTGG
Organism: Undaria pinnatifida; assembly: GCA_012845835.1. Taxonomy (NCBI): domain Eukaryota; class Phaeophyceae; order Laminariales; family Alariaceae; genus Undaria; species Undaria pinnatifida. The sequence continues at coordinate 22,413,082 of JABAKD010000016.1, read as the reverse complement.
ATCCTCCAGTCGAAAAACTCAGTCGAAAAACTTTTACACGTGCGTGTTTTTTGAACCGATCGCATCACCCATCCCACCACCAACATACACACCCACACGGCCACACACCCATACCAGGTACCACACTGCGGTATCATACAAGGCGCTGACGCTATCTTGGCTATCCCTGCTGTTGCTTCTCGCAGCAGCAAGTCAGCGTGGCGCATTCCTAGTTCCGCTCGCCAGCAGCGTGTATCACACGACGGCAGCAGCGCGCGGTCTCGATCGCCCGCTGCCGACAACGGCTGCGCCTGCTGTAGCTTTGGTGGCTTTCGGCTGGGTGAAACTCCACGAACGTAGCTTTGGCGGCTTTCGGCTAAGCCCAAAGCCACCATCTCGCTGGGACGAAGGTTCGTCGAGCCGTTGCTCGCGGAGACGGCGGGAAGCACAGAGCTGCCAACCCATTTCGCCTGCTGTACAGCAGTACTCCCTCACAACAAACGCCTCTAGAAGGAGCATACGACTATAACTTGAACTCGACTTACGATAAGAAGAAGTACCAGAAGAATCCAGTCGAGAAAAAGTCCTGTCAAAAAGGGCCGGTTTCGACTGGCGGAATCCGACTGTATAAGAAATGGCCTTAGAGGTACTTTTGAACATTCGATCGGTAGTCTACCCGGGGAAACATAACTACGTAGGTGACGTGGAAAATGTTGAGAAAAGAAGATGCACGGACAAGGCGAATGGTTGCCACAGCCAAAAGGTCAGATCGGCTCTAGACTAAATCCTTTGTACATGAAATTGGCATACACTGTTAAAAGTATAACTTACAAGGTCGCACCAAGGCTACGGTAGGGGGGGTACCCCCATTTTCACTGGTGTGTTAGAGCCACTCGCACGAGTAGCTCTGTACCCTACGGATGGAGATTGTTTAGGCACTTGGTTTGGCGCAGCTTAGATCACCTTGGCATTGCGGATTGATTTCGTCAATGTAAAACATAAAGAAAACGTAAGATTGCATAGGAACAAAAGGGGCACTCGCGCGAGTGACCCCTAGCCACTGAAATAAAAGGCCCAAAAGGGGACCCCCCTACCGTAGCCTGGGTCGTCGTCATTGAGTAATCATCGAAGTATCATCAGTTTCGATAGTGAGGAGGGTTTCCGGCCGACACTATCCTTATCGTGGGTACCATTCGCCCGCAAGGAGGCCGGAGAGGCCGCAGCAGGAGCGATGTATGCCGAATGGGAACACTATTACGATGTGGAACCATCGACAGACGAGCAAGAACCGGAAGAATTGGAAAAACCGAAGATCCCGGCGGGAATTACGGAGTTAGGACGCTCTGTATGGGAGGACTAAGGCGCTTTGCACTGGAAACTACGCATTGAGAAACACCTAGAGGTTCAAGGTGGTAGCAGTATCCAGGTAGACGCTTTTGTCAAAGGCCCTCAACCTCATGTACAGCAGCTCGTAGTGGTAGAGCCAACTAACCGCTATGATCTTAAACTAGGAGTGGATCTAGGAGTGCCAAGGGGGGCACAGTGATGGTTCCCAGGTATACCACTTCAATGTTAGTTGTCGAATGTTACCCAGGATAATGTGAAGATCCAGGGGGGGCTGGTGATTTCGACGGTTTACGCTGTTAACAATTACGATCGGGAACACATCAAGTCACTCATGAACCCGGTGGCGGAGGAACCGACAATCCCCAAACAGGACGAGGGGATCAAGAAGAACTACACAGGGACACCACCAGAGCAAATCGACAAAGGTGATGAAATCGCAGAGATTCCTAGCGAAGCCCCCAAGTTGGACCTGAGGGAGACCATCTTCGGACAGCTCATTCCAAGCGAAACGGACACACTGACGGGCATTCTCAACGAGTACATTGACGTGTTCGCGGTCAACCCCAAAAGCGTATCAACATGCAAAGGAGTGCCAAATTGAATGCAACTGGAGCTCAAAGACCCCAACGTCAAGCCATACGTGGCTCCCATTCGACACTACAGCCCGGAACAGCGCGAGATGATTCAGACTGAGGTGGCGAAACTCCTGAAGAACGAATTCATTCGGGAATCAACGTCCGAGTGGGCCACCAATTGTTCCACGGTTCGCAAGAAAGATGGGAGAGTGCGTTAAGATTTCTGAGGTGCCAATGTACTTCTTGAAGCACAGAGTGGTGTGCTCGGTGACTTGCAGCACATTATGGACGAGATGGAAGGGTCGAAGTATTTCTCCAGCATCGATTCGGCTTCAGGATTCGTACAGCTCGAGATCCATAAGGACGATCGACACCTGACGGCGTTTCGAGACGCTGACGGGAAGTTCTACGAGTACGTTCGCTGCGGCTTCGGGTTGAAGACAGTGTCATCTTCGTTTGCCAAGTACATGGGAGGGTGCCTGTTACCGGTCAAGGGTTAGGGAATTAAGAACTGGTTGGACGACATCGATATCCCGTCGAAATCCCTTGAAGATCAATAGGGACTGCTGCGAGAAACGTTAGAGTGTCTACGCCAACGACGTCCAACCGTCATTATCCGGACATCGCATTTCTGTCAGTCGGTCATGGAGTTCGTCGGCATGATCGTGGATAGACTTGGTACCAGGCCGGCCCCGAGCAAGATTGATGCTATCACGCAACTTTCCAGGCCGAACACGATACAGGACGTGCGAGTGCTGCTGGTCATGACAGGGTAATTGCGGCAATTCGTACCCCGGTATAGCCCAGTGGTGGCGCCCATTTACGACTTTGTGAGAGATTCAACGTTCAGAACTAAAAGAGCGAAGAAAGAGAACGTTCCGTAGGAAGAAAAGCAGAACAAGGCTTTTAATTCGGTCATCGAGGCTTTAACGTCACCTCCAACTCTAGTCCTGGCAGTGTAGACAGAACTGTTCTCGCTGTCCACCGATCCTAGTGAGATAGGAGCCGCAGCGGTGCAAACGCAATGAATCGAAGGAGTGGAGAAGGGGATCGCGTACGGCAGCAAAAGGTGGTCGAGAGAGGACTCCTAAAGAGTATAAACAGACCGTAAATGCATATCGGTCAGTGAACAAATTTCAACCCTATGTTTTGGGGTCGGCCGTTCACGCCCATCACGGACTGTTCGGCGTTTACTTTGCTCTTCAAAAGACATTCTTTCTCACCGAAATACCACCGCTGGGCTCTGAGGTTGATGGAGCGCGACATAACCGTGAGGTCGAGGCCGGGGGACACAATTTCAGCTCCCGGCCGCCATGTCGTGTTTACCAAACAAGAGCAACGTGACCGAAGATTTCGACGACTCTTGTCCAGGAGACGAGTCGTTGCCAAACGTTTACAACGGGCCACAGGGGCCAGTGCTCAACGGCGTACACATCGAAACCTTCGGTGTGGAAGATGTGGACGGAACTAGTACTTAAAGTCTTTCAGTAGTGGCAGTCGTCGCAATCACGCCGCAGACCCATCGGAGGCAGGTACTCAACAGGCCAAGCTTGTCATTGCACCGGAGCTTCCAGTGGTGGTCATGCTCGACTGTGGGTGGTAGGGCGGCATCCGTGCATCAGAGTGATTGCCGACGGTCAGAGAAGTAGACCTGGACTGGAGAGCACTGGAATGCATCCGAGCAAACGGGCTGGACAAGGGTGCGAGGCTACATAGGGTGACAACAGGGTCGCAGAAATGTCTGAGCATGTTGAGAGAGGTGTGACCAGACGAGGTGGTCGGTAGCGCCTGCAGAAGTTTAAAGTGGTGCGAGAGAAAAGGACGGAGTATCCTTAGCAAATAGCTTAGCCCAAGCTTCCATCGCCTCCGACGCGCGAGGTTTGATACTCAAATGTTTGTGCAACCTTCTGCGAACGACGTAATTGAACAACGAGATTCTCCCCGTTTTAAAAAGACAGTCATACATCGTGGACAAAGCGGAGATACTGACGAGCCAAGTAGGGATTCCGTGGAGGCGGAAGCGGACGTTCGTGTTAGGAATCAAAGGAGGCCTTGCCACGAAGGATAAGTTAGCCGTTCGGAAGCGGAGGTTGGAGAAGCTAAAGCAACCAGTTCAGGAATTGGAGGAATTCCTGGGACGAAGAGGCGCATACTTCCTGAAGAGATGTAACGAAGAGCGAGCAATTCGTTCGTTCAACAAACACGTCATCTCTTCGAACCGTGCTCATATCATGGGAGAAAAGCCAACCGCAGAGTGTATCTCACACCCAGCGGATGCGGCACGCCTTGAAGAAGTTGAAGAGTTGCACTTCAACGACTACGTCAAGACCACCACAGGGCAGGAACACTACGTCAAGATCCCGCAGACGGTCAGCAAAAGCGCAGCGGCAAACGTCATCGAAGATGTCACGTCTCCTCTAATTCTACGAGCAGTTTTAGTTGAACTAGCTGTTCAAGGCTTACTGGGAAAACTGGTACCAGAGGTTGTGGAGCTGGAAGGATCGGCCTGCATGGTGTTTGAGAACTACCTCGCAGAAACAAAAAACCTTTAAGGTGACAAGAGCGGTCACTAGATCGCAGGCAAAGGCCACTTCGCAGGAACCGGAGGTTGTCTGGGAGGCAGAACCACCGTTACCTGACGAGGAAGAGATGGAGAAGGCATTGGCGCAGACAATCATTAATACTGAGCTACCAGTGGAAGTTGAACGCCCACTCAAACGCAGGGGGCAGCGAGAGCCCATCCCGCAACTCAAGCAGCAAAGTGATCCGTTGGAGGAACCACTGAAAGACACCAGCAGCCGCTCAAGCGGATCAGGCAAGATGACCAAGGTGCCCCAGCGGTCGGAGCCATCCATGCTGGACAGTGTGACAGCTATTCTCCAGGAAATACCACAGCTGATGCAGAGGCAGTGCGGAGATATAGTACATGGCAGGATTCGGAAACAACTCAATGAAGCGGCAAACCGAGGATCTGGAGGTGGCGAATATGTGATGGGTAATTACGGCCTCTTGTGGGTAGCACCTCTGGGAAAGGTCCCACGACTTGCAGTTCCTCAATTTCTCGTTCCAGGGATTATGGCGCTAGCACACAGCACCTTTAGGTATCCGGGGACGGCGAGAACTACAGCCTTGATTAGTCGTCGGTAATACTGACTCACCCTCATCAGGGACGTTAGAGACTACTTCCCCTCAGGCGACGCAAGCGGTCAGCGAGTCAACGGGTTGCCATGCTACCGGCGGGGTTTCTGCGACCCGGGGAAGTACTCGAAGTCGACTTCCAGGATATGGGGGTGAAGTCGGACGCAGGCAACAAAGTGCTACTGGTGGCCGTCGACGAAGCCAGCAAGTTCTTGTTCGCCTTCCCGCTCCTTACAAAAGAACCAGTCGGAGTAGCGAGGAAACTGCTCGCGGTGATGGTTACTTTTGGGCTCCCGCTTGATGTTCGCAGTGATGCGGGATCCAAGTTCACGGCAGAGGTGATGCAACACTTATGCAAATGGTTGAACGTGATCATCGCATATGGGCCTGCCGACCATCCACGTGCACAGGGGACGGTGGAGAGACTGGGGGGGGTGGCTTACACGAAGCACTAGGAGAACTGTGCAAGACTTGGCCTCGTAGATGGGACGAGTATGTACAGCCGGCACTGTGGATCCATCGTACAACGCCAGATCTGCGTTTAACGGCGAATCCAACTGCCTTCCGTTTTTCTTTCGGTCGTGATGCACGCACGCAACTTGATGCTACGCAACCCGAGATCGATGGTGGTGGTTTTAGAAGCGGGATGCACAGTAACGTGGCCGACAAATGTCAAGCGTACATAGAGGTACGGGATGTACAGGCGGTTCTAATGAAAAGACATGGAGACAGGCAGAAAAGTCGTGAGAGTCGGAATGCTACAATCGGTCGGACCTCGGTGGGAACCCGTCTTGTTGTCGGAGATAAGGTGCTGGTAAAGGAGGCGGAGTCTGTGATGGCAAGGGAGGGGATACATCATAACCTCGGCCACGAGCACTGGACCGGAATTTGGGAGGCGATTGAAGTTGTCCTACCAGGACTCAGCTACATCGTCACGATTAATGGGCGAGGAATTCGCCGACGACGGGCGTCAGCAGTGAAGCCCAAGTTGTTTCACTTGCGCCCGGACGACCTCCGTCTCCACTTCGAAAACAAACCTGCTCACCTGGCATGGGGATTTGAATTCGGACGTGGGATTCGTCGATCGTGGCGTCGCCTATGTATACCCAATCAACCGAAAGGTTGTGATGGGTCAGGGCAACGTTTGGTAGTGGCGATACAAGGGACGATTCGTGGACGGCACACAGTCACAGTGGCTGTCCGTAGAGGAAGCACGAGACAGTTTCACCCCTTTACAGCTGGACTTTTTTTATGCGCTGTGGGAAACGTATCGCGTAGCGGAGTGCCATGCAATGCTGACCTCGACGCTAACGCGGAATGAACGAGATGGGATCCACCGCGAACATGGGATGAAACAACACCCCGTGGAGACCGTGATTTGGAGAGGGAATTCGCGGACGCGTAAGGAAAAAAAAACGTCACCCTTCAAAGATCTTCGACTACAAGGCACCGTACTGGCAGTTTCCGTGAGCCGACGGAAATTGGGAGGAGCTCAACCAACGCGAAATCCTGAAAGCTAGGAGGAACGGATATTCGAAATCAAGTTCCTCGTACGTACGAGCAACGTGAAGTGGAGTTCGATGGAAAATGGGAGAAGACGTTACCCGAAGATCGACAAGCGAGCAAGATCACGGCCTCGGCCTACCCACGTTTAAGAGAAAAGCGGGAAAGTGGTGGACATGAGGCTTGCAGCTGGTGCGCTTGACGAGAAAATCAAGCAAGTCCATGAATACCGATCTGGGACCTAATGCGGAAAAGCGCGAGGCCAAGAGTCGCAACCCCACGAGAGACCCCTATCCATGAAAATGGTAGACGCCACTCAGTCGAGCCCTATGGTAATCGAAACACGACCAAGTGTGGGAAAAGTCCCTCACTCTTACTCAGGTGTATCCACAGCCCGATTAGCACGGTATTCTTGGGAAACCGTGCCGGGGGGGTGTTGCGGCGGATTGACATGACGTCACGTAAAATACGTAGCGGAATGCTGCCTAGGTCTGTACAACTCCAGTCAGTCTAGAAAGCGTGTTGCTCGCATTCTCCGTCCTAATACACACAAAACCAAACGAGGGAAAAAGTAACCTGAACTTGACCTGACACGAGCATGAGTGACTGCGAACCGAGCCTGAGTACAGCGATCGTTACCGTAAGGTATTGTTGGAGGTTTAATCCGGACATCTGCTATAGAGCACTAGCGCCTTATAGATGTCTGCGTGAGACAAGACTGGTGTTTGCTGGCAGCTGTGGTAACAAGCAGACGAGGTAAATCATGCTGAAAGCATACATGGAGGCAACGAACTAGAGGCGGTGAGAGACCAGGGACAAGGGATTGGAGACCTGGGTGCGTGTGTCGAAATTAGCTCTTACCCTTCTTTTCAATTCTTTAAGGGGTTGTTGGTTTGGTTCAACCAAAAAGGGGGATTGTTTGCTTTGTATTGGCGGTAGACATTTTGACTATTGTTTACTTTGTACGCCCCCCATAACGAGATGGCATGTTGCTGGTAGCGAGGCAGCGGATGCATCGTGCTTGTAATGTAGACGAAACGTTGGTATGCCTCAATGTTACAAATATGTCGATCGATAAGCGATGTATTCATGCAAGCACAGCAAGTAGTATTCCCTAGTGGTCCAACTGTGAGAATATACGACTTTCAATAGTATTTGGCCCGGGTTCAGTTCCGGCTAGGAAGCCATATTGCGGAGAGGGACCCTGCGCCCTCCAAGATTTTCTTACAGGTCCTGCCACTTCTTCTTCAGTGTGAGGCGCCGAAAGCGAGACTCATATATTCAAGCATATTGTGTCTGACCTGGTTACTTCTTGATTCAAGCGGGCAGACGGATTTGTCGAGCGGGACGGATCACGAGGGTGCAGACAGAGTTCCAGGTGGCGCAGGTACAAGCATTTTGTGCCAGTTATTCACTCTCAGCACTCATTTCACAGGTTCACAGTGCTCAAGTTCACAGGTTCACAGTTTTAATGATATCGTGCTTTCCAAGTGATCGACCTACCCCAGCTCTTCATCTGAGCCCACCCACGTTGATCTATTCTCTCCTATGCTATCCGTCCGAGTCCAGGAACTCCGTTTCGTTTATGTAAAATTATGGGAAAATGTTTCATGGTCGTCGTGACAGTAGTGTCCTTGATGAAGGTGTCCATGCACGTAGCCTACTAGCCGTTAGGGGAGATATCGAAATGAGGTTGTTCTGTCGTGTTTTGACTTTTTTTTTGCTGCAGAAGGTAGTGCGCTTTGATAGCGGTGTTTCAGTGATACGGGGTATAAGGCATAGTCTATAGGTAGAGAAACAGGTGGTGCATTCCACACTGTCATTCTTATAGCCAGTCACAAATGCGCACGTGAGTACGTGGATTTATGCATGAGTCCCTGCACTTGCCACTGATCCATGAACTGTACGAGTTGGTTAAGGAGGTACTGCCTTGCTTTCTCTTGCGCCATAGCGTTTGTGGGCATGGGCAATAGTGCCATTGATTTATTTTTATTTTTCGTGAACACTGTTTTTATTGGCTGCCCGTTCGATCGGGCTTGCGCTGTCCTGCGGTGTTCACATGGGGCACGCGTGTCGAAAGGGTTCATGATGTTCTCGATAGGAGAGTACGTGTGACTTTTTTTTATAGTGTATCGTCTAGCGTACAATGCTCAATGCATACCATGTATACGGGGTCTAGATACGTTGATTGATACACACCACGTCCGCCATCGAGTCGCCGTTCTCGGCGTCTGCTCCCTGCTGTCGGCGTTGGTGCTGGTTGCATATACCCCAAATGATTTAGGAGGTCATTGGCTACAACGCGTAGTGGAATTGGGCACAGTTGTCCTGTGCCTTTTGGGTTCGAGGGTTGTGGCATTGATCGGGTGCCGGTGTCGAATGGCACTACAGAGGCTTGTGTTGCATGTGTCATTGTAGCATCAATCGTGTGAAAGCACGATTTAAGTTGAGTTCGACCGCGTGCAGTTTTCAGCGGCATGTACATGTGTAATCATAGGGTTTGATCACCACGTTGTTGACGCAGCATCGTATACGCAAAAAGTGTTACATGGTGACACGTCGTGTGGAAATCATCGAGTACGCGTTTTCGTGTGGTTTCCGCGTTTGTGTGCAACTCTGTTCGTGGCGGGTTATTGTTGAAGGATTGTCTCGATCGACAATGTAAAACTATCGTTTGGTACATTTTTGCGTTGTGTTGCCTTTCCTGCGAACATGTGTTGTGTAGCAACTCAGCGAAAGCGGTTGCACTCTCATGGTCTTACCTAATCACCCATAAGGGTTGGCCAATCATTATCATTTTAGTTATTTCTTGGCCAATCGTCTACACCTCAATAAAGTACGTCCCACAAGGGTCCCCATAAGGGATGGCCAATCAGAAGCCTATCTGTGCATTCTCGACCATTTAATGGAGTGGTTCGTGGGACATGGGCAGCGCTATTTGCTGTGGGCTCGCTGCCTGTGTTTTCTTGCTGGTTGCTGGGTCTGTGCGACGGTTTACGACGGACTGACACTGCTATGCCGGCTGAGCCAGTGGATGTCGCCGGGCGGCTACTCGTCTCGCGAAGCGCCCGACTCGCCGCTGTTGCCATATACCTGGTGGAATGCCAAAGGGATCGAAAAACACATCGAAAACGCATCAACCTGCCCCCGAAAGTCGTCTGGAGAAGAGTGGCAAGGTGATCGACGAACGCAACACCCCAGCTCGTTGAGAGAGGGTGGGGATGTCAGTGGTGTTCGATGTAGCTTGTCTCAACGAACAAAGTAAGAACAACGATGCTCACGGAGGATCGCCCGACGTGGTATTGTCGGATTACCCGACGGTGTATTGCGTAATATTATAGCATGGGAAGGAGACGTGGAACAGTCCTGAAGGTCCTTGTAGACTGTTCCTGGAACCAATCTAGGAACACGTGGAAATATGGGAATGTAGTACCTGCTGTATTTGGGAATTTGGGGGCTTTAAAAATTTTGCCTTGTGTGGAGCGAGATGGCTTCGCCCACTCGCCTCACTCCATCTCTTTCCTTCTTATCAGCATCCGGGACCAGCTAATAAAGACATCTATATACCATCTTCTTTACACTGTGTGATGCAGTGAAGCTCGCGGCCTGAGACTCAGCTGCTGGGAGCACATTTTTTTTCGCATGACCGATTTAATCTAACACGTTAACGTTAGTTCTATATTTGAATCGGAGCAATGCCTGGAAGTGAGCATGACCAAGAGGAGGCCGGCTCACAAAAAGAAGTGATGGTTTCGCTGAGATAATCGGTACTCCGACAAGATCGACTGGAAGACCGGATGGTCAGCGATCGGGACCGTGGAGAGGCCCAGTCCAACCCTGGCAGGGAACGCGAAGATGGAGTCATAAACGGTGGGAACTTGCCAGCCCTGGTGGTGTACACGTAGACGAGATTAGACATGACGAATTCGTTGGAAGTTCGGGTTTAAATGTAGGCCCTCGGGAGTTTATTAGCATAAAGCAGGCAGGCCCCAAATTCAGTGGCGATCCTGAGGAATTCCCCTTATGGAGTGAGCGGTTTAAAGCGTTCGTACCAATGAGCGGGTGTTTGAGTTCTATGCTAACAGACATAGAGGTAGCTGCAGGTGACACAACCAAAGACACGCAATACTTTACTCGCAAGGTTTGAGTCGTCCACACATCAAAAATGCGCGGGTTGCATGGATATGTCTGACTGAGAGCATGACTGATACTGACCAATTAGCCAGAGTGTTTGCCAGGAAATCGCCAAGCGGGGCTTGGAGAATGCTCCGGGATTGGTTCCTTCCGACATCAGTTGCTACACAGGTCAAATGGTCGGACGCGTTTGATGCAGTACAAATGGGGAATGGTGAGGGGCCCATGAAATTCTTAGTCGTGTAGACAAGATTGTTGGTACTCTTGCTTCGCTTGGTGTGCCGAAATCAGAAGGAGATGTGAACCGCAAACTGGTACAAGTACTTACAGCTGACTACAAGAATGAACAACGCACGCTCTTGTACCGCGATGAAATCACCTGAGCAGAGATATAGAACATTGTCAGACAGAGGCACCTGAGACTTCCCGTGTCAAAGGGAAAGAACGGGGGTCAGGCACGTTTTCAAATGGTGCTGCCCGAGGTGGCCGCGGAGATGGGCGTGGAGGTATCCGAGGAGGTGGTCACGGATCCAACCGAACCAATGTTAGGACGCGAAACAAGGGATCAGCGAATGCTGATCCTAGCCAGGGTAGCTAAGGTAGCAGCAGACCCCTCACCCCCAAGCAGACCATCCCCCATTCAGAGTATGATAAGGTGAAGGTTAAGTGTATCCGTTGCTTATAACCCGGGCACATGTGGTACCAGTGCAAGGCTCATGTCACGCCGGCTTCGGAGAGGACGTCTGGCGAAGGTGCACAGGGACAGAACGGCAGCGGTGGGAATGTGTGCTGTCTTGCGAGTTCTATGTTAAGCCTCAGTGATATCTCGTGTGCTGAGAAGGTAGTGAGAGCATGACGGAGAGTTTATCTGAGAAATGAATAGCAGACAGTGGTGCTTCATTTTACATGACTCATTCAGCTGACCTGTTGGGTGACGTACTACTGTGCGACGACAAGGTTAAGATCGGTGACAACCACCTGATCGACGTCGCGGGGTATGGCACGCTGACTGTAGTCTTCCCCGGAGATTCAACTGTTAAACTGTTAGATGTGGCTTACATGCCGGACTTGGCGTTCAATTTGTTGTCGCTAATGGCCGCGCACAAGCAGGGAGTAAGATTCGTGACTGAGGATGAGGGCTTGTGCATATCTCTTTTCGATGGGCGGTTGATATTCGAGTTTGATGGATCTAGTGACTCCAACTTCGCTTGCAGGATAGAGCCAGACAAGGGCTATGTGCCGTTTCCCCTGTTGACCCCCGACCCCGCTGAGAACCGTGTGGGAACTGGTTGCGATTTCCCCCTAGCGTTTCCCGTATATGCCCTCGGTAGGGCTGCTTCTGCTGAGACTGCTGTAGATATCAACATCTTCCACTGCGTGCATTTCCACTCTAACGAACTACGTCTGAGAGAGACCGCAAAGACACTTGGTGTAGAACTGACAGAGACGCTAAGACCCTGTACTGGCTGTTCTATGGCGAAAGGTTACCGCAAACCAACCCCCAGCAGCACTAAGTCGCGCGCGCCTGAGATGTTGGGACGGGTCTCTTTGTTGATTTAATTGGCCCTAAGAGAACCCCTATTCTGTTGGGTAAGAGGTATGTCATGGTAGTGAAGGATAACATCCCTCGCTACGCGTGGGTATATTTACCGAAGCACAAGTCGGATGCAGCAGACGCGTTTGGGAAGTTTTTGGCTGATGTGCGGGCCGATGGTATCCCCTCGTAGGCTGAGATTGTAATTTCTGACAACGGCGGAGAATTTATTGGTGGGGAGTTTGGAGAGGTGTGCAAATAGTTTTTCATCAAGCAGGAATTTACCAACGCGGAACGGTGTTGTCGAGAGAGCGCTTGGCATCATTCAAAATGCAGAGCTTGCTGCGTGCCTCCAAGCCTTGTCATTTTCCCGTTCGTTCAAATACCGCCGACAGAATCCCTGTGGGCGGAAGCGGTGCACTGGGCTTGTGAAGCCTTGAACCACACCGCAACCGCTGCCAACCCCAGCAACAAGTCTCCGCATGAGATGCTGCATGGAGCTGCCGCACCTGCCTCGCCACACCCGTTCCTTCACCCAGCGTACTGCCACTGGAACCGCCCGTCTCTGTCGTCACCCCGGGCCGAGAGCTGCTTTTACCTCAGGCCTGGCATCGACCACCCAAGTGACTCTTTGCGGATGCTCACGTCGGGGAACAGGGTGGTGGGTACTCTGGATGTGACCTGGGAGGCAACGCTTGATGTGGGAGCGTTACTATCCCAGCTGTCGGAGGTACCGGAACAGGGAGGGGCGCAGAGGCTAGAAGATGCGCCAGAGCTGGGAGGGACGGAGGACTTTGTCTCCGCCCCGACGACTCCACTGCCGGTTTTGGGGAGGAGAATTTCTCACCAGCTCTGTGCGGTGTCCCCGATAACGCAAGCGGTGTCTCCGATACCGCAAGCTGGCGACGAGTTTCGGACCTAAGACGTAGAGCCGAACGATACATCAGCGGCCAGTAGCGAATTATCTGACAGCGACTCTTCGTCTCAGGATGGAAACGACGCGTCAGCCGCTGACGATGAATCTCCAACCCCCACGGCCGTCCAGACTGCTGCACGCCAACTTGGAACGCACATGTCAGGACCGGGCGATGGTGAAAAGATTCAGGAGAGACGTACGAGAGCGCAGACCAGACCGCTCATTTTGGACGCGGAAGCAGGACTTATTAGTGCAATCGGGCCCTGTGAAGGAAGCCGTGTGTTCCAGGCGCTACTGGCGGCGAATGAAGCAGAGTGTGAGAAGACGAGGTTGCCGGATTGCCTTGTCGAAGAGGTGGAACCGGAACCAACGCCATACACCGCAGCTTGTACGTCGAAGCATTCGGACGTTTGGATGGACGCGATGAGATGGGAGTTTGTTGGACTCGAAGCTGCTGGAACATTTGTGGAGGTTTCTGAAACTCCCGCGAGTAGCAATATCGTGGAGTCAAAGTGGCTCTTGAAGTGGAAGAACGATGCGCACGGCATGATTGATAGAGCTAAGGCACGGTTGGTAGCTAAGGGCTATAGCCAGGTAGAGGGAGTTGACTACTTCGAGATTTTTGCCCCTACTGCCTCGACCACGTCTATCAGACTCATTGCAGCAATGGCTTGCAAGCTTGATTGCAACTTGAGACACTTGGACGTTGACCAGGCCATTATTCAGGCAGAGTTGGATACCGAGATTTTCTTGAGACTTCCCCCGGTTGTGGCGAGATGTCGGGTAAGGTAGTCTTACTCAACAAAGCCCTTTACGGGCTGAAGCAGAGTGGCCGCTCATGGTACAAGCTTCTGTCGTCAACCTTAGTAGAGTGTGGGTTTGAGCAGTGCTTGGTAGACCCGTGCGTGTTTCGGCTAATGTTGAATAACGCGGTTGTGGCGATGCTGGTGGTCCACGTGGACGACATCAAGATCCCAGGGACCAAGGAGGTGACGGATTCGGTAGTAGCTGATCTCAATAAGAGATTCCTACAAAACATGTGGGCGAGGTTTCGCGGTAGATGGGTAGCGAGTACAGGAGGGATCGTGAGAAGGGAACCCTGGAGATTTCGCAAACTCAGTTAATCCGAAACGTTGTCGACCGTTTCGGTATCACTAAGACCAACCCAATCCCCGCTTCACCGTCGTTGGACCTTAGGTACGTGAGTGATGAGGAACCTGTGGTGGACGCGAATTTCCGTGAAATTGTGGGGAGTTTGATATGGATTGCGAGCCAGACGAGACCTGACATCCCTAACGCAGTGGGAGCGATTGCGCGGTTCTAGCACGACCCTAAGCAAGTACACGTGAAGGCTGCTAGGAAGATTCTCGAGTACTTGAGCGCTACAGCCTACATGGGTTTGACTTTCAGGAAAGAAAGTAAATTGGAGAATGTACAGTTGGAATACGACCTAGAGACGTATGTAGACGCAGACTACGCCCACAAGGTTGAGGACAGTTGTTCGGTATCTGGTGTAGGTGTTCGCCCCGGAGAAACGCGTGTTTCCCGGTTTTCTAGGACGCAGAAATGCGTTACACTCTCCACCATTGGGGCCGAGAACGTAGCGATGGCGGACGGGGTGAAGAAGGCCTTGTACGTGCGAGGAGTGTTCGTTTTCTTGTTGCCTAGTCTTGGATCGCCGAGCATTCGGGTGTTTGAAAACAACAAAGGGGCGATTGACATGGCCAAAAACCCACTGAGTTCGTCGAACAGCAAGCACATCAATGTGAAGCACCACTTCCTGCAGGAGTGGGTGGAAAAAGGAGACTTATGCGTCAAGTACTTAAGGACGGAGGATCAGTATGCGGACATTCTCACCAAGGCGATTGCTCGGGTTGGTGTTGAGAAACCCCGTGACGTTTGGTCGGGGATATACGTTTTCCGTCGTAAATTGCTATTGGGAGTTTCCAGTGTTGTTGCAGGCTTGAAAGTTGATCCAGTGCCAGGGAGGGTGTTCGATATAGCTTGTCTCAACGAACAAAGTAAGAACAACGATGGTCACGGAGGATCGTCCGACGTGGTATTGTCGGATTACCCGACGGTGTATTGCGGGATATTATAGAATGGGGAGGACACGTGGAACAGTCCTGAAGGTGTTCCTGAAACCAATCTAGGAACACGTGGAAATATGATAACGTAGTGCCTGTAGTATTTGGGAATTTGGGGGCTTTTAGAATATTGCCTTGTGTGGAGCGAGATGGCTTCGCCCACTCACCTCACTCCATCTCTTTCCCTCTTATCAGCATCCGGGTCCAGCTAATAAAGACATCTACATACCATCTGCTTCACACTGTGTGTTGCAGTGAAGCTCGCGGCCTGAGACTCCGCTGTTGGGAGCACATTATTCTTCGCATAACCGATTTACTCCAACAGGTGGATCTGCACAGGGAAGCTCTTCAGCAGTGAGGGGGGGGTCATCACGTAGTGGAACTTCCGCAAGAGGAAGAGGTCATGATAGCGCTGGTGGTACATCCGGCGATGAGGGAGGCCATGGTGCAGGTGGAGCGACCCGTGCTGCTGTTGTTGTCGATGGTGATGCGGTGAGACTATTGCTTGCCTCTGCAGTGGGGTACTTGTGATATCTGCTGGTGGGTGACTGCCTGTCTGTTGACCAGCAGCCTCTCAAAAACAAGAATCTAGCTCGTATCTACCAAAACAGCAGTACCACGATCAGGTCTAAATGTTCAAGGTACGTGGTTATCGATCAACGTGTTTCTGCGGTGTACCTGTCATAATAAGAAACAGAAGCAGCACGGTTAGGTTTCTTTTTGGGGGAAGAGTACGTTCTACACTGACGTCAGGATTTACACTAACATCAGCATGACTGCTCTCTATTTTCCTTTTGCCCGGTCAATGCCAGTCTGCCTTTCTTGTTACCCCCAGATACCCGTTTCTTATAATCAATATCGTCCTGTACTGGATAAATATTTTTACAGGAGGATGTCGCCCCACGTGTTCGGTAAGATATACCAGGTAGCAGCCTGTATTGTCGGGCCTACAGTCGTACCATGTATAGTGCAGGACGCCGCATGAAAAACAGATGTACGACCCCGGCTGTGTTTCCTATTGGAATGGGTGCGTTCTACACTGACGTCTTTCAATACTGATCCCGAACTCTTTACGTCCTACTATAGTCTGGTTTCCCCAACACCCTGTTTGCTTAGTAGTCGTCCTGTTCTATGCACTATGTTGATGCTTGTAACGTACCAGTACCAGGTAGGTACCAGGTACCTGGTACGTGGTAGAATATAGTAGGTACAACCTGTCAGAACATATGATACCAGCATGTAGATGCGTGTTGTACAACAGTACAACAGTAGTACCGGACCCTTAACGAGAAACAGAAGTATGAACCGGACTGGGATTCTTATTAAGGAGAGAGTGCCTTCCACGACACTGAAACAAAATCGCTCCCGATCTGCCCCCCCTCTGTAAATTCCAGTCTGGCCTTCTGGTTACCCATTTGTTGTCCAGTGTCCTGGACCAGATTCAGTGCAGGACACCTAGTGCAATAAGCAATGGGAATGCGGGTTCAGGGTTGATTTTTTCCTAGAAAAGGTGCGTTCTTCACAATAAAATCTACAATACAACGCCCCCCGGCTTCCTATGCGTGCTCTCTTCGTAGTTTGTAAATTTTAGTGTGCCTTCTTGTTATCCTGGAAAGCGACGAATACCATGAGGATGACACGGTTCACGACACGGGCAACGGAAAAATGCTTCCTTTTCTCCAACCGCCATCTCCGCCACGTCCAGGAGTTACTATAGTACAGCAGTACTTAATTGCGCATCCTGCTGTTGTGATCTGGTGTATGATTTTACTCTAGATATAAGCTTGCTTTGGTGAACGTTTACGAGTAGATGAACACTCAAGGCTTGTCGTCTGGTCCACTTGTACATACCACAGATTTTGAAGCCCCACGTACTCGTACGCTCTCGTTCCGCTATCCGGGGACAGGCATTACCGTCGTTGTTTCTGGGGTACAGACGCTGTGATACGTCCCGCTGCTCCGCTCATGTCTCTGTACTTCGTAAACAAGGAGGCGTCTTCCACGTCGCCGAAAGAATTTCTTGCACAAATAAAGCGATCTCACGAGGCCGGCAGACACAAACTGATGGCTCGGATCCGCACAACAACTTGTAGTTATATCCTTCCGATCCCACGATGGCGCGCAACACGATCAACATTGGAGACGACCACCTGCGTTTCGTGTTCGTCTGGGTGCCCGAGCAAACCCCCCCTCGCGGCTTACCATAAGGACGGCCGCCCCGTCGGCAATGCAAAACAACAAGAGACGTTGTTGCCAAGGGATGGACGCGGAGGCTGACGAGGAGAGCTCCTCTACGTGTTTCTGTTGCGACCTCTTGGACTATTTCTACAAATGCCGGAATTGCGGAGAGAATAACAAGATGGAGCCTAGGGTGGGTTGTGTTTCAACTTGCTTTGTGATAGTATTATCCTTTTTAGCGCAGAAGCAACTGATCGCGCGCACACTCGTTTGTCCTAGCACAAGCTGCCGACCTTTTCTCCTCGTGTTCACTGCCGTTCTCTTGTTGCGTTTGCCATCTCCAGAACTTTCAGGCACAGGTTGCGAAGTCGTTAATGTTAAATAGTAGGATCCACAAGGAATCCGTCGGCTGAAGGTAGATGTTCATTACATCGTCAAATGAGTGCATGCAGAGTACTGGGTAAGCCGTCCAACCACGCGATAGAAGTGGTTTCTTTAGTTTGGAAGAGGACATATATGTTGGTACTGCGTTCCATAAAGTAACAACGCGTTGACGGGTCACGCGCGTAAGATCAAAGCGTTGACTAGGTCAGGTGCGTAAGATCGAAGTGTTTTCTACATCACGTGCGCAAGAATGACTTGGGTGTCTTATGTAGTAGATACTACCATACGAGATAATTTGTTAGAGTAGAAAGGAAGAAAAAAGAGTGCTGGCACATCGAGTTCAATCTTCACATCCGCATCTGAAGTTGGACATTTCATGGTGATAAAAGTTTTTGTTGGCCCAACCAGACCCATATTAAGTGATCCACCAAGATCGAAACCATCATCAGTCATAATTGAGCTCGTCTCGCCACGACTCTGCGTTAGTCTTTGAAGACCGCCATTGGTCAGGCACCACCCCATTTCTAACGGGTTATGAGCCTCGATAGCGTGTAACACACAGTGCATGAACATCCCCTGCGGTGGAGCACGAGACTGGTGATTTTGCTGGAACACTACGCAAGAAACTTGGAACTAAAATGAGTCGAGTCGAACGGCACTTGAACAACGTGCACGAAGAAAAAAGAAGCCTGTCGAACAAACCGGCAAGCTTAAGGCAACGTGCGTATAAGATTGAGCTGAACGCGAAAAGGAAGACCGATGGACAGACGGGCACGCTCCAGGCAATCTGCGTACGAGATCGAGCTGAAAGAAGAAAAAGGAAAGCCCGGCGAGCGGGTCGGCATGCAGGCATCGCACCGACAGGATCGAGCTGGATGCGAGAATAACCACGACCGCACAGGCCAGCACAAGCAATGCATTCAGAGTAGTCATGGATAAGCGCGGTTACGTGGTAACAACAACCATAAGAAATATTCCCACTTTTGATGGGACAAACCGAAGTGCTATCGCGAATGGAGCTCAAAAATCCGTGTAGTCTTGTCTATGTCAAACGAAGACGTGTTTGATGTTCTGAACGGATCGGTTGAACCGGTACCAGCAATCACAGACAATGACACCCCGGACACTTCGACGAATCTGGTGGAAATCCAACGCTGGAAGCGAGCGTGCAAGACCCTCTTTTCGGTTCCTTACCTTGTACCTAGCGGCCTTGCAGCTAACCTTGCTCGAAAATGTTAAGACATGACTTCGGCGGGGGGTCTGAGACACGGACAGAAGGCGTGGAGCGCTTTGTACACCAAGCACAACAGCAACAGCATGAAAGCACGGCGGGCCTGCTACGGGGAGCTTGTTAGCTTCCGAATGGAGAAAGGGTAAGATCCCAATGGCTATATCATCAAGCTAACGGAGATTCGAGGGCGGCTGCATGAAATGAGAGAGAGAAAATCTCGGATCAGAGGTTTGAAGACATTTTATTGCCAGTCCTGACCGACGACTACGAGTCCGTAAAGATAACTAGCTTTCACATCCCAAACTTTAGCATTAACGAGATCCAATCAATGATGAGAAACTTGTGCATCGGCCGACTCTTGAGGCCAGGACATGTGAACAAGCTAGCTAACAGAGGAGCGGCAATTGCAACCACCAAAGGATCACGGAATGTCCGATGCTATAACTGCAAATAATTGGGACACATTAAGCGAAATTGCACAAAAAACAAGAAGGAGCGATTTGCCACACTATAATGGTGCTCGCTACACAATTTTACGACACACAGCGATGCCGAGTGCAACGCCCAGAAAGGGAAGCACAACACGGAGAACCAACCACAGCGAGAAGTACAATATGCTCGCACAGCGATTAGATTGACGGCGGCAGAAGAAGAAGACGACTTCGGGTATGCATTCGTGACGTCTGGGTGGACCCCATCGGCAGAGTTTCAGGGAACTGCGCAACAACCAACCAATAGAAGGGAGACTAGTGCTGACTCATCTAGGCTTGCTCCGAAAACCTTGACCATGCTGGTGGATAGTGGAGCACCCGGGCACTACTTTGATGACGAACTTCAACCGGGTATGAAGGACAAGCTGCTAAGCAACAAGCTACTCGAGAGAACCCACAAGATGGTGATCGCAGGACGACAAGTTTTACGCCAGGTTTTACTAGGAATTGCGACTGGTACGGTTTCCGGGATAATCATCGGCACGGAAAGTAACAAGCACCAGGTAAACCTTCAAGGATTTATCGTGCCTGGTCTGGGGCATCACCTTTCCTTCACAGCACAACCAGCCAAGGCCGGAATATCCTCTATCATCGACTCTCGTCCACGTCTAGAGCAAATTCACCACGTCGTGCCACTACACCAGCTGAAAATGAACCTAGAACTGCTCTCCTTTAACATCGAGATTGCGGAAGATACTAGAAACGATGTGGCCGTCACAGCGAAACGGCTACCAGGTAACAATTAGCACAGACGAATGGGACACATTAACTCCCAAACTTTAAGGATTCTGCGCGACGCAGGAGGCAATAGCATCAACTACAGTGACAACATGTCGCCATGCGATGTGTGCGCGTTTGGAAAAGCAAGCAAGAGTGCCATCTCAAGACTACTACCAATACTACCGACCGGCCTTTTCAATTGGTGTACACCGATATTCTCGGACTCTTATCCCCACCTGCACTTTGAGGATTTTGCTACGTCAGCTACTTCGGGGACCAGCACAGCAAGTGGAAGGAGGTATTCCTCATCAAAGAAGGGTGAGGCGATAAGCTTACTGCAACAGTTCGTGCAGACCGTGGTAATCACGCGGGTTATGCGGATTGAACGCCTTCGCACGGACCGGGGGGGGGAGTATACGCCAAGGTATTTAAAAAAGTACTGCCTTGACACGGGAAATCTTCACGAGTTTGCCGCCACCACCACTCCTCAGCAAAACGGGGTATCAGAAAGAGGTGGGCGAACAATTGCCAACATCGCACGCTGTCTACTGAAAGATGCGGGATTCCCGAAATACCTTTGGGGAGAAATGTTTTTCACGGCAACGTATTTTGCCAACCGCATGCCGCATGCCACACTCCGCACTCCAATCACAAGCCCCCATCACGGTACTGCTCGGCGTACCTGCCAAGCTGGATCACCTCCGTAAAATCGGAGCTAGGGCCTTCGACTGATTCTACGAGAGTCCCGCCCAAAACCCGAAATTTTCCTTAAAGAACGTTCATGGCTGCTCAACAAGAGAAAAGCCGCTATTAAATAGTAGTCTCCATAGGTTTATTGTTTGCAAAGAACTCTCGAACGATGACGTCGAGGTGGCAAGCAGCAATGTATTTCAGGAGGTTCGGCCGAGATCTCGTTTTTTAAAATATATACAATAGTTTTTCCATGTATTTTTTCGAACGCACATTGGTGAGGGTCCTTCCAACGCACACTGTGTCGGGCCCGGGGGGGGGGGTTCGGGGGGGGGCGCGTCGCCCCCCCCCTACACTGCTACTAGCATCCAAGCACCGTTCGGCTGCCCTGCCAACCCAGCACATACATCAACACCAACACACACTTCACTGCTAGTACCATCCAAGCACCGTGCGGCTGCCATCCAAGCACAGTTCGGCTGCCCTGCCAAGCCAGTGCTGGTGGTGCATTTTGGGACACACACACCAACACCAACACACACTACACTGCTAGTAGTAGCATCCAAGCACCGTTCGGCTGCCCTGCCAACCCAGCGCTGGTGGTGCATGCGCTGGAACGTTTGCGCCTCTGCTGTTCGATCCTGCTACATGACGATGCGGGACAACCAACACAACACACAGCAAACCCATTTCACTTCGTTGTGCCCTGGGCTGCGGGCAAAAACGTCCCTTCCCAAAAAACCCTCCTCGTCCTTACAAAAGCATGAAATTCAAACGGCTGCGCTTCAAATCAAACGGCGCGACGAACTACACCCTGGCACGCAAATAGCTCGTGGGTGCATTTTGGGACACACACACCAACACCAACACACACTACACTGCTAGTAGTAGCATCAAAGCACCGTTCGGCTGCCCTGCCAACCCAGCGCTGGTGGTGCATTCGCTGGAACGTTTGCGCCTCTGCTGTTTGATCCTGCTACATCACGATGCGGGACAACCAGCACAACACACAGCAAAAACATTTAGGCTTAGGCCCATTATGCTAGCATTTCTTTTGGCATAATTGGCATTTTGGGGCATAAGAAAGGCATAATTCAAAAAGAGCATTGCTCCAGCACATTTTGGGCATATTTATCCCAATAAGGAGCATATTCGCCTGTAACTGCTCCATATTGAGCACAAGGCCTGTGCATGAGGGCATTTATGGCGCCTGATGCTCAATCGTTCGACTTTCTGTGGGTCTTCATAAAACTACCCATATAAGACAGAACGACAGACGAGATACTAAGGAGGGTGTTCTTAAATACGTAGCGCCAAGCGCCTTCGTGAAACCAACCAATGTCGAGGCCCTCGTAGCAGAGATGGATGCGTACAACGTTGCGGCGGCTGAGACGGATGCTGGATACGATTTGTGGGCTTTCTGGCATGACAACAGGCTTAAACTTCCTGCTTGGTACAATGTAGCCAAAGACGTAGCCTTGATCCAACCCTTTTCCGCTTTCATGGAATGGGTGTTTTTTATCCTTCGTGCTTGCATGGACTCTAGGCAGGAGAAGTGCTATTATAGACCGCATTGCGGCGTCGGCCCTTCTGAAGTACAACAGGGCGTCCGAGGAGTGCTAGATCGCCTTTATTTTCCCCCGTGCTGTGTTGCTTAAGAAGTTGGTGTTGTCGTGTTGGCATCCCGCTGATGTAGTGCCGCTACGCTTGGCAGTGCTTTGCGCGCGGGGAGGGGGGGGGTCCACCTACCTGTGTGTATACTACTGTTTTACTGTTTTGTAATGTTTTCCACTCTTTCGGGGTATCGCTTCCACAGCTGCGCCCGACAAAATGGTCAAGTAAAAGTAAAACAAAACTAAGTACGAACCACTGCTCGGCTTCCGGAACCCTATTATAGCACGATAGTACTACTGCTGTAGCATAAAAAGGCTTTTGAAGCATATTCCCGCCACCAAAACGGAGCATACGCAAAGGCATATTACGAAAAAAGAGCATAACACGTGAGCATAATTGACCAGTCGCAGCATATGCTTTTGAAAAAAAAAAGCATAAAAAATGGAAAAAAAGGGCAAAATGGGCCTAAGCCTGAAAACATTTCACTTCGTTGTGCCCTGGGCTGCGGAAAAAAACGTCCCTTCCCAAACACCCCTCCTCGTCCTTACAAAAGCATGAAATTCAAACGGCTGCGCTTCAAATCAAACGGCGCGACGAACTACACCCCGGCACGCAAACAGCTCGTGGGTGCATTTTTAAACCGGCGATTTCGTTAAAGAAACGTTGGGGAGGCTACCGTAGAACGACTCCTTCGTACACGTCGAAACACACACGTCAAACCTCGAGGACAAGGCCTGGGGAGGTAGACTCTCTAGGGTACAGCATGAACAGAAAAGCGTACCGGATTTACAGCTACATGAAGGAACGCGTGACAGAGAGGGACAATGTCATCTTCATCGATACCCCAGCATCGACACTGGCTGACTCTAATCAGGGCAACACCGCCGGTGACGCGGGCAGTACTCATGAAGACAGCTCGCCGGCAGAAAACTGTGACGACATCTGTATCACCCACAGCGAAGAGATAGACAGCCTCCTGAAGAAACTGTCGAAGCTCAAGAGCAGGAGCATGGACCATGCAACATCAGCTGGCGCGAAGAAGCGGGCCGCTGAAGGCGCCGACAGTAACCAGATACTCAACACGACCCAGACAGGAGCATTGCCAGCAGACAACGACCTCGGAGGCACCACACGTAAGGGAACACGCGCAAATGATGCCTTAACTCCGGTCTCACACAAAGGACTAAACCCTCACCAGCAGCAAAAACTGCGTAATCAGGGATTTCTCACAGGCCCAATGGCAAGTGACGCAGAGGTCGCGCACGAGAAAGAAAGCATGATGGTATACGCTCTGGTTGCTGAAATCGAACACAAGTCAGATGGAGTACAAAAACGTAGGATGGAAGTATACCTTGCATACGCCCGAGCTACTGGAAACCCCGTCACTGAGCACGGTTCGGATGGGGAAGTCATTTCGATTTCGAACACTTTCGAGGAAGCGATGGAACCGCCACAAACGACCAAGTGGAAAGAAGCAACGAACAAGGAGATGGTCAGCCTCCAGAGACACGTAGTCTTCGACCTGGTATCTTCAGACTCAGTACCACCGGAGCACAAGGTGATCGGGACCAAATGGGTGTTTAAGGTCAAAGCCGATCACACGCGGAAGAGTAGAGTTGTGCTCCAGGGCTGGGGACAAGTAGCGGGAATCGACTGTGGCTGCACATATGCACCAGTATGCCGTATCCAGACCACCCGCATAGCCCTCGCCATAGCTGCGAGCGAAGACTGGAAAGTATTCTAGCTTTATGAACAGACGGCGTTTCTAAACGCCGAGGTACAGGGAGAGGTGCTTGTGAAGAACCCTCCAGGCTGCGAATCGTTTGACGCTACCACTGGACGTCCTAACGTGATAAAACTCATGAAGAAATTCTACGGACTTCGTCAAAGCCCTCGCAACTGGTTCAACACCATCGACGACTCATTGAGAGACATTGAGTTCACAGCGTTTGTGTCTGATCCATGTCTCTACATCTTCGGCTCAGACAATAACCTCAGCGTTTCGAACACGTACGTAGGCGATCTTCTTCTTCTTGGAGGAGACACGATGCTACTAAAGGACCTTAAAATCCAGCTGATGGACTGACTCGCCATGACCGACATGGGATACGTCTCGATGGTGCTAGACATGCAAATCACCCCAGACAGGTAGGCTAAGACTCTGACCATTAGCCAAACGCATTACGCCAAGTCGGTCCTGGCGCGATTAGGCATGGCAGAATGCAACCCAGTGCGCACGACGGGAGCAAGCGCGGAGTTATTCCTCAAGCAACCGGATACGATGCTGCTGGACTCTACGGGCATCCAACCTTACCAGGCCATCACGGGGGCTCTGATGCTACTGAGATATTTCGATATCACGTACGCCGTCAACCAACTGCTCCGAGCCATGAACGAACCATCCAAATTCCACATGACATCAGCAAAGCATCTTGTGCTCTACATAAGGGAGATATGGGCCTGGCAATCACGTACAAGACATGGTGTTTCAAAACGGCGGGGTATTGCAATACGAGCTGGAGAAGCAACCCTTGCAACGGCAAGTCAACCTCCGGCTACTTGTCCATGCTGGCTGGAGGACCACTGAGCTCCAAGACTGCGCTCCAAAACGCGACGGCACAGTCGACTCTGGAGGCGGAACTCATCTCAGTGGCACACGCAATCAAGGAGGCGACGTATCTATCAAACATAATGGCCGAGTTGACATTTGAAAAGCTTATTGAAACGGTACCGCTCTTTGTGCGACAACACCGGAGCCCTACATACAGCCGGAAACAGCACCGACAGCTCTCGCACGAAACACATCGCTCTGGGCTTCTTTTACTTGAAGGAGCTAGTCAAGGACGACAAAATACCATCCACCACGTGACAACACAGAAACAACTGGCAGACGTGGGGACTAATTTCCTCACGACAAACACGCATCGTCACTTGTACTGAACGTTATTGAGGCATACACCACAAGAAATTAGATCTAAGGAGGAAACGAACAACCCAAGATCGACCCGAAGAAAGAGATTCCACAATGACGACGACAATAAGTACACTCCAGGAAACGACAAAGAGAAAAGGTGACCAAGTTATGACGACAACATGCGTATTTCTTACAAACACGGGAATTCGACAGCCAGATGGATCAAGATCAGGAGGAGACATTTGAGCGAAGCCACGCGTCATCATCACACATTACTATATCAACATCTACACCATGTCCGACAACCAGGAAAGCGAGGAGGCTTACACCGGGGATATTTCCGACGACATTATAGCTACGGGACAAGAATGGCGAACACGCTTCAATGACGGGTTTACTTTCTTGGAAAAAAACAACAGAGAAGAGTCAGCGGCAGAGATCGACAACTGGATCATCACGCAAGGCGTCGAAGCATACTCCGTTAAGTCGTTTGGAACGTTCGTGTGGAAAGCAATATAAAATGGGGAGTATGAGGACTTGATGGAAGCCCGCCGCTTGTTTGTGTGCTTACCAGCGCATGGGACGAAGCTGCCACCAAAAAATATGGATCAGATGGTCTCAGCTCGAACACTTCTCGATAGCAACGTCCAGGCCTAGAAGGTTGACCACGAACGGGAGGCGTGGAAGAAGTATTATCTAGAGAAGCTCAACGAGCAGGAAGAGGAATGCGGGCGCAGCCTTAGTCGTAGGAAGGCTAGACTTGAACGAGAGAACGAAGCATGTCCAGTGGAAATTTCACACAAACAGTTAGCAAGAATTGATGATGATTGAGCAAAAAAAAAGCTGACTTCGTCGGAAGCGACGGAAGCGATTGTCCATTTAGCCGAAGACACCATTGGCCTTGAAAACGTCCACCGTGACGTGTAATGTAAGAGGTGAGTTGCACAGCATCGTTAGAGAGAACCTACCGGCCAACGGG
Organism: Undaria pinnatifida; assembly: GCA_012845835.1. Taxonomy (NCBI): domain Eukaryota; class Phaeophyceae; order Laminariales; family Alariaceae; genus Undaria; species Undaria pinnatifida. Next base: position 22,386,668 of record JABAKD010000016.1, on the reverse strand, counting down.
GGGGGGAGGGGGGGAGTGAAATGATCTTCGGGAGATCTGAAACATAGCATACGCAGGCTGAGCAGAAATATATGCACTCTGACACGATCTAGTTTAAGCAAAAAACGCCTTACACAAGGAAAATAGAGCAAAGCTGAGCAGAGAAAGATGACAAACTTTGACACGGCATGGTTTGCAACCTACCGTTCAAACCAGCATATAATAAGGGTGATTATGGCTTAACTTATTTTCGTATGGTAATTTCATCTAAGGAGGAGTGCTAAGTAGTAGGATTTACAAATAAACCATCGTCTAAAGGTAGATGTTCATTACATAACCAATGAGTGCAGGCAGAGCACTGGGTAAACTGTCGAACCATGTGATCGAAGTTGTTTTCTTTAGTATGAAAGAGGACACATATATGGTACTGCGTTCCACCAAGTAATAACGCGTTGACGGGTTACGTGCGTAAAATCAAAGCGTTGACTAAGTCACGTGCGTAAGATCGGTGTGGTTTCGACGTCACGTGCGTGAGATTAACCTGGGTGTCGTATGCAGTGGGTACTACCATACGAGATAATTTATTAGAGAAAAATGGAAGAGACACGAGTGCTGGCACATCGAGTTCACTCTTCACATCTGCATCTGAACTTGGACAGTTTATAGTAACAGAATTTTTTGTTGGCCCAACGAGACCCATTTAAAGTGATGCAACATCGTCAAACCATCATCAGTCAGGCTCGAGTTTGTCTCTCTCTGTGTTAGCCTCTGATGACCGTAATTGGTCAGGCACCACCACATTTCTAACAGTTACAAGGATGATATGCCGGGGGTACTATCGCAGTTTCCGTTTTTCGCTCAGGACCTTCTTCGTAGAGTCCAAGCCTGGATGCCCTGACCGCCTTGCGGTCTGACGAGTGTTCTTATCTTTGTTGTATTACAGGACAGAGAGAAGAAAAGGAGCAGATAGCGGAGTCCTGGAGCTCTCCTATCATAAGAGAAATGACATTAAAACGCCTACGAATGTATACGCAACCCTCTACAATATTTGTAACCGTCGTGCTGTGACGATCCAAACTAACACCCTCCCTGGCTCTTCACAGCAGTGACGACCGAACGGGCATCTAAAACAAAAAGCTGGACCAAAGAACAGGTAACGACAATTCCGCAGGAGGAAACCCGGCCACCGGGTTAAACCCCCTGTATGTTTTCTATCATTCAACCCATTGTGATTGTAACAATGACCACATTCAAACGATGACCATGGCCAGAAACTAAAATTCCAACTAGCGCCCTACTTACCCATGCCCCTCAAAGTAGCGTGGAGTGGCGACCTGACAAATTATCGCTCGCATGACCCAAACATGGTACTCATCGAACAATGCCCACACCCCTTACTCATCACCTAACGGTAGGTTCAACAAAACTTACGGTGAGATATAATTGGGGTCGCAGCAAGGGATTTCGTCCAAATTTCCGCGTGCTGCTCTTCCGAAACTTTGAATTGAATATCAATTTTTGCACGAAGCAGCTCTCTGATGAAATGGAATGGCATATCTATGTGCTTGCTCCGCGCAGAACTAAGAGGGTTCTCGGCCAGTGGTATGGTCTCCTGATTATCTTCAACAACTCGCACCCATGATCCGGTTAGCTCTGGACAAATGAAAGATAACACTGCCCTCGTAAACAGAGCCTCCTTCAGCCCTTCACCCAGGGCTACATACACTGCTTCTGCTTAAGACAACGCAACGCACCTCTTCGTGCTATTTGCTCAACTGACGGCAGCACCATCCAAGGAAATTACCGTCCCTGACACCGAGCGCCTGTCATTCGACTTATCAACGTAGTCAGCATCGCTATATGCAGTCAGATCCAATCCCGAACCTCTTACAAAAGTCAAACCCATACCCCGTGTCCCGTGGAGGTATGCCATGATCTTCAAAACTGCTTTCCAGTCCCTGTCGGTGCGTTTGTGAGAATGGCGCGCCACCGCACCCACGGCGTTCGAGATGTCAGGCCACGTCATGGTCGACAGCCACATCGGACTGCCCACAGCCTCCCTGTACGGCCAGTTTCCCTTTAGTTCGCCCTCCGCTCTTGGACCTAGTTCAACGCCAGGGGTCGCGGGGATGTCAGAGGACGAGTTCACACCAAACCGCTTCAGCATGCTTTCAACGAAAGCCTTCTGCGTGATCTCCAACGTGCCCAATTCCCAGTTGCGCTGGAAAGCACAACCAGTATACCAAGTTAACATGGTCTAGGATATTCGTGGGAAGCTTAGTATGTAATACGGCATGGAAGTCCCTGCATGCCTCGTCCGATCCTGCAATTACAGTGTCATCTGCATGAACGGCCATAATCAGTTCTACCGTGCCATCCACAACCATGCGAAAAACACAAGGATCATTCCTACTCTGCTCCAATTTGAATTCTATCGCGGTCTCTACCAGTATTCCGGCTCACTGCCGTCCACTCTGCGTTAGACCATATAGTGATCTGTTGAAGGGAACAATCTTTCCTCACATGTCACCACACCCATCGGGTAGTTTCATGTATATCTCGGCGTTGAGTTTCGCGCGGACACAATCTTGTGTTACGTCTAAATAAAATATCTTCAGACCTTGCTCATTTGCAACGGCCGCCAGAATTTTGAGTGACGCTGACGATAGGGTTGGTGCAAACGTTTGAATGTAATCTACGTCTTGCACCTGGCTGAAGCCTTTAGCCGCAAGTCTTGCTTTCGTTTGGGTCATGATACCATCCTTGTCAGTCTTGTACGAGAATATCGATTTTACACCTACAGGTTTCCGCCCTCGCGGCGGAGTCGCAGCTTCGTACGTACCGGTCGTTTTGTGACCGTCCAACTCAGTCTTCATGGCCTTACGCCACGCCACCCTGTATTGGGAACGCTCTGTATCTGCTACAGATTGCGGGGGTGGTTCTACATCTTCTGGAAAATCACTCGGCATGCACAGGTTTGACTCCCCTGTACTTTCTTCCACAGCAGGTCCTCCGGCCATCGTGGCCATTGCATCCTCTGTCAAGGATGTATTGGCCACTATGCTCCCAAACTCCGTCCACCTTTGCACTGCCGCAGACATCGCGTCGTCGATCACATGCTGACATTGAGCAGATTCATCCTGCAAGCGTTGGTCCCCCGCTACTGAGCTCGTGAGCTGCCCTACCCGACAGGTCTGCGGGGGGACCTTCAACGTTCCCTTGGTCAGTGCGTGGGGCTGCTGATGCGTCTGATCCGTTTTCGGCCCTCTCTGCCGGGACCGAGGAGGCGTCCACCGCGCCCCCTTGAGGCGAGTCCATCGTCTCGACGGTTTCGCCCTTCCCTGCAGGGACCGAGGAGGCGCCTACCGCGCGCCCTTGAGACGAGTCCATCGTGTCGGCCGTTCCGTCGCCAGCGTCGCCGGCGACAGGTGCCCCCTGTGACAGCTCCTGCAAGCACGCGTGCAAATCACCAGCATTTTTGGCAGCAAGTGTCTCCTGTAAGCCCTCCCGCAAGAACGCGTGCAGATCAAACCCCCACGTTACGTCGAGGTCGGCCAGGCGAGCCAGATCTTCGTCCTGCTCGTCCATCACCCCTCCCCTCACCTCCATCTGACGTGCTCTCGTCGTCGGCCTTGGACACCCCCCCTCTTCCTGGGACAGGGAGTCATGCATCTGGGCAGGTACAGGTTGTGAAGTCGACACGCGTTGTCAGGTGACATGGCGCGTGATACGCAAAGTACGGTGGTTGGTCAGCAATCGTACGGCGTCGCGAAGGTGGTTAGCCGCAGGGCCCAGGTAGAAACACTCCTGTTCTTTCATCTGAGCCTTGTTTTCCCTCTTCACCCTGCAGTAGCCAGGCTTGAGAGAAGTAAAAGCACTACCGGGGGGGGGTTACCGTACCACATCTCGTACGTCGAGTTGTATGCGGGGCTAGCGGACGTTGCCGTGCGGTTCAGAGTATCGCACGCCCAGTGCGACGCTTCAGCCCACAACGATTCAGTTGCCGGCAATCGCGCGCCGGGAAAAAGCTCACGAGCTTGGATTCGACCCGCCATAGCGGCCGTCTCAATCAAACCTAGCTCGCGCTCGGCTACCCCATTGAATTGGGGACTGCCGGCCGTGGTGAATTCTTGCTTCATGCATCGCGATCTACATAGGTCGTCAAACCTCCCGCCACAAAGTTCACCGCCCCGATCAGATCGGACGGTCACCACCTGTGACGGGACACCATCTGCACGAGTGTCCGAAAGGAACTGATTGAACGTTTCCGTGGCATCCGATTTGTGGCGCATAATGTACACCCACGTATACCGAGAAATATCGTCGCGCACGACAAGAGTACAACGCTTTCCCCCGTCAGACTTTACCACCTTAGGCCCACTCAAATCCACAAAATCCCTCCCAAGCTTCTTGTTGGCTCGCGTATGTGTGGACTAATTGATACCTCGACGTAGACCTTTCGCTATGGAGCACCCTTTGCACTCCGTCCAGTGGCTTCCCATCGATGATGACCCCGTGTTGCTTCGTGGTTTTGCGGAGCAGTGCCTCGTCGGAGTGTTAGCCCCGCAGTGGTAGTCGTTCTTGTTGACAACGGGCTTATTGGGCAGTTTTCCCGGGGCGTGTACAGCACAAGTATCGCCCCTAGTGCTGCAGTCGACCCGGTGGCCGTAAAGGCTGTACAGGTTCCCGGTCAACGGAAACACGATCAAACGCTCAAACTTAAGCTTGACTACCATCCCTGTGGGACGTCCTTTAAACGTGTGGCCATGCTCCACTAGAGTGGGTAGAGAAAATGGATTATATCGGAGGTCTGGTACGTGCGCAACATTAGAAAGCGATACTCGTACAAGACCGTTTCCGGATCGAAAGACAAAGTTAATGTGGCCGTACCCTTCGACAGTGCGGGTTGAGCCATCAGCAATGCACAGTTTCAAACTGCACTCCCTACAGTTGGTCATGCCATCTGCGAGAGGCGTCATGTGAGTAGACGCTCCACCATCGCAAAGCCAGGCCTCATCCCCTACTTGCCAAGCCGACTCCCCTTCCCCTTTTTTGCCCGAAAGATTTCTGCACTTGCCTGTCTCTCTGGACTTGAAAGCTGAAGCCTCGACCGCACCAGAATCATCATCGACGTCCGACTCCGCCAGCACAGCTTCCTCTTTTGACGTGGAGCAGACATCAGCAGCGTTCCCCCGTCCATGGCATCTGCCGCATAGCTCCTCCGTGCAGTCGATCCTCCAATGGCTCTTCTTGCCACATCTATGGCTTCTCAACTCGGAGGTACCACCATCGGCGGCTTTGGCGCTGCTGCCATCACCGCCGGCAGCCGCGGCCGAGCCACCACCGTCCTCGTTGGTGCCACCACGTCCTTGCCGCCCCCGACGTCCACTTTTTCCTTTTCCGCGGCCTCCACGTGGTGGGCACCGCCGCCGGCCCCTGTCCTTTGGCCACCATCTCCGCCACCAGCGAGCATAGCATGGCCAACATGGCCATCATTGGACCCCTTCTTCCTGCCTCGAGAAAACCGGTGATGCCGTTCTCGTACGGCCTTGATGATGTCATCGCGGCCGATACGGTCACGAGATGCAAGGTTCCTTGGCTCCACCTCGTATTTGGCAAGGAGAGCGACAACAAAAATGGTGTACAGCATGTGATCATCGAGAGTCATTTTTGCTGTACGCATTTCTGCGGCAAGTTCTTCGATCCTGCCCATCGCTTCTAAAGGGCTACTCCTTGGTGCTATATTGAAACTATTGAGGCGGCGGGAGAGGTCGGATTTGGCCCCCGTCGTTTGGCGGCTGTACCACGCGAAGAGCGCGCCCCACGCTTCTCTCGGCGAGGTGCACCTGTGCAAGATTCTCTTGTAGCGCTTGCTCGTTAGGGCCGTCGATAAGAACTTCCAAGCGAGTGCATGTATGTGTAGACATTCGCGGTTGTATTCCTTTCGGATAAGTACCGAGTTTTCGGTATCCAATTCCCTTTCGGGAACGTACTGGGGTGGATCCGACACAAACGTAGGTAGGAAACCTACTCCTTTCGCTTGGTACTTGGAGTCTCGGGTCCAGGCACGGAATTCGGACTTTTTCCCGAACAATTGTGAGACAGCGGTGTGTTTAAGAGCAAGTCTAGGTAGAGGCATATCATATCCTACTCCCAACTCACCGCCGGGGTATGACCCCCACTCTCCAGCCGCCCTTGGCTGGTCTGGCTGGCCCCTTGCTGGGCCAACGTGGACAGGAACAGCGGCTTCCCTGCGTCCCGTCACTCCAACTCTACGCGAGGCATCCTCACGAATAGCCATCTCTCTTGCTGCTGTTGTATATCCTCGCGCTCCGCCTCCAGCAGTACCAGCACCAGCAGCAGAAATTGGTCGTGCCGCAGAAGTGGGTTCAGCCCCTCGTTTGATATCCCTTTCATTAGCGCTATCCTTAGCGCAGTTTCCTCCTCACCGCAGTGGGTTTAGCCCCTCGCGGGCTGGCCCTTACAGCAGCGCTGCCTTCAGCGCTGCTCGATTCCGACGGGCCGTTGTTCCTCATGAGCTCGGCCGTCATCTCCCTCATATCACGCATCATCGATGCTTGTCTCTCCCCTATCACTAACTGAATCTCACTCCTCAGCTGCTGAATCTCATCCAAGGAGTCTCTTTCCTGTGTAAACATCTTTGGCTCCTGGTACCTGCACTTTTACTTTCAAGCCACTAGTATGATTGTGGAGTCCAAGCCTGGACGCCCTGACCGCCTCGCGGTCTGACGAGTGTTCTAATCTTCGTTGTAATACAGGACAGAGAGGAGAGAAGGAGAAGAGAGCGGAGTGCTGGAGCTATCCTCTCATGAGACAGACTACATAAAACCGCCCACGAATGTATACGCAACCTCCACAACATTTGTAACCGTCGTGCTGTGACGATCCAAACGAACAGATCTCTTCCCTTTCTTTCTTACAAGGGACTCTGCCGTTCATCGCGACGTGATAGGGGAGGGTTATGCCGACGTGGTGTACGCAATGGGCTTTGCTGCGTTAACCGACGCCTTGGCGCCGGCGCATCCGAGAATGTTTCACGATGCAGAGGTGAAATACTACAACAGGATATCGCAGGCTAGGAACCGGCGCTTAGGCGAACGACAGCGGAAAACGGGTTCGAGTGCTTCGATGATCCGCACGGATACAATGGTATATGTCCTTCAGCAAACTACCTGTTTACAGTGTGGTGTGAAGGGGTGGAGAGAGCACCCGTGGCGAAACTGGGCCAGGTGTTCGGGCGATTTCAATGGGGGGAAAGGATGCCACAACACGCACGATCGCCTAGACCTAGCACTACGCGTACAACAAGCACCTACATATCTTTGATCTCACAGCCGGAGTGTATTTGAATATTATTTGTGACCTAAACATCCTAAAAAATCCCCCCCCCCCCCCCCCCCCCTCCTTTCTCGCTCTCCCCTGCTCAAACGCCCCACCAAATATCGAAATCCCCCAGATTAATAAACACTTCACCCACTGGATATCACCTCATTATCTTCCTAGAGCCATCCATGCCGCTGCTCCCCCCCCCCCCCCCCACCCCCCCCCCCGCCCCGAACGCCCCCTTCTTCCCCACCACCCGCACCATCGCCTAGACCTGGTACCACAGATATAACAAACACCTCACCTAAACCCCTTCCTCCCCCCCCCCCCACGCCCCCTCCACCCCCCCCCCCCCTCCCCCGCCCCCACCCCCCACCTCCCCAACCCCCCCACCCTACCCCACCCCCACCCCCTCGAACACTCCGCCCTCTCTCTACTCACTGCTTGTACGACTTACCCCAGGATATCCATGATAAACTGATACATTCTTTTCAAAACCGTCACATTTATCCCGTCATAATAATGTATAGTTTCCACGCACAGATTGAGCTGCCCCACACGCCCCCCCCGCCCCAACCCCCCCCCTATTATAAATTGGTGCATATTTTTTTTTCTTTCTTTCTTTCTTCTTTTCTAAAACCGTCAGATATATCCTCTTACAAGGATTTATATCTCCACGCACAAATTGCCCGCCCGTCCGCCCCCCTGCCCCCCCTTCCCCCCCCCCCCTCCAACCCCGCTCGCTTTTGATTCGACTTAAAAGATTCACTTGATAAAAGGATACATTTCCCTCCACAGCTGTCAGATTTTGTCCCCCTCAGAAACGGGTTTTATAGTTTCCGCGCACAGACTGACTAAAATCACCCTGTTGACCCTGATAGCTACACTGTACTTGTAAGGGGAGTCGCCGACCTATATCGTTAATGAGGACACACAACTCGTAATACGCGCGATCGGAGTATCACACACAGCTTGCAAAGATGAGTTTCGACGAAATCTTCGATCTCACAGCTGGAGTGTATTTTCATTTTTTATAATATTTGTGAAGAGTGCAGGGTCCGTCTTTTGTCTGTCGAAGCATAAAAATCGATAATTGCTTGACAGAAATTGCTCAGGCTTCCGTGCTTGCATTTTCAAAGTAAATACACGCGCGAGAGTTGCAGTCAGCGACGCCAACAGTAAGTCAACAAGATCGTGCTGAAGGTGGACGCCTCCAACGAGCTTACGAAGCTGCTTCGAATGCGTGCTGCTGGGCTAGTTTCCACTCAAGGCCCATCCATTGCGTTGTCACGTTCTTCAACGAGCTTGAGCAGTGTTTGTCCGTGTCTAGTAACGATACATCAAGTACTCCGGCGTAGTGGTCGATCCATCAACGATTTGCGGTAGTCACACTTCCGCTTTAACTATTTTACGGTTGCAACCACAAGTCAAGTGGCAAGTCGCTTGGAAATGGTCTGCATTTTGTTTTACAGTTATATAGTGGTTATATAGCAGTGTCTTTCTACGTCTGACAACGCAAACAACCCATGTACCCCTTCAACCCGGCGGTGGCACAGGCACCACGACCACATCAATGTCACGGAAACCCTGCGGCCAGCTCGGGCACACGATGCGCCAAGCAGAAATCAACTTTCCGATCCCGTACTGTAGATGTTGGAGGAACTGCAGGTGCTATGGCGGAACCTTGGGTTCTCGCAGCACCCTGGTTCAGTTCCATGAGCCGATGGTAGAGAGTCAGGGTACTGGAGAACAGGCGGCGCACTAGGGTTGTCTTGCCACCATGGCAACCAAGAGCTCCTTTATTCGTCAGCAATGTACAACTTGCGGGCACAAGATGCGTGTCGGGCCTTAAGAATACCACAATATTTTGGTCACAAGGGAAGCGGACAGTCTGCATCTTACAGATATAGCTCAGTCGCGAAGGTAATATGCCGACGGAAGAAAACGCCACTGGAGAGTTCGGCTGGGAGTTCAATTGCGTGGGTGGCGCAGAACACCCGGGAGGCTGTCAACATGTCCTTTAAAACAAACACCAGCACTGGGGTGCGGGCTCAGTCGTTATCATTCCCCACTTCCCGACGTGTGCAACCACAGTGCATGAAGTGTGTAAAGCAATCGCGGGCGTTTGGAGAAGGGCGAACTAAATGGACAGCGCGTTGTCGGTGGGGGGCATTTTTTATTGAGGGGGACAGCTTGGTCGTAGTTTAGTTTGGCAGGTAAACAGGTGGAATATAGGATGATAGTTACGGGGGCTTGCTCTGGGTGCAATCCAGTGTGTGTTTGACGAAAGTTTTGGCTTTTGTGTGTGAACTCAGTCGTCTTCCTGTTTCGCTTGGTCGTCCGTTTTGTCAAAATTGACGATTACCGTGCACTATACAAGGTCTATATATTACACACAACCCGTAATACGCGCGATCAGAGTATCACACACAGCTCGCAAAGATGAGTTTCGACAAAATATTCGATGTCACCGCTGGACTGTATTTTAATTTTTATAATATATTCTTCGTATGGTATTTCTTTTTTTCGGGATTCGGTCACAGTATTGCCCTTCCTTATCCGTTGGGCACCTCGACGTGAACGCGGATGGATGTTGAGCGAGGCAAGGGAGAAGTTGCAAAAATATTGTATTTCGATCAGGTAATCTTGCGACGTTGGTTTTATTTTAACATCTCCAGCGTCCGAAAAATCCCAAAATTAGCATCATTTCCCAACGGTAGGTAGTTGCTAAAGTTTTGAATTATGAGGTGGTATACTCTCGAGCGATGGTTTTGCTGGACGTCTGCAGGGCTTGAGCACGTGTTATAATACCAGTAGTAGATCGCTCTATTTAGTCTTTATATGCTTCGAAGTATTATTTTGTTTGGTGCTGTTGAAGTGTTACTGATTTTGAGCGTGTTTGGTCCGCACGTCAACCTGATATAGGCTTAAAATCATATTTTTGCGCGACATTATTACACAAATACCGTCTGCAGGAGGAGTTGTGAAGAATGTGTATATGTTCGGGTGAACACGTACATGAAACAAGAATATTTGATAAAATACTAATTGGGTACGTACCAACAACAACTTACAACAACGATGGACAACCTACAAAAAGAAATAAACAAATAGCGCGTTAGCCATGACGTGCTTTTCGTACACGCAAATACTACGACATCTCCGAAACGTTCCCTACGGCCGGGAACGACGGCAGGGAAACAACTTTATTTAGGACGTAAAGTTCTAGGACGGACACCCTTCGTAAATATCTATGAAAACAATAGGTAACGTAAATGATGCAAGTTACCATCCGAATTGCGACCGCGTGAATAATTGCGAACTTAGTTAGTAGGCTTTGACCCAATAGGCCAAGGTTTTTGCACGACATATTATGCAATGAACCAGCAAAATTACGGCTGTTTTGCTTGACGTCTGCAGGGCTTGAACGAATAGAACACGGGAAAATTGCGAATAGTTGTGAAGGATGCCAAGAAATAATATTAGAAAGGCTGTAAGACGAACATGATACGTCCAGACGAACGCGTGTTACATAATTAGTAGATCTCCCTGATTCGTCTCATAAGTTGATGCGTTTGGTGCTGTTAAAATTTTCTACATTATGAGCGTGCTTGGTCTGCACGTCAATCTGATATAGATAGGCTCAAAACCGTTCTTTTGCGAGCCCTTGTTAGGCCAAAAACGTCTGAAGGAGGAGTACGCGATTCTCGGAACTGGAATTCTCGGTCAAATAACTTCGTCGAGCGCCGTCTTCGGGGGGCGGCTCCAACGCCCCTCGCCCTGCCGTGTCTGTTCCGCACATCGACGTGAACGCGGATAGACGCTGAGCGAGACAAGCGAGAAGTGCGCTTTTTATTGTATATTGGGCGGTATACGCCCGAGCTATTCTTGCGCCTTGGCATATGCAGATCTTGAACGATTAGTAAGCGACAACCTTTCCAAATTGGCGTCATTTCCAAATTGGCGTCATGTCCAAATTGGCATATAAATTTCTTCCCGACGATGCGTTTTTCATGGCCGCCTCCAAGCGCTTGCCCTGTCGTAGCTACTACTGCTGAGTGTCGTTTCCTTTCGGCTCCGTGGGTATAGTGCTATAGAACTAACGAAGGATGTGTCGTGAGCACGATTCTCATCCAAATCATATTTGGTATTCAGAATCGTGCGCGCTGGAGACGTTGTAAATGGCTACGATAGTTGTTAGTATTTTCCTGAGTACTATTGTTGTACGTGGGGAGGGGATTGCTCCGGAGATCGCTCTCACGAAGTAGGTGATAATTTATTAACGAACTCGAAAACATGTTTGGTTGGTTTTTTGCATGACCCAACCTCTGTGTGTGACTGAGTCAAGTGACAGACCTGTGGGTAGTGCTATGTGTCGTGAGTTCAATTGCCACCGAGTTCATGTTAGTATTTTCAAGCGTGCGTGCTGACGACATTATGAATGGTTATTTTGGTCGTTCAACACATATATTATCAAAACTAAAATGCACTCCAGCTGTGAACTTGATTGAATTGTCGAAACTCTTCATCGCAAGCTGAGTGTGATACTCCGATCGCGCGTATTACGGGTTGTGCGTCCTCATTCAAGATATAGGCCGGCGACTCCGCTTGCAACTTCAGTGGAGCTATCAGAGTCAACAGGGTGATATTAGTCAGTCTGTACGCGGGAACAATAAACTCGTTTTTGAGGCGGACAAAAACTGACAGCTGTGGGAGGAAATGCATCAGCTTATCAAGTGAATCATGTAAGTCGAATAGCCGGTGAGGGGATGGCGGAGTTTTCGAGGACGTGGGAGGGTGGGTTTGATCAAGAGGGAGCGGGGGGGGGGGTGGGCGGGACGGACGGGGCAGCTCAATCTGTGCGTGGAAACGATAAACTCTTTAAGGGGATAAACTTGACGGTTTTGGAAATTATGCACCAGTGTATCACGAGGGGGGGGCGGGCCGGGCGTGGCAGCTCAATCTATGCGTCGAAACAATTAATATTTTGAGGGAATAAATCAGGTGGTTTTGGAAATAATGCACCTGTTTATCATGTATATCCTGCACGTCATACAACCAGTGAGGAGAGGGAGGAGCATTCCAGGGGGTGGGGGTGGGGGTCGGGGGGGCGAGGCGTGGAAGGGGTCGCAAGGGTTTTTGAACAACATCTTTAGGTCGCATAGATGTAGGGGTTTGCTATACACGTGGTGCTAGGTCTAGGCGATGGTGCGGGTGGTAGAGAAGGAGGGGGCGTTAGGGAGGGGGGGGGGGAGGGGGGGGGGGATTGCAGAAGCGCCATGGATGGCTCTAGAAAGATAATGAGGTGATATCACGTGCATGGAAGTGTTCACTACTCTGTCATATTTCTTTGTTAGGTGGGGCGCTTGAGAGAGAAGGAGCGCGGGGAAAAAAACGGGGGCGGGGGGGGGGGAGGGCGGGGGGTCGGGGCGGGGGGGGGGGGTGGGAGGGGGGGTTCAAGAGGTTTAGCTCCCATATAATACTAAAATACACTCCGGCTGTTAAATCGAACATTTGGTCGAAACTCTTCTTTGCAAGCTTGTGTGTGATACTCCGATCGCGCGTATAAGGCATATATGTAAGGGCTTGCTATACGCGTAGTGCTACGTCTAAGCGATCGTGTGTAGAAGTGTTTATTACTCTGGTCGATTTCAATAGTAGGTGGGGCGTTTGAACAAAACGGCGTGGGAAAAGAAAACTAGGGGGGACGGGGGGGGGTGTGGGGTGGAAATGATTTGAAGCTGCGGCACGGATGGCTACAATGGTAATGAGGTGATATCAGCTGGATTGTAGTGTTTACTACTCTGGCAGATTTTAGTTTTAGGTGGAGCGTTTGAGCAAGAGGGGTCGGCAGGGGGGTGAGAGGGGGGTGGGGGGGGGCGCGGGACACTTCAATACGTGCGCCGAAACTATAAATCCCCAAAGGGGACAAATCTGACGGCTGTAGCAAAAAGACATCCCTTTATACTACATGCTTGGTATTGTTTATAATTCAAGATTTGATGTTAGATGTGGTATGCAACACAATGTTTAGGTATGGTAAACAGCGTGTTAAAGCTTCAAAATTAGCTTTTGTACATGGGTTGCAAGATAGAATATTTCAATCGGTAGGTACAACCATGTAGTTACGATTATATTCTAACATCACTAACTTTATGAAAGATATACATATTGCGAAATACAACAGGCGAGGTGATGTGGTCATGCAATGTCACCACCATTGAGCACGAGAGGGAGATATACGACTCGTCAGTGTTTTGAAAGGAACTCTTGGCGTACCCGTGCTCAATGACCATACTTCGTTAGTCATACTTCGTTTGGCATAGGTTGGGAGGCGATCATGCAGACGGTATGTACGAAATACTCTACGTAGTAGGTTGGTAGTGTGGTCTACCGCAATTTTAACATACCTGCCTGTACTTCCTTGTCACATTGTTATTGGCTCTAATGTACGAATATATGCCCATGGTTTCTACCGTGCCGATGTGGGGCTCTGAGGTCGCCAAGTCCAGAGAAACAGTTACGAATACAGCAAGCGAGGTGATGTAGGCATGCAATGTCACCACTATTGAACACGAGGGTGACTTTACTTCTTTAGGCATATGCTACTGCGTTAAATAGAGGTTGTCAGGCGATCATGCAGACGGCAGGTAGGCACGAAATACCCTGCGCAATAGGTTGGTAGTGCGGTCTACCGCATTGTTTACATATCTGTCTGTACTTCATTTTCACATTATTATCATTTAGTGTACGATTGTTCGCCATGTTTTCTCCCCACTGTCGTAGACGATGTTGTGGTCCTGTAGATGTCGCGTCCATGTCTGGTGCTACTTTAGTGGTGCTCATGAAAGCACGCCCTGGCTTGTGGTAGATTACCGCTGCGTGGTGTTCCTTTCCTTTACATCAAGCCAGGTAGTATATGCCAACGCAACAGCTTGCTTGAAAACGACAAAAAAAACTCGTCACACGCCTGATACAGAAGACGCGGCCCGACGATTGTTCCGTATACCGACGGTCAAGAACAGGTTATCGAGCAGCGCACTTGACTTTACTACCGCTTCTCATTTCACCTAAGACTCTACGGCCATGCCTTCCACCCAATTCGCTGATGCCCAGACTCAATTGCAAAAGAGGTGATGTGGTGGACTAGTGCTGTAATGATTTGCACTGCTGTGATAACCCCGTCTGTCGTTCTGGTTGTTCTTGCGTTCTTGATTAACCCGTTATTTGGCTACGATCAGTTTTGACGCGTTTTATGTTTGTTTAAAGACTATATGTAAACTGTGTGATGTTTCTGACTCGTAGGGACCTTAATTTGGAACCCAGCGTATGTGGGTTCCATCTTTTGACTGCGTTTCGTATGTGAACGTATATGTGGTTTTGGTGTGCGGACATCTTTGTGTGTCTGCGTGGTTGTTGCTAGACGTGTGTGGTTTGGTTGATGCTCAAGACTCCGTTATCATGTTGTTTCAGAGTGGTGTTGCTGAATACATATTGGTTAACAGTGGTTGGGGGGGGGGCTATTGTGCATATCTGCAGCACATATTTGTGTACGCCAAGAAAACTGCTTCTAGGGGCCGAGAATGAAGTTGCGAGGGACGTTTGAGAATTTCAACGTTTCCCCTGACATTTTTCGTCAAGCATGTTTAAATGCATATTTATTCCTGAAGAAAATCATGCGATAACAAACCTTGACCACTATGGGTTATAGCGGTATCATAATACACTTATAATACCGTTACTGTTCATAGTTCGACTACGTGTGTTCATTATTATGCCAAACTGTGCGGGTTGAATACAATTGCTGAGCGAGGCTAGAGTTAAGGCCTTAAAATGAAAGTGCACAAGAAGGTTTTTAATATGTATATTTAGTCTGCTTATTGAATACATTGATGTGGACGAAGTAGACGGTTTTTCATCAGTGCAATCGCCGGATCCCGACATGTTTGCGGGTGACATGTGATGAGCTGTGGGAGGTTTTAACGCGATAGATATGTATTAAATGATTAGGAATATAGCCGACGACTGGCTCCTGAATTTCGGCGTGGTATAGACTCAGTAACGTTCGTTGCTTCTGTTGACCTACCATGTTTTGGTATGATTGTCGGCGTTGTATACTTTTTGAATCACTTCGGCCCTAGGTAGCGTGTTCGGTGCGTATATCATGAATGAACGGTTTAGGTTGTTATAACTGAGAGTCTTCGCTAAAATTTCCATCCCTCAATTGACATCGTCGAGGGGACAAAATAACTCATACATAACAATATTAATAGCGAGCACTACTTATAATTACCATTGTTGTAACCCTCAGGTGTACCGTATCGTCTTTAGTCACGTATTTAATAAAGACGTTGTAGTCTACGTACGTAGCTTGAACGCTTTCATGCTCATGTACACCCTCATTTAAACCCACAAACACCCAGTAATCGACATGCACAGCCAAGATACACTTCCATAGTCATACACACACGCTTCCCAGCTCACGAATTTCCCAAAGTAGCATACATTATCCACACACCTTTTCCGGTTAACTCGAATCCAAGAGTCCATGGCATCACATTACACACACGTAACTCATATCCCAACATGCCCACGCACATTGTTTACTAAGGTACGACGGTGCATTGCACTCTCATGTTCTATGTTTACGGCTATATCTACGTTACTACGTTTCCATTTGTACACACAAATACCGCCCCCCCACTCTTGTATCTATTCCCATATCCGGCGATTGGTCACTTCTCTATATGACACGTTGTAACAATAAAAGTTTGAGAGACAGGCGAAGTGGCCATTTCCATAAATAATGTATAACACCTCTGTATTTCAATCGATAATTCTTACAATCCACGTAACGTACCCACTCATCACTCAGCAGTCTATCATGCCAGGGTGCTTGATCTTCCCCTTGGATACATCTTCAAACTCCCTCCGTGACCAATGACCAATACTTGTAACCTGCAACCGGGCCATGCACTCTATAAATAGTCGGCTTTATCGGTGACTTTTTAAATAACGTTTTGCGCAAATTATGGAGTTTGCTCCGCAAACCGTCCTTGGCATAACCATGTCGAGTCATGTCCATAATCGAATTTGGTGCTGCAACCTGGAAGAACTCGATTCCCGAGCACCTAATTTCAAATCGACAAAGTTGGAAATAAAGGGTCGCATACAAGCACTTTTCTTTCATAATGGTGTCTCAATGTGGGGGTATCTACGGTACTGCTCCAGTGTCTTCATGTGGTCTTCGTTTATCACACACTTGAATTTGCGACACTCCAGGCGTACTTCGAAGAATCTCCATATCCAGGAAATGTGCTGTTTGCCTTCTTTTTTTTTTGTGATAGATACAGGGTTCGCAACCTGCTCACCCTCGTCATCTGGGATGTGTTCCGAATACATTCAACCATACATTCCCCCCTCCCCTCCTTACCGCTTAATTATTTGTTCAAAAGTGGGACTTTTCCTACTTGATAGGCCTTGTGCTACCGTAATTGTGTCACCTATGAATCTCTTAGTGTTATTGCTGTACTGTTCAATAAACTCTAAAGCGGAACGAGGTTTAACGTTGTTTCTCGTATCGAGCAAAAATCTATAGATTATATCTCTTAGGAAATTGAGTTCATGCATGAAGGTCAAATCGTTCGCTAAATCGGGTGCGGGTGCAGTGCCCATGGTTATGCCCGATGATTGCTTATACACCACTCCTCCAAATTGTACAAACCCTTCGTCTAATACGAAGTTTATTCATTCACACATATATGAGTTTTTTAAAATATATGTAGTAGCAATACCCACTGAGCTACTGCTGTGTCAAGTGTTTAAGAATAATAGCTCAGTGAGTGGGCGGTGGCGTAGAATTTCTGGGTCAAATCAATTTGTTGCAAGGCCGCTGTCCTAGCGAGATGCGCGCAAAATTATGTAATTTGAACGGTACTCTCCACTTATCGGTCGGACCTTGATGTATGGAGATGTTGGTAAGATCAAACTTGGCAAGACATTATTTCAAAATTGGCGTCATATTTGTCCCAAAACAAGTAACAATAGTGCTGAAAAAAAATCCTCATGGTAGTGCGGTAAAGACCATTGTAGTCGTAGCGCATTTGTTTATTGAATTTGGGTAAGTGCACGTACATACATACATGCACATAGACGTGGCAAGCGCACGCATGACTAAACGAGTAGGAGATAGTAGTGATTACAATTCCTGCACCAGGAAATACCACCCAGCATTATTGCGTGTGGCTGAATGCCCGGGGCCTCGCGGATTGTATTATACAAGTTCCTGTCCTAAGCTTCACCACGCGAGGTGGTAGTAAGTAGACAGTATCCACGGAAGAAACCAGTGGTGGTATTGTAATAAGGTTTAGTTTGGGTAAGCTGTTGGGTAAACTTTGCAAGTGATCAAACGGACTAATACCTCACTAATAACCTAACAAATGGCGTCGTCGACAGACCATGGGGTTTTTGGGTCGTCATGCGTTCAAATCCCACATACAAAATAATTAACTTTGTCAGATTTTCTCTATTCTATGATGAACTCTTGAAAAATGTTCTCTCTGTTTTACCCAGGAAATGAAACGGCTTGGATAATTGACAGGTCCGCCCGTATATCCGGCCGACCTGCTATCCCGCTGTTTCAGGGGGGGAGTGTGTTTCAAGGCTTAGTTTGGGTAAGCTATTGGTTAACCTTTGCAAGTGGTCACACGGATAATACCCCGTTAACACTTAAACAGCATGCATTCGTCCCTCGTATCGCATTTGTTGGTGTGTGTTTTCTCCGGAAGTACTGTTTGGAGAAATGTGTGTGGATTGCATCCTTTGGTGTTGCTGTGGTCCCTGACTCCATTGCTGTGGTCGTTTGCCGGTCAACTGCAAGCGGTCGTGTTGGTGCGTAACTGACAATACGTTGGTATTACTGACAATACGTTGGTATTGCTTCTTACTTGACGTGCTCCTTGCTGCTGATTGCTGATTGATCATCTCTTCTGGGGTTAATTTTTTCTTTGCACACTTCTACTTTCCAGCTTCTGGGCCTAAAATCCGTGGTCACAGGTGTCGTCCTTTCCTTCCCCCCCCTGGTTGTATTGCCTTCATTCTTGTGGCGCAAAGGGTTGAGCACCCACTGATTGTCGGTTTTTCATCGGATGTTGCTGACTCACGATCTTCTTGGCGCGTTCCGCAAGCCAACTCGTGCACAAGACGACAAATTTTACGAGTACGCACCACGGGGGGATTCTAACTCACGAAGCTGACCTACAATAACAGACTCGAGGATATAACCTGATACGAGACCGGGGCAGTGAGTGATATAGAGCCGGTCGCCCCGGTATTCTATTGGGGTTTCACTCGAACACTACTACTATTGATACTAGCGTTGGTCCTTGAGTAAAATAACCACCGTTGTGAGCTTTGATGACTCTTTTTAATTGCAGAAACAAACAGGAAAAAAGGATCAACTAACGGCTGAAATCGCGTAGCAGCGTGGGTAGGTACAAATCGACACGAATCGACGAAAGAAGAAAACGCTGATTTCTTCTCACTATATAAATCAGGGCAGGTGCCGTAGTGGGGAGGGGGGAGGGGAGCCCGCTATAGGATCCCGGATTTAAGTTATAGTACTGGGAGGGCGAGGGTAATGCGATCATCACAATTAATAGGATGAGAAAAAGAAAAAATGTGAATGAAGTGTATTTCTGCTGCTGTAGTACTACCATACCCAACCGAGCAAGTTGCACCGATCGACTCGATCTGGACTGACTGACTACTGTATTATGCAATTGGTCCATGCACAACTTCTCTAATCATACGCAGCGGACATGGTCAGTCATCTTGCAGGCCCCGGACGCTTGATTGAGTAAAGAAATCGGAAGAAACGCACTCGACACGTTTCGTCGCCAGTCTAAAGGGTCAGTCGGCGTGTGGTCGGATTTATCCGATTGAAATCTGATGAATGAAGGTCGGAATCGGGTCCACTTAAAGAACGGTAGGTGTTAAAAATTACTACATTGTTATGATTGTTGGTCTATATATATCGAACTCTTGTCATTACCTTACGTACTGTACGCGCAGGCTATGATTGTGTGTGGTGACTTGTTTTACTCTACCAATTATTGAATCAAATAATTCGAAGTGCTGCCCTGCCATACCCGAAGCATGGGTGCCGGCATATATATATGCTGACACCCATGCGGAGCCCTTGTATTACTTATAATTTGTATTTTTGCCCTCCGACAATATACAAAATTATGATGCACTCCAGCTGTGAGATCAATTTTTTGTCGAAACTCATCTTTGCAAGCTGTGTGTGGTATTCCGATCGCGCGTATTACGGGTTGTGTGACCTCTTTAAGGATATAGGTCGGCGACTCCCCTTGGAACTACGGTGTAGCTATCAGGGTAAACAGGGTGATGCTATTCAGTCTGTGCGCGGAAACCATAAAACCGGTTTGTGAAGGGGACAAAATCTGGCGGCCGTGGAAAGGAATGCCTCAGTCTATCAAGTACATCCTATTAGTCGAATAACCGGTGAGGGAAGGGCGGAGTTTTTAAGGACTTGGGGGCCTGGGTTTGATCAAGAGGGAGTTAGGGGAGAGGGGGGGGGGGAAGGGGACGGACGGGCCAACTCAATCTGTGTGTGGAAACTATACATCATTTTGCGGGATATATCAGACGCTTTTGGAAAGAATGCACCAGTTTTTCATGTGTATCCTGTAGATCGTACAACCAGTGAGGAGAGGGCGGAGAGTTCGATGGGGTGGGCGTGGCGGGCGAGGGGGTGAAAGGTTTTTGTTTTTAACATTTTTATGTCGCATAAATGTAGGTGTTTGCTGTACTCGTGGTGCTAGGTCTAGGCGATGGCGTGGGTGCAGCGGAGGATGGGGGGTTAGGGGGGGGGGTGGATGGATTGAAGGAGCGGCATGGATGGCTCTAGAAATATAAATAGGTGATATCATGTGCGTGGAAGTGTATATTGCTCTGGCATATTTCGATGTTAGGTGGGGTGTTTGAGCAAGAAGGAGCGGGGGGAAAAGAAGAGGGGGCGGGGGGGGGGGGGCGAGGGAAGGGTTTGGTTATTTAGGTTTAGGTCACATGTAATATTAAAATTCACTCCAGCTGTGAGATCGAGGCTTTCGTCGAAACTCATATTCACAAGCTGGTTGTTATTCTTCGATCGTGCGTATAAATCAGATATGTAGGGGCTTGCGATACGCGTGGTCTAGCGGGTCTAGGCGATCGTGCGGGTGGTGGGGAAGGAGGGGGCGTTGGGAGGGCGGGGGGGGGGGGGGGGGATTTAAATCTACGTCATAGATGGCTAGAATAATAATGACGTGCTATCAATTGCGTAGAAGTGTTTATTACTCTGGCTGATTTCGAACTTAGGTGGGGCGTCCGAACAAAAATACGGAGAACCAAACGGGGGATGGGAGGGCGGGGGAGGCGGAGAAAAGTTTGAGCTATGGCATGGATGGCTAGAAAGATAATGAGGTGATATCAGCTGGATGCTAGTGCTTACTACTCTGGCGGGTTTCGATCTGATGCAGGGCGTTCGACCAAAAAGGATGGGAGGGGGGGGGCGGGCGGGACACTTCAACATGCGCGGAAACTATACATCATTGAAGGGGACAAATCTGACGGTTGTAGCAAGAATACATCCCTTTCTATCACCTGCTGGCCTTATTAATTTTTCTAGCAGAGTGTATGTATGTTAGGTGTGGTATGCAACACAGTCTTTTGGTGTGGTAACAACCTGTTAAAGCTCCATGATTTGCTAATGCACATGAATCGCAAGATAGAACACTCCAATCGACAGGTACAACGATGTAGTTACCCGTATTTACAGTGCCGGTGTAGGGCTCTGACATCGCTATTGATAAGAAAGAGATAATTTTTCAAAAATACAACTGGAGTGGCGATGCAGTCATGCAATGTCGCCACCGTCGAGCACGAAAGGGATAAGTGCGAATCATTAGTGTTTTCAAAGGAACGCTTGGTGTACCAGCGCTTAATTACGTTACTTCGTTAGTCACACTGCGTTTTGCATAGGTTGGGAGGCGATCATGCAGACGCTAAGTACGAAATACCATACGTAATGGGTTGGTAGTGTGGTCTACCGCAATTATAACATATCTGCCTGTACTTCCTTTTACATTACTATTAGCTCAAATGTACGAATTTACGCCCATGAGTTTTGCCGTTCTGATGTGGGGCTCTGAGGTCGCTAATTCTAAGACAGAGATACATATTACCAATACAACAAGCAAGGTGATGTGGTCACGCAATGTCACCACTATTGAGCACGAGGGATAGGAGTGCAAATCGTTATTGTTATAAAAGGAACGCTCGATGTGTCCGCGCTCGATGACTTTACTTGTTAGGCATCTGCTACTTCGTTTGGTAGAGGTTGTCAGGCGATCATGCAGACGGCAGGTAGGCACGAAATGCCCTGCGTAATAGGTTGGTAGTGTGGTCTGCCACAGGGATAACATATATTATCCCCTCAAAATAATGTATAGTTTCCAGGCACATATTGAGCTGCCCCACACGCCCCCCCCCCCCTCCCGCCCCACCCCCCCCCCCCCCCCGCCCCCAATAATATACTGGTGCCAAATCCGTCAGATTTATCCCCTCGAAAGGATTTATAGCTTACATGCACAAATTGCCCCCTTTCCCCCCCCCCCCCCTCCAAACCCGCTCGCTTTTGATCAAAACCAGCCCCCCGCGTCCTTCAACACTACGCCCCACCCCCCTCACCGGTTATTCGACTTACAAGATTCACTTGATAAAAGGATACATTTCCCTTCACAGCTGTCAGATTTTGTCCCCCTCAGAAACGGGTTTTATAGTTTCCGCGCACAGACTGACTAAAATTATCCTGTTGACCCTGATAGCTACACTGTAGTTGTGAGGGGAGTCGCCGACCTATATCCTTCATGAGGACACACAACTCGTAATGCGCGCGATCGGAGTATCACACACAGCTTGCAAAGATGAGTTTCGACGAAATCTTCGATCTCACAGCTGGAGTGTATTTTCATTTATATTTTATAATATATATATATATCTGTCTGCACTTCATTTTCACATTATTGTTATCTAGTTTACTGTTACACGGCCTGGATTGCAAGTACAAGCACAATTTAGCTCAGTTGCTCTCTTTGTTGGAAACACACATATATTTAAGGACCCATTTACCAACCCGATTGTACAGCGGTGCTGACTCCGAGCTCCTGCTGAGCCCAGGGGCATAGGTGTGAGTAACGCGATAAGTTGCGAAGACACCACCCCGTCGTCTTCTTTGATGTATTCTTGCATCTAAGGTCGAAGAAGACAGGCTTCTCGTAGAACAATATGATGTGCTGAATTGTAGGCATCATGTAGGCAAGAAAATATAGAACGTGTGATGACCCTGTGCTTCGAACCTGTGACCTCATCTATTTTTAGCGTTTCGCGCCAGAAGAGTTTAATTATCCATAGGAGGTAAGACAAATAAAGTGCAGCGAAATGATCGAGATTAGCGTTGCTGAGGGTATGCCGAAGTTTAGCCGCATAAAAGACGTTGACGGCTAAAACAACACCTACCTGAGTAACCTGCTCGGTCAGGAAGCTTCGAAAATTGCTCCCAACCCTGAGCAGCGAACCACAATCGGCTTTGGTTAGGAAACAGAGGACACACGGCATTAGGTTGCCTGCACCACTAAAATATACAAAGGCTGACTCGTGGCCAATGCGTACTTGTAGTATGGCAGGGACGGCCGTCTTCTCGAACCAGTGGGGGGGTTGTGGCGCTGTGGAGACAAACTCAATAGAAGCGGTGTTCCACGATCAATCTCAGCGGGAAGATAATTTTTAGGACTCATACGAGTAGGAGAGAAACAGGTATGACAAGAAGCCTCTCTCGCTGGGACACAGCAAAGAAGGTTGCCGGGGCGGCCGCCCACTCGCTGCCAAAGCGTGTAGTATCAGGGCCTGTCGGCTCCCCCAACCAGTCGTCGCTTGTTGACACTGCCGTGGCGGCGAAAGCAGCACAGCATATTCAATCTAGTCAGACTTCATGGTAGGAGGAAGGGAGGTGGATGCTGTTATACGCGTGGTGCTAGCTAGGTCTAGGCGATGCTGCGGGTGGTGGGGAAGAAGGGGGCTTTGGGGGCGGGCGTGGGTGGGAATTGCAGCAGCGGCATAGACGGCTCTAAAAAGATAACACAGCGATATCCAGGGCGTGGCAAGTGTTTATTACTCTGGCGGATTTCGATATTAGGTGGGGCGTTTAAGCAAGAGGAAGCAAGAAATATATATATATATATGTATACACGATGTATATATATATATAAAATATATATATATACTTTATACGCCGTGATCGGTGAGGATAGCTCGAGGGGTAGGGTAATACGATTGAAGTTCGCAGGGTTTTTTCTTGTTGGTATATTACACGCTCTGCACACGTGACGGCCGGTGCTAGGTTAAAGGAACGGCGGCTACTAACCGGTATAGTAAATACACGAAAACCGTAGGGTTGTTCGATTGCTACATCGAATGTGGACGCCAAGTCCATGCTCCAAGCGATCACACGTCGGATAGTTCGGTTGTGGCACTGGGCATATATCTGGATACTGGTGACTATCATGTTTTTGAGTCTCATAACCGACGCGCGATTCCTAGCGCAACATTGCACACACAGCCGGCGTGACGGCAGCGAAAACTAATTCATCGTGAATTAACTCTGTTGAGTGAATCGGCGAAATATATATGCTTTTATTTGTCGATGTATATCTGTCGCTGAATAAACAGCGAAATTAACAATCATGTTCGCCTCACACACTAATTTTTTTTTGGTGAACAGCGCAACTTGTAACTGCGCTGTGCGGGATGATTCACATTATTATTTGTCAAAAAAAAAAACACCACTTTACTTGTTGGTGTTTTTTATTGGAGATGAAACTAAGCTTTTTCGAAATGGCGCAATCTCCCAAAGACAGGTCGGTGTACGAGGTAAATGTCTAACGTTATATTTGTTATTGTATTATCTGCTGCGCCTGTTACCAACGACAAGGCAACCATTTTTCTGGCCACTACCACCGCCCCCCCCATCTGTTCCGACCATGTGGTAAATATTTAACCGACTTCTTCTGCCTCCACCGCGCCGATGGCCCTCCCGCTTCAAACTGCTGCCACCGGCAACGCGCCCTCATTTCTGGCCACCACCACCAAAACCAGTGTCATCGCACCGTCAGCGCCGACCTGCTGGGGCAATTACGCCGCCTCTTGCTGCCACCGCGCCGGTAGATCAGCTCAATCAGTCCGCTACTAACCGCCCCGGTGTCACCACCATCGTCGGCTAATTCGGGTCTTCTCTAGCCCCTATTGCAGCAACAACGCTGTCATCCTCGCCGCGTGAATAGCTATCTCCACCACGCAGGCAAATCCCCAGGCCCACATTTTTATGACTATTACAACGCCAACGCTTGCTTCTACGTGTACGCTGCGGGACACGCACGTTTCACCGCCGCGTACGCGATCCGACACCTTCTTCAACCTACCGTATTGACCTACTACAGCCTCGTCTTCTTCCGTCACACAGAGCTCCTACCGCATCGTCCACGAACACCCCGTCCTTACTGGTTCGTGCTCGGAGCTCTCCAACGCGTTTTACTCGACCATCATGTTGGTTTATGTTTCGCGACGATGATTAGGAAAGGGGGGATAGCAGTGGAAGGACAGCCTGCAAAACCAAGGGGAATGAGCGTGGAGCGACATGCATGTGCACAGCAGGAGGTTTGGGGAAGGTCAGGGGAGGAAGCGAGCAGGACAGAGCAAGGAAGGAGGGGACCGCGCCTTCCGCGCCAGCACGACGAGCCTCGGCTCACAAAAGGCGCGTATTCGTTTCTCTTGGTTTTTGTGTTGTTCCACTTTTATTTCTCTCTAGAGTTGGTTGGTGCGTGATTGTTGTTGTGTGCGTATCAGTTTGTACGTACAGCAGTTCAGTACAGTCGTTAGTACCTGAAGAGTTCAAGTCGATTTTTCGTTTATATGATACGATATGATATGCGATGCTTGTTTGGCTGATGATGATATGGTCAGTGCACTGATGGAAAACGATTTTTTCTGAGGTATATAGAAGGAGTTGGCACGTTGCTTTCTTTCAAATCAACCATTTTCCCTCAGTTCCAAAGAAGAGTTGAGGGAAAATGGTTACTACTGCCGAAAATATGACTTTTGATCTTGGTCGAGAAAAAGATCACGGTATTGATTGGTGTATTAGCGGTCTATTATATTGATAGATGGTACCAGGTACGTGGGCGCAGGTGGTGGTAAATATTTTTTTTGCTTGGCCGGGAAAAGCTCTCATATATATATAGACCTGCCCCACCCGTCCTCTCCCCCCCCTCCCCCCCTCCCGCCCCCCTTTTGATCAAAATCAGGCCCCCACGTCCTTAAGAACTCCGCCCTCCCCTCACCGGATATTCGACTTAGAAGATTCACTTGATAAACTGATGCATTTACTTCCACAGGTGTCAGATTTTGTCCCCCTCAGAAACGGGGTTTATAGTTTCCGCGCACAGATTAACTAACATCACATTGTTGACCCTCATAGCTACACTGTAGTTGCAAGGGGAGTCGCCGACCTATATCCTTAATGAGGGCTCACAACTCGTAATGCGCGCGATCGGAGTATCACACACAGATGAGTTTCGACAAAATATTCGATCTCACAGTTGGAGTGTATTTTAAGTTTTTAAACCCGTTTCTGAGGGGGACAAAATCTGACAGCTGTGGAAGGAAATTAATCCGTGTATCAAGTGAATACTGTAAGTCGGATAACCGGTGAGGGGAGGGTGGATTTTTTAAGGACGTGGGGGCCTGATTTTGATCAACAAGGGGCGAGAGGGGGGGAGGGGGGGAGGGAACGCGTGGGGCAGTTCAATTTGTGCGTGGAAACTATAAATCCTTCTTGTGGGGGAGGGGTGGGGAATGTGGCGGGGGGGGCGGGGGGCGGGGGGCGGGGTGAAAGGGCGTTAGGTCGCATAGATGTAGGGGTTTGCTATACGCGTGGTGCTAGGTCTAGGCGATGGTACGGGTGGTGGGGAAGGAGAAGGCGTTGGGGGCGGAGGTGGGTGGCAATTGCAGCAGCGGCATGGACGGCTCTAAAACGATAACGAGGCGATATCCAGGGCGTGGAAGTGTTTATTACTCCGGCGGATTTCGATATTAGGTGGGGCGTTTAAGCAAGAGAAAGCGAGGGAAAAAAAGTAAAAGCAAAGCGGGGGGGCGGGGGGGGGAAGGGTATGATATATGCATGTGTGCTTCATTTTTTTGTTGCAACAACGAAAGGTGATGGATAAGGTGGTTGTCTTTTAAACATACAACTGAAATCTCAACCCTGCCTGGTGTTATACCTGAATTAATACAGCATCTGTGGTACCAGGCATGAGAATCGTGGTTAATTGACGTATTTTCTGGGGAATAGTGGATGATAGGATTGTGTTCCCCCCTCCCCCTCCTCCCCCAATGCCGTACAAAACCGAGTGACCAGGGGGGAACGGTAGACAGATATAAGGCTTATTATACTATCCACAGGTGATCACACGTCATGTACTAACGAACGCACAGCAATAGTGTACGAGTAAAATATTTGTTGTTTTTGGGAGCGTTTGAAAAGCAAATTTGATACTTTTATCTTTGAGCTGGTGGGGCGGAAAGAAATATCGATCGTACACGTGACAAACTATTTTCTAGCTCGCGGAGACGTCACCACCGCCGCAGTTTTGCGATAAACTCCTAGTGGTTTGAAGTGGAGGTCAAGCTGGGAGGATGCTTGATTTATTTAAACAGGGAGAGTAGGTGAGTAGGTGTCATGAATGCTGGCTTCCATAGTTAGTTAAAAGAGCACACGTCCTAATCATAGTGTCCTGTAATACCAACGCGTGATGAGAGCTTGGCATGGACTAAACCTGAGCGGAACTGGTTGGACAAAATGTGGCTTGACTCCGAGATGGGGGAGTTTGACTCGGGAGTGGGGAAGTTATATCTTAGCTCATATTTTGGGTGATGAAATAATAGTTAGTTGAAGGCGATGCTCTTACATTTTCGTTTGAAGTTGAGGATGGTACTTTTGAATTTGCAGGAATGTAGGATGGCGTGGGCATTATCGTGACCGTTGTCACCAGCAGGAGGAATGTAGAATGACTATTTGCACGTATCAATGTCCGAGAACCAAACTCGAGTCTGCGTTGATACTTATTGTTATACTATTTTTAATTTTGCCTGGAGCATGTTGAAAACGGGAGTGTATTACCAGCAGAATTTTGCTCGATCGAAGGTTTGGAAGCATATTAATTTGGAGGAACAGTATTGGTGGTTTCGAGTTTTCGAGTAGTGGAAGACGAAATTTGATACTTGGTATTTTTATCTTGATTTCAGCGTTGAATTGCTCGATCGAACGCTCGGGAGCATGATAATTTGAGGTAATCTTAGGCTTGATTTATTGAACCACAATCGAGAGTTTTTTTCTTCTGGTCTTACATGGACTAATCCTGCTGCACTCTTGATCGCCCATATTGTTATCAGCGATTTCCGTTACGATTACTGCGGTTCCATTCCGCTAGCTACGGCGTTGAATATCAATGTTCGTGTTTGTGGAGCAGAGGCCGTATTGTTTTGAAATTGAAACAGGATATTGAAGGCATGTACCTTGTTTTGAATAGGCAAGGTTCGGATGGTGCGCTTTGGATGAACGTTATCATGACGTGCACACATTCAGGGGGAATGTTGGTTTATGTGTTGGTTTATGCCTGCGCACAAGTCTGATGTATGATGTGTATGACGGCATAAAATCTACGGAGATGGTAGAGAAGAACTATTGATATGATTGGCGGTCTCAATCTTCGATATGTTCGAGGTGAGCCCCCTTTAGCGCAGATTGCTGTTACTCAGTCTACAATTTCGTATCCTTCGGGTGTGCATGTTCAAAGTGGCCTCCGGGACTCCGGTACTGAAAATATATTCTACCTTCTTGTCTTCTTCCCCGCATGATTGTCTCTCGTCGGGTACCGAGAGCAGCCTCCCGGTGAGCCACCCTACGCCGGGCATACAGATTGTCGATTACATCATCTGTCTCCAGCGCTCCTACCACATCTTCTGGGAACCCTACGACGTCACCGTCTCGCGGTCAGAGTGCTGCAGCATACCCTAGTACCACCACCAGCTGCGTTTCATCTTCACGCCCTACACTATCCGGTTCCAGGATCATCTTTCATGGTGTCTACTGCGCACCTTCGCGGAGAACTACCTACGGATCGGCGTGTCTACAAAGCCCCCCGACAGGGACATCTGCAGCCAGAGTACTATCGCGTCGAGACAGAATACCATTTTTCTTGTTCCTCCCCCTAACCATGTTTTTTGAGTTCCTTCTTGAGTTTCTCCATGTGATTTGATTTGTGCGCATAAACTTCTATATTTTCTGTTTCAGGTTTGATTTTGTTGTTCAGTTAGTTTCAAGGTGCCTCTTATTTTCTTCGAATTTTCGGGTTGTCTCACTTTTGACCAGCACGTATGTTTGCGTGCTTGTGTCGGTGTGCTACCCTGACTTTTCGGGTTGTCCCACGATTGGCCAAAACGTATGTTTGGGTGCTTGTGTTTGTGCGTTACCCTCGCCTTCCAGCCACTGCTTTAGATTGCTCCATTTTCGTAACTAGGCCGAAAAATTGTGATGGTTTTGTTTTCCTCTTCTTCCCGGTTTAGCCTGCTCCGTTTTCACAACTTGGCCGCAAACCTGACGTGTTTCGTTTCCTCTCGTCGGTTTAGCATACCCTCGATTCGCATCCCGCCAAATAGCCGTGGGTTTGTTTTGGTTGGCCTTTCCCTTTCTTTTCTGCACTACGTACGGAATAGGTGCAAATTTGAGCGTCGTATATGTCTCCAAACCCGCTGTGGTATGCCCATCTTGGCTCTGGTTCTGCTCTTTGCACATGGGTGCGTATTGAGGCGTCATAATTGGATTCTTACCGCTATTGCATATTTGTTTTAGCCCATCACCGACTCTTTGCACTACGTACGTCATAGATAGGTGCTCTTTGATGCACCGTATGTTTTTCTCTTACCACTGTGTTATGTGTGCTCTGGCCGTTCATCTGTTTTCCGCACTACGCACGCCGTAGGTGCTTGTTGAGGCGTGTTGTCCATCTGGTTTGCGTCTTATCGTCCTGCACAAGTCCCCTCTACTCGGTTGGACATCCAGGTGCTTTCCTGCATGTTTCCCCCGACTTTTCGTCGCTGAGCTTCCAATAGGAATGGCTCTACAGTAGGCGACATTTTCAGAGTTTCACGGCATCAATTTTTTCCTAGTATTTTCCGGTCCGTCGTTTCTTCACGACCCCCCCGCCTCTCTATGCTTCTTTTATAGCATCAACCCCCCAAACCATGTTAGTTTAACTTTATCCCCATTAGCCATGAACTTCGCTTGCACGCTGTGCATGCGCCCCGCTAGCATTTTTAGAGCTGTACGTCATTTCCCCCCCTCTCCTCTGTCCGGCCTACGGTATCAGCCCGCGACATCGTAACAGTTTTGTCTGATTCCTTCTCAGCCATCGTGACAGTTTCGTCTGAATCCTTCTCAGCCGAGATATCGTCCGTGCCATGTTTGTCTCTTTCGCAGAATATCTGGGTCCTCCGTTGAGTTATAAACCCGTTTTCACCGCTCTCACGGTATGAGTTAAAAAACACAAAAAATCGTGTTAGGTTGGTTTTCCATCTTGGTTTTCCTCCCCCCTGCGCTGTGTACCGGATGAGAACGTACACCCCCTCCCCTCTGCAGTGTGTGCATTTTCACAGCTAATTTTTTCCCGACTCTGGCGGTCGTGCATTTTCGGAAAATATACCTTCCGCTTTCGCGTCCACGCAACGCGGGTATTGTTTGTCTTCTTGTTTGTTCTGGAGACGGTTGCTCCTTACTTACTGGTTACCGCTGTGCGCAGGAAATTACCGACCGTAAGAGGCTTCTCTCAATTCTTCTGGGAGAAGATGTTCGTGAACGCCTAGTGCGCGTATTGTACTTGGACCCTACTCTCTCGGTACAATTTCTACCTCTGGTAGGTACCAGTATAGTCAGTGCAATCGCCTCCCCCCCCTCCCCCCCCCCCCCCCTCAAAGTACCCCCTTACAATCTGACTATCATTGAGGCTCCAACAACGTTTTAACGTAGTATGAATTCTGTCGTATTTGCCGCATTCAAAGTATGGCATTTGTTCGTTTTTCGGTCATCTTTATGGTCGCCTAGATCGTGAACTTGTGTTCAGGTTGTATTGCTTTTCTACAGCACGACGATTGTTCGCTATTGTGGTTTTTGCTTCCGACTTCTACCGCTGATGTAGCCAGCCCACTTATCGTGAATACCGACGAACCACGGCGTTTCCGAACCACGTCGAGGTTTTCCATCGTCTCCTTCTCACCTCACCTTATGCGATTGGTGACAACATGGGTGCTTTCCACGTTATTTCGCTTCGTTTTTCAAGAGGAATTACCTGTCTTTTTGTTGGTGTTGAATTATCCTTGTCTCTTGGCGTATTTCCTCTTTGTTATGGTGCCTCCCTTTCTTCCGGGCGTACTTCTTTCCACAACAAAATTCACTGCACTGTAGCCCCAGCCACTTAGTGTTGCGGCATTTCAGCTATTGCCACCGCGTACGGTCCCACATTGTCGACCACTGGCTTCACGTTGAGAGCCCCCCTTAGGTCCCACGTTAGCGATCCCGTGCTGACTCTCAAGCCCATCTGCCGGTTATCTCTGGTCTCTACCTTGTTTGGCCGTACCTGCCCCCAAGAGCCCCTTGCCGTCGGGCTCCGTTCTAGTTTTGTAGCCAGCGGATCCATTCCCCTGGACAAGTACTTCTTACTTTTTTTCTCGGCACCCCTACCCCTACGGTATAACGACACTGACCCCCTTCCTAGCTTTGCAGTTGAAAGGTAGGTATTTTTTTCTCGAACACGTTTTCTTTTGTTTTTTCGGCATAGGATTAAACTACACCGGCTTCAACAATGGCTTCACAGCCGGTCCTGACTGTGCAGTCTACAGGCTGTCCCCTCTTGGCTGCCGTTTTTCTCTTGGTTTGTTGGAGTACTTGTCGCATCAGCCGTTTGACCCCAGTATGGCTTCGCAGCCCATAACGGTCGTTTCCTGTCGACCCCCTTTCATGTTATGTTTCCGGCAAAATCGTGTTCGGAGGAATGCCATCGATACAAACTTAGTGTTGCCCGTTCTCTAAAAAGTAGCCTTTCAAGGTCCCTTGCTATGGATCCTCCGTTTTTTTGTCAGGCTGCAGTACGTTGCTATGACATGATTTGCCTACTTCCCATTTTTCCTTTCGTTTTTCTCAGTTACCTTTTTAGAGTTGCTCCACGTTAGCGATGCCGTGTCCCCGACGTATAAATCTAGCTGCGGTCTTCTTCATATTGTCTTCTCTGTTCCCTACATTCTTTCTGGAGCGAGACACTTCCAGCTCTGCTTCGAGATGAACGAGTGTGTTCTTGTTGATCCCATTCTGGCTTGCTTTGTTATGGTTGAATAGCCTCGTTACGTTTGCTGGCATTGTTCCGGTTATTTGTTAGCCTCTCAGGGTGTCATATGTTGACTTGTTTTCCGGCTTCCGATAATACCTTCCGCCTTGCTGTATCTACGCTTTAATTTCGTCTTTGTTTGCGTCTTTTTTTTACTAGATGACCTTACCACTCATCTCTTCCCGTTTTCCAGGTACGGTACCCTGATAGCTTCTAAGGGTACTCCATGTCTCCCCCCGGTTCAGGTTCCCGGCGTATCAAACACGCCTCCAGTACCACCATTTTGGTGCTGTCTGTGCCACTGTTTAAGTGTTGGCTTTCTCTGCGTATTCGCGATATGTTTCAGTTGCCTCGGTTCCCCGTTTTACAGTTTGACCAAGGGCCTCATGCTAGTCTCTTGAGTTCACATTATTAGGGCCCCTGTGCTTCCGTTACACCTCAGCGTAGTGGATCTATTTTTGCCTTACGGCCAATGGTCTCTCGTCATCCTTTCAACCTCGCGGACCCTGACAATGTTTTTGGCAGTGTCATCTGTTTTTCTCGTTTCAGGCTCTTCTTGCTCTCTGGCCTTTCGACAAATGACCCGACGCTTGCGTACTTCGTCGCGTCTTGATTGTTTCCCTTTCACCGTTCAACCGATTGCCCCACGTCAGCTTTCTATGTCTAACGTAGCGGACTCGACATTCCTCTTTTAAGGCAGGGTTCTCTGCTTTCTCTCTTGTCTTTCGGTAAGTGGACCTACCGCCCGCCACTTCGGCATTACGTTTCAGGTCATCAACTTGTCTGGCCTTCACAGCGTGACACGTGTTCCCTTCTTCTTTTCTGGCATTGTTTGCGCGTCTATACCTTCCTTTTTGGCTCCCTTCGCATCTTTTCGCTCGGTGGCCGCGCCATTCGTGTTTTATTAGGCCGATTGCTACTACTATACCGAAGGTACATACTTTTTCAATAGCTCTCACGGTTTGGAGCTCCGTCGCCGGGTTGTATATCTTTCAATGAGGCATTTACGGTTCAAAATTACGAGGTGTTTCTACAGCCTCATTCTCGTTTGTTTCGAATAGCGGCACCTTCGACCCTCTTTCCAATCCTGGACTTTTTGTGGACATCCTTTGATTGCCAGGTGAGCTGCATCTACGACTTTTGAGGGTAGCCTAATGTAATGGAGTTTCCTCCGTAGTATCAGGAGAGTATAAAGATTCGATGAGGAACCATGTCATGGTTGAGGTGAAACCACGATACATTAGATGTCACATTCACGTCAAGGCCATCATGGATGGGCGTTAATGTAGGTGACGATGATGGGACAAGCAGGTCGCTCCACATCTCACTACCTGCTCTACCTTGTTTTACCCTGCTCTACCCTGCGCTACCCTGCACCCCTGTCATGTCTGTCTTTTTGTATTCAATGTAGGGAAATATTGCAAATAATCGTTTGAGTCTATCCAGCGAGCCATGAGGAGAGACCAATAAACACACTGGAACCAATAGGGAGCACGATTCCCAACACCGACCGACCACGCATTCCCCACTCGGAGTACTACTACAACACCTCTTCAACAATAACTTCAGCACAAAAATTCTACGTTACTTTTACACCCATAAGTAACAAGATGCTTTTTTTATTGCTCGTTTGCAAGCTTTTTCTTTTTACCAATAAACTGTAGGTGACCTGCCCTCGTCCTGTCCTACTCAATGGTCGCAAATGACATAATACGTACACACAGCGTGCACAGATGAGCTTCGACAAAATATTCGATCTCACAGCTAGAGTGTATTTGAATTTTTATAAAAAGTAATGACATAACTCAAACATTTTAAATGAGTGAAATGCTTTTTTAGCGCTGACTAAATTTGCAACACAGGTGGCCGGACCCCCGCCTTGCGCAATCTCTCACAAGGTGCCACATATTATTATTAACCTTCTAGAAAAGTGAACATTACCAGGCAGATGATGCAAAGATATGTCTTTCTGCTACATTCGTCAGGTTTGTCCCCTTTCTTTAAGGATTTATAGTTTCCGCGCGCATATTGAAATGTCCCGCCCCCCGCCCCCCCCTCCCCTCCCTCTCCCCCGATCCCTCTTGTTCAACCCCCCCCCTCCCTCCCCCCCCCCCCCCCCCCCCTCCCCCGATCCCTCCCGCCCCCCCCCCCCCTTTCCACCTAGTTTGTCCAAACGCCCCACTCACAATCGAAATTGCTCAGGGTAATAAACACCCATACGCAGTTGATATCACGTCATTATCTTTCTGACCATCCATGACGTAGTTCAATTATTTCCCCCCACCGCCCTTAACCCTCTCTCCAACGCCCCCTCTCTTCCCACCACCCGCACGATCACCTAGACCTAGCACCACGCGTAAAAAAAGCCCCTAGAAATCTTTGATCTCACAGCCGGAGTGTATTTGAATAGTATTTGTGACCTAAACCTCCTAAACAACCCCCCCCCCCCCCCACCCACCCCCCCCCCGCCCCCTCCCCCACCCCCACCCCGCCCCCCCCCCCCACCTCCCCAATCCCCCCACCCCATCTCACCCCCACCCCTTCGAACACTCTGCCCTCTCTCTCCTCACTAATTGAACGACTTGCCCTAGGATATACATGATAAACTGATGCATTATTTCCAAAGCCGTCACATTTATCCCCTCAAAAAAATGTATAGTTTCCACTCACAGATTGAGCTGCCCCACACGCCCCACCCCCGCCCCAACCCCCCCTATGATAAACTGGTGTGTGTGTTTTTTATTTTTTTATTTCAAAAAACTATCAGATTTATCCTCCTAAAAGGATTTATAGCTTCCACGCACAAGTTGCCCGCTCGTTCGCCCCCCCCCCCCCCCCCTCTTCCCCCCCCCCCTCTAACCTCGCTCGCTTTTGATCAAAACAAGGCCCCCACGTCCTCCAAAACTCCGCCCCCCCCCTCACCGGCTATTCGACTTACAGGATTCACTTGATAAACGGATACATTTTCCTCCACAGCTGTCAGATTTGGTCCCCTTCAGAAACGGGTTTAATAGTTTCCGCGCACAGACTGACTAACATCACCCTGTTGACCCTGATAGCTACACTGTAGTTGTGAGGGGAGTCGCCGACCTATATCATTATTGAGGACACACAACTCGTAATACCCGCGGTCGGAGTGTCACACACAGCTTGCAAAGATGATTTTGGACGAAATCTTCGATCTCACAGCTGGAGTGTATTTCCATTTTTGAAAAAATATTATTGCTCAACCTGATTTTTATACACTACATATTTCAACATGGAGCGATCCTAGTAGTTTGCGCAAACTGTGTGCTGTTTGAGGTTGTGCATCTAGCCACAATCGCAAAGACACGGCGGGGGGCCTTCAGAGGGATCTCTACCTAGCTAAGGGAGCCAAGGTCATGCTCACGAAGAACCTGTACCAACAAGTTGGACTCGTGAACGGCATTCGGGACCAAGTCCTCGAGTTGATGTTTGCATACGACGTGCCCCCGCCGAACCTCCCCCTCTACGTTGTCGTCAAGTTCAGAGGGTACTCAGGGGGGGGAATTGGTCGTCTCAGGAGAGATATAGAGTGTGTGTGCCAATTTCTCTTGTGGACATGACTTGGCAGGACGGGGGAACGCAGGTCAGGACGCAACTGCCGTTGAAGCTCTGCTGGGCCATCAATATACACAAATCACAGGGGAAGACTTAAGAGAGGGCCGTCATAGACTTGACGCCGAAAGAAGCCTGCACGGGGCTTACGCTCGTCTGTCTCAGTAGGGCTAAAAGACAAGCGGACATCATGGTAGAGCCAATGAGTTTCGACAGGATAGGCAAGCTTGGAAACTTCGACACCATGAAGGCTGGGTTGCGGGAAGAGGTTAGGCTGATGGATTTAGCACAAAGCACGCGGGGGGGATGCACAGGCATGGGCGTCTCTAACGCAGTCGCGGCCAGCTGAGGACCACATCAATTGCAATACAAGAAACGCCACATCCGCTCTATTCCACTTGTGGTGCCCCCGCAATCACACAAACCAATGGTCCGTGGACGCACACGTCCGCCAACAGTTACACCTATCAGCTGTCCTTCGTTTTAGCGACAGCTATTGTATCGTTTCAGACTGCAGGTGGACAATCATTTAGTTTTAGAGTGCAGGTGGAAGCAGACCACCACGGAGCAACAAAACACACACAGAAGACCACACGACGGGCAAAAACAGCAGATCACACCGCTCACACAGACGGCACACACCGCTCACACAGCAGGCAGCTCACAAACAACGGGCGCAGCGGGCGACAATAGTGGCCGGCGGAGAGCGGGCATGGACAGTGGATGCCCACTAGCGGTGTGTCCGCTGAGTGTATCTACTGCTATCTCGTGGTGAGAGTAGGTCATCAAGGAGAAACGTCCGTTGGGGGCGATTGACCCAAACTCGGTCCGTGCGTCAACTCCAGAAGGGCGGCAGCAGACACGGCGGAGGGGCTTGAGAGGGACCTCTAACTAGCTAAGGGAGCCAAGGTCATGCTCACGAAAAACCTGTACCAACAAGTTGTACTCGTGAACGGCATTCGGGACCAAGTCCTCGAGTTGATATTTGCATACGACGTGCCCCCGCCGAACCTCCCCCTCTACGTTGTCGTCAAGTTCAGAGGGTACTCAGGGGGGGGAATTGGTCGTCTCAGGAGAGATATAGAGTGTGTGTGCCAATTTCTCTTGTGGACATGACTTGGCAGGACGGGGGAACGCAGGTCAGGACGCAACTGCCGTTGAAGCTCTGCTGGGCCATCAATATACACAAATCACAGGGGAAGACTTAAGAGAGGGCCGTCATAGACTTGACGCCGAAAGAAGCCTGCAC
Organism: Undaria pinnatifida; assembly: GCA_012845835.1. Lineage (NCBI taxonomy): Eukaryota > Phaeophyceae > Laminariales > Alariaceae > Undaria > Undaria pinnatifida. The sequence continues at coordinate 22,349,966 of JABAKD010000016.1, read as the reverse complement.
GGGGCTTACGCTCGTCTGTCTCAGTAGGGCTAAAAGACAAGCGGACATCATGGTAGAGCCAATGAGTTTCGACAGGATAGGCAAGCTTGGAAACTTCGACACCATGAAGGCTGGGTTGCGGGAAGAGGTTAGGCTGATGGATTTAGCACAAAGCACGCGGGGGGGATGCACAGGCATGGGCGTCTCTAACGCAGTCGCGGCCAGCTGAGGACCACATCAATTGCAATACAAGAAACGCCACATCCGCTCTATTCCACCTGTGGTGCCCCCGCAATCACACAAACCAATGGTCCGTGGACGCACACGTCCGCCAACAGTTACACCTATCAGCTGTCCTTCGTTTTAGCGACAGCTATTGTATCTTTTCAGACTGCAGGTGGACAATCATTTAGTTTTAGAGTGCAGGTGGAAGCAGACCACCACGGAGCAACAAAACACACACAGAAGACCACACGACGGGCAAAAACAGCAGATCACACCGCTCACACAGACGGCACACACCGCTCACACAGCAGGCAGCTCACAAACAACGGGCGCAGCGGGCGACAATAGTGGCCGGCGGAGAGCGGGCATGGACAGTGGATGCCCACTAGCGGTGTGTCCGCTGAGTGTATCTACTGCTATCTCGTGGTGAGAGTAGGTCATCAAGGAGAAACGTCCGTTGGGGGCGATTGACCCAAACTCGGTCCGTGCGTCAACTCCAGAAGGGCGGCAGCAGACACGGCGGAGGGGCTTGAGAGGGACCTCTAACTAGCTAAGGGAGCCAAGGTCATGCTCACGAAAAACCTGTACCAACAAGTTGTACTCGTGAACGGCATTCGGGACCAAGTCCTCGAGTTGATGTTTGCATACGACGTGCCCCCGCCGAACCTCCCCCTCTACGTTGTCGTCAAGTTCAGAGGGTACTCAGGGGGGGGAATTGGTCGTCTCAGGAGAGATATAGAGTGTGTGTGCCAATTTCTCTTGTGGACATGACTTGGCAGGACGGGGGAACGCAGGTCAGGACGCAACTGCCGTTGAAGCTCTGCTGGGCCATCAATATACACAAATCACAGGGGAAGACTTAAGAGAGGGCCGTCATAGACTTGACGCCGAAAGAAGCCTGCACGGGGCTTACGCTCGTCTGTCTCAGTAGGGCTAAAAGACAAGCGGACATCATGGTAGAGCCAATGAGTTTCGACAGGATAGGCAAGCTTGGAAACTTCGACACCATGAAGGCTGGGTTGCGGGAAGAGGTTAGGCTGATGGATTTAGCACAAAGCACGCGGGGGGGATGCACAGGCATGGGCGTCTCTAACGCAGTCGCGGCCAGCTGAGGACCACATCAATTGCAATACAAGAAACGCCACATCCGCTCTATTCCACCTGTGGTGCCCCCGCAATCACACAAACCAATGGTCCGTGGACGCACACGTCCGCCAACAGTTACACCTATCAGCTGTCCTTCGTTTTAGCGACAGCTATTGTATCTTTTCAGACTGCAGGTGGACAATCATTTAGTTTTAGAGTGCAGGTGGAAGCAGACCACCACGGAGCAACAAAACACACACAGAAGACCACACGACGGGCAAAAACAGCAGATCACACCGCTCACACAGACGGCACACACCGCTCACACAGCAGGCAGCTCACAAACAACGGGCGCAGCGGGCGACAATAGTGGCCGGCGGAGAGCGGGCATGGACAGTGGATGCCCACAAGCGGTGTGTCCGCTGAGTGTATCTACTGCTATCTCGTGGTGAGAGTAGGTCATCAAGGAGAAACGTCCGTTGGGGGCGATTGACCCAAACTCGGTCCGTGCGCCAACTCCAGAAGGGCGGCAGCAGACACGGCGGAGGGGCTTGAGAGGGACCTCTAACTAGCTAAGGGAGCCAAGGTCATGCTCACGAAAAACCTGTATCAACAAGTTGTACTCGTGAACGGCATTCGGGGTCAAGTCGTCGAGTTGATGTTTGCATACGACGTGCCCCCGCCGAACCTCCCCCTCTACGTTGTCGTCACGTTCAGAGGGTACTCAGGGGGGGAATTGGTCGTCTCAGGAGAGATATAGAGGGTGTGTGCCGATTTCTCCTGTGGACATGACTTGGCAGGACGGGGGAGCGCAGGTCTGGACGCAACTGCCGTTGAAGCTCTGCTGGGTCATCACTATGCACAAATCACAGTGGCAGACGTAAGAGAGGGCCGTCATAGACTTGAGGCCGAAGGAAGCCTGCACGGGGCTTACTCTCGTCTGTCTCAGTAGGGCTAAAAGACAAGCGGACATCATGGTAGAGCCAATGAGTTTCGACAGGATAGGCAAGCTTGGAAACCTAGACACTATCAAGGCTAGGTTGCGGGAAGAGGTTAGGCTGATGGACTTAGCACAAAGCACGCAGGGGGGATGCACAGGCATGGGCGTATTCAGCGCAGTCGCGGCCAGCTGAGGACCACATCAATTGCAATACAAGAAACGCCACACCCGCTCTTTTCCACCTGTGGTGTCCCCCGCAATCACACAAACCAATGGTCCGTGGACGCACACGTCCGACGACAGTTACACCTGTCAACTGTCCTTCGTTTTAGCGACAGCTATTGTATCTTTTTGGACTGCAGGTGGAGAATCATTTGGTTGTAGAGTGCAGGTGGAAGCAGACCACCACGGAGCAACAAAACACAAACACACAGAAACATGCACACGCTAGGCAGACCACCACGGAGCAACACCTTTGAGCGAAGATTTGTGTCGTCGACTAAACTTGATTTTGGTGTGGTATCATTTTATTTTAGACTGCAGGTGGAGGATAATTCGATATTAATGTGCAGGTGGAGGCAGACCACCACGAAGCAACAAAACACATTCGAGCGAAGATTCTTGTCTTCGACTAAACTCAATTCTTGTTTCGGATAATTTGATCAGAGCGAAGAGAATTTCTAAGATACACCTGGACCTCGCAATATAGGCTCCCATGGAAAAAAAAACAATTGCGTGCGTGTCTTTGACTAAAATTGATTTTTGTGTGGAATAATTTGATTTTCGACTGCAGATGTAGGCAGACCACACGGAGCAACAAACCACACACGCAGAAGACCACACGACGGGCGAAAACAGCATAACACCTTGCTCACACAGCCGGCACACACCGCCCACACAACGGGCAGCTTACAGACAACGGGCGCAGCGGGCGACAATAGTGGCCAGCGGAGAGCGGGCATGGACAGTGTGTGCACGCTAGAGGTGTGTCTGCTGAGAGTATCTACTGTTGCGTCGTGGTGAGAGTAGGTCATCGAGGAGAAACGTCCGTTGGGGGCGATTGACCCAAACTCGGTCCGTGCGCCAACGCCAGAAGGGCGGCAGCAGACACGGCGGAGGGGCTTGAGAGGGACCTCTACCTAGCTAAGGGAGCCAAGGTCATGCTCACGAAGAACCTGTACCAACAAGTTGGACTCGTGAACGGCATTCGAGGCTAAGTCGTCGAGTTGGTGTTTGCATACGACGTGCCCTCACCGAACTTCCCCCTCTACGTTGTCGTCAAGTTCAGAGGGTACTCAGGGGGGGAATGGTCGTCTCAAGAGAGATATAGAGGGTGTGTGCCGATTTCTCCTGTGGACATGACTTGGCCGGACGGGGGAACGCAGGTCAGGACGCAACTGCCGTTGAAGCTCTGCTGGGTCATCACTATGCACAAATCACAGAGGCAGACGTAAGAGAAGGCCGTCATAGACTTGAGGCCGAAGGAAGCCTGCACGGGGCTTACTCTCGTCTGTCTCAGTAGGGCTAAAAGACAAGCGGACATCATGGTAGAGCCAATGAGTTTCGACAGGATAGGCAAGCTTGGAAACTTCGACACTATCAAGGCTAGGTTGCGGGAAGAGGTTAGTTAGGGTGGTGGACTTAGCACAAAGCACGCGGGGTAGATGCTTAGGCATGGGCGTCTCCAACGCAGTCGCGGCCAACTAATGACCACATCAATTGCAATACAACAAACGCCACATCCGCTCTATTGCACCTGTGGTGCCCCTCGCCATCACACGAACTAATGTCTCGTGGACGCACATGTCCGACGACAGTTACATTGATCAGCTGTCGCTCGTTTTAGTGACAGCTATTATATCTTTTAACTCGAGGAATAACGCTAGTTTTAATCGTAGTAGTATTCGAATGTAACCCCACTAGACTACCGGGGCGACGGGCTCTGTATCATTCACTGCCCCGGGGGCGTATCAAGTTGTGTCCTCGAGCCTGGCATTATAGGCCAGTATCGTGAGTTCGAATCCCAATGAGTGCGTACTCGTACAAATGTTCGGCTTGTGTACTAGATTAATTGGCTTGCGGAAAGCGCGAGAGCGTGAGTAAGCAACACTTATTGAAACATCGACGACCAGTGGGTGCTATACCCCATACGCCAAAATATATGAGGCCAATGAGCGGGGGGGTGAAAAGAGAACAACGACACCTGTGACCACGGCCTGTATGTACAGAAGCTGGAAAGTAGAAGTATGCAAAAAGAAACACACACACGAGAAGAAATGATCAATCAACAGTCAGCAGCAAACAGCACGTCAAGTAGAAAGCAATAAAAACTTCTTTGACAGTTACGTACCAACACGACATCTTTCACTTGACCGGCAAACGACCACAGCGACGGAGTCAGGGACCCCAGCAACAACAACGCATGCCATCTACACACATTTCTCCGAACAGTATTTTCGGGGAAAACAAACGGTAAAAATTGCGATACGGGGAGGAATGCATGCCACCACTACTGGTTTCTTCCGTGGATACTGTCTACCTACTTCCACCTTCGCGTGGTGCAGCTAGACAACAGGAGGAATTTGTATTAATCAACCCTGGAGGCCCAGGGGACGCAGCCACTCGCATTGCTGCTGTGTGGCTTTTCCTGGCGCACGAAAGTGTAATCACGACTACCTCCTCGTTTAGTCATGCGTACGCTTGCCACGTCGATATCTATGTATGTATGTACGTGTACGTACTAAAATGTGAAAAACGAATGCACTACTGCTATCATCCCTACCGCAGTACCATGGGGAACTTTTTACCGTAGTATTATTAATTGTTTTGGGAGAAAATATAACGCCAATTTAGAAATAATATTCTTGTCATGTTTAATTATATCAACCTCTCCATACATGAAGATTCGAAGTATAACTGGGGAGTACCGATCAAAATTGATTTCTTTGCGCTGCTCGCTTGGACGGCGGCCTTCGAACAAAATGATTTGACGGATAAATGCTACAGCACTGCCCACTGAGCTATACTTAATCACCTTACTCAGAAGCTCAGGAGATAGTGCTACTACTTATATATATATATGTTTCGAGAGCCATCCATGACGCTGTGTCCCCCCCCCCCCGCCTCGAACGCCCCTTTCTTCCCCATCACCCGCACCTTCGCCTAGACCTAGCACCACACGTATAACAAACCCCTCACCTAAAGCCCTTTCCCCCCCCCCCCCCGCCCCCCGCCCCCGCCCCCACCCCCCACCCTCCCCCCCCAACCCATCCCAACCCCACCCCCTCGAACACTCCACCCTCTCTTTACTCACTGATTGTACGACTTACCCCAGAATATACACGATAAACTTATGTATTATTTCCAAAAATGTCACATTTATCCCCTCGAAATAATGTATAGTTTCCAGGCACATATCGAGCTGCCCCCCCCCCCCCCCCCCCCCCCCCCCCCCCCCCCCCCCGCCCCCAATAATATACTGGTGCCAAAACCGTCAGATTTATCCCCTCGAAAGGTTTTATAGCTTACATGCACAAATTCCCCCATTCCCCCCCCCCCCCCCCCCCGCCCCCCTCCAAACCCGCTCCCTTTTGATCACAACCAGGCCCCCGCTTTCCCTTCACAGCTGTCAGATTTTGTCCCCCTCAGAAACGGATTTTATAGTTTCCGCGCACAGACTGACTAAAATCATCCTGTTGACCCTGATAGCTACACTGTAGCTGTAAGGGGAGTCGCCGACCTATATCCTTAATGAGGACACACAACTCGTAATGCGCGCGATCGGAGTATCACACACAGCTTGCAAAGATGAGTTTCGACGAAATCTTCGATCTCACAGCTGGAGTGTATTTTAATTTTTATAATATATATGTTCAACTAATGAAATTACCATTCATAATGTCGTCAGCGCGCATGCTTGAAAACAGCAAATATGATGTCGGTGAGAATCGAACTCACGACACATAGAACTACCCACAGGTCTGTCACCTGACTCGGTAACACTCGCATGAAAGGGTTACTATGCAAAAAACCAACCAAATATGTTTCTGAGTTCGTTGACTAATTCCCACCGAGTTCATAAGAGCAATCTCCGGACAGCTATCCCCTCTCCACGTGCTACAGTTAGCAGTACTCAAGGGAACACTAAGAATTACCGTAACCATCCATAACGTCTAATCGACAATCTGTATGCCCGACATAGGGTGGCTCACGGGGAAATTGCTCTCGGTACCCGACGAGGGACCAACACGCGGAGGAGAAGATAAGAACATATAATATATATAGACGTGATACACTGCCGACCCATCGCATACCCTCCTGAGACGACCTCTACGAAACACAGTACCATTTACCTCACGAAGTAAAATCACCCTCGCGATCAATAGTGATGACATCGCATATATATGACATCACATACCCACCTCGCCTGATGTATTTGTAGGACGTATCTCTGACTCAAAATTGACGACCGCAGAGCCCCACATCGACAAGGTAAAATCATAGGCGTGAAATCGTACATTTATTTGAGACAAAAATAATTTGGAAAAGGAAGCACAGGCAGATGTGTTAAAATTGCGGTAAACAACCTTACCAACCCATTACGTAGGGTATTTCGTACATACCGTCTGCATGATCGCCTCCCCACCTATGCCAAGCGAAGTATCACTTACGAGGTAACGTGATTGAGCGCGTGTATACCAAGTATGACTAATGAGGTAGCATAATTGAGCACATGTATACCAAGCGTTCCTTTAAAACTGACGATTCGCATCCCTCCCTCTAATGCTCAATGACGGAGACAGCACATAGCCACATACATCACCTCGCATGCTGTATTTGGCAATACGTATCTCTTGCGTATAATTAGCGATGTCGATAATAATGGTGACTGTATGATGATGGTGACAAACAGTGCATGACCACATCACCTCGCCTGTTGCATTTGACAATACGTATCTCTTTCTCATAATTAGCGATGTCAGAAAATAATGGTACCTACAAATATTCTATAAAATATTTTAGCTTCCGATCGATGTATCATACAACAGCAAATTATGAAGATTTAACACGTTATTAACTACACTTAAACACTGGGTTGCATGCTGCATCTAACATCAAACCTTCTTCAGTAGTAAACATTACAAGCCAGATGATATAAAGGGATGTCTTATTGCTTCAATCGTCAGGTTTGTCCCCTTTGAGAATTTATAGTTTCTGCGCACATATTGAAATGTCCCGCCCCCCGCCCCCCCCCCCCCCCCCCCCCTCCCCTCCCTCTCCACTGACCTCTTTTTCATAACAAACCCCAACCCTTTCCCCCCCCCGCCCCTCCGTCCCCCGATCCCCCCCCCCCCTTCCACCTAGTCTGTCCAAACGCCCCACTCACAATCAAAATCGGCCTGAGTAATAAACACCTATACGCAGTTGATATCACGTCATTATCTTTCTGATAATCCATGACGTAGTTTTCAATTATATCCCCCCCCCCCCCCCCCCCCCCTCCAACGCCCTCTCTTTTCCGACCACCTACACGATCGCCTAGACCTAGCACCACGCGTATAACAAGCTGCTACATATCTTTGATCTCACAGCCGAAGTGTATTTGAATATTATTTGTGACCTAAACCTCCTAAAAATCCCCCCCCCCCCCTCTTGCTCTCCCTTACTCAAACGCCCCACCAAATATCAAAATCCGCCACATTAATATACACTTCACGCACAGGATATCACCTCATTATCTTTCGAGAGCCATCCATGCCGCTGTGTCCCCCCCCCCCCCCCCCCCCTCCAACGCCCCCTCTTTCCCGACCACCTGCACGATCGCCTAGACCTAGCACCACGCGTATAACAAGCTGATACATATCTTTGATCTCACAGTCGAAGTGTATTTGAACATTTTTTGTGACCTAAACCTCCTAAAAAATCTCCCCCCCCCCCCCTCTTGCTCTCCCTTACTCAAACGCCCCACCAAATATCGAAATCCGCCACATTAATAAACACTTCACGCACAGGATATCACCTCATTATCTTTCGAGAGCCATCCATGCCGCTGTGTTCCCCCCCCCCCCCCCCCCCCCTCCCCGCCTCGAACGCCCCCTTCTTCCCCATCACCCGCACCTTCGCCTAGACCTAGCACCACACGTATAACAAACCCCTCACCTAAAGCCCTTCCCCCCCCCCCCCCCCCCCCGCCCCCCCCCCCCGCCCCCCACCCTCCCCCCCCACCCTCCCCCCCCAACCCATCCTAACCCGACCCCCTCGAACACTCCACCCTCTCTTTACTCACTGATTGTACGACTTACCCAAGGATATACATGATAAACTGATGTATTATTTCCAAAAATGTCACATTTATCCCCTCGAAATAATGTATAGTTTCCAGGCACATATTGAGCTGCCCCCCCCCCCCCCCCCTCGCCCCCAAAAATACAGTGGTGCCAAAACCGTCAGATTTATCCCCTCGAAAGGATTTATAGCTTACATGCACAAATTGCCCCTTTCCCCCCCCCCCCCCTCCCCCCCCCGCCCCCCTCCAAACCCGCTCGCTTTTGATCGAAACCAGGCCCCCGCTTTCCCTTCACAGCTGTCAGATTTCGTCCCCCTCAGAAACGGGTTTTATTGTTTCCGCGCACAGACTGACTAAAATCATCCTGTTGACCCTGATAGCTACACTGTAGCTGTAAGGGGAGTCGCCGACCTGTATCCTTAATGAGGACACACAACTCGTAATGCGCGCGATCGGAGTATCACACACAGCTTGCAAATATGAGTTTCGACGAAATCTTCGATCTCACAGCTGGAGTGTATTTTAATTTTTATAATATTGATGTACCGGCGTCCCGGAGGCCACTCTGAACATGCACACCCGAAGAAAACAAAAGAGTAGACTGAGTAACAACAGTAGCACTAGCACACTGCCTCAAAGGGGGCTCAACTCGAACATATCAGAGATTGGAACCACCAATCATATCAATAGTTCTACTATACCGTCTCCGTAGATTCTATGCAATCATACACATCATGCATCAGACTTGCGCACAGGCATAAACCAACACATGAACCAACATTTCCCCTGCCTGTGTGCACGTCATGATAACGTTCATCCAAAGCGCACCATCCGAACCTTGCCTATTCAATACAAGGTACATGCCTCCAATATCCCATTTTAATTTCAAAACAATACGGCTTCTGCTCCAAAAACATGAATATTGATATCCAACGCCGTAGCTAGCGGAATTGAACCGCCGTAGTCGTAACGGAGATCGCTGACAAGAATATGGGCGATCAATAGTGCAGTAGGATTAGTCCGTGTACGACCAGAAAGAAAAACTTCCTATTTTGGTGCAATATACCAAGCATAAGATTTATACGAAACCACCTAAATTTCACCTCAAATTGTCATACTCCTAAGCTTTCGATCGAGCAAATTCAATGCTGAAATGAAGATAAAAATGCCAAGTATCAAATATCGCCTTCCACCACTCGAAAACACCAATACTGTTCCCCCCAATTATCATGCTTCCAAACCTTCGATCAAGCAAAATTCTGGACCATGGTGGTAATAGAGATACTCACGTTTTCAACATGCCGCAGGCAAAATTTAAAAACGTATAAACAAATATAAAATCATTCCTTGGTGTCATGGACTTTGGTCCGGAGTTTTTTGTCTCGGCCTAAGTATGCGATTCGCGGAACTGGAATTCTCGGTCGAATATATCTTGATTCGAGCGCCGCCTTCGGGGGGCGGCTCCAACGCCTCTCGCCCTGCCGTGTCCGTTCCGCACATCGACGTGAACGTGGACGGGCGCCGAGCGAGACGAGCGAGTGTCGAGGAGGAATTTTGGAAAAATTGTTGAATCTTAATGGCTGCAACGCCTGAATGATTTACAACATTGGCATAATTTCCAAACGGTGCGTGATAATGTTTGGAATTTTGCGTACCGGGTGAGAACAGCAGTAAGTACGACGAGCATGAACGCCAACTGGCGGCATTGCACCAATCACAACTAATCACAACATTAGGTGCATGCAGCAGCAGTAGCCGAAGGGCGAAACTTCTAGCACACCGCCTTCGGGGGGCGGCTCCAACGCCCCTCGCCCTGCCGTGTCCGTTCCGCACATCGACGTGAACGCGGACGGGCGCCGAGCGAGACGAGCGAGTGTCGAGGAGGAATTTTGGAAAAATTGTTGAATCTTAATGGCTGCAACGCCTGAATGATTTACAAAATTGGCATCATTTCCAAACGGTACGTGATAATGTTCGGAATTTTGCGTACCGGGTGAGAACAGCAGTATGTACGACGAGCATGAACGCCAACAACTGACGGCATTATTGCACCAATCACAACATCAGGTGCATGCAGCATAAGTAGCCGAAGGGCGAAACTTCTAGCACATACCGCAGCAACTAGTAGCAACCAGAACCCCAGCAGATAGCTCAAAGTGCAGTACGAGTGCAGTTGGCAAGTTTAGTCGTACACGCATCACTCTGTCCAATAGTCTATATATAACAGCATCTCAAGCAGGTAGAAGAGCCGTCTCTTCGGCCTTTGGCCTTGGCTTTAGCACGGCCGCTGACACTCCAGGCAGCCTCTGCTGTAGGCATTAACGAGTGCGGTTAATTCGCAGCGAACTATCCCGCTGTGCTCGCCTCTATGTGGCCATTGTCCATGCCATTTCATGTCACCTCCCTTCTGTTTTGAGCTCGTCGTCGTGCCGTCGAGGTACGAGGAAACCCGTACGTACTGGGTGAGAACAGCAGTTTGTACGACGAGCATGAACGCCAACTGACAACATTGGCAAACACACAACACCAGGTGCAGCAGCAGTAGCCGAAGGGCGAAACTTCTAGCACATACAGCGGCAACTAGTAGCAACCAGAACCACAGCAGATAGCTCAAAGTGCAGTACGAGTGCCGTTGGCAAGTTTAGTCGTATATGCATCACTCTGTCCAATATATAACAACCGTTTTATGTTCATATTGATGGAGAAAAAAATACCAGGTCGTATTACATTTATTTCCTGTAAGAATGATACGTCGTACGAGCGGACGTTCTGATTCTGGTGCCGTGAGACCATCGAGCACACCGCATGTTTTACCCAAACAAGAGCCAACAAGAGGCAGCGCACAGGGGCCCCCAACACAGAGACATGTGACAACCACGGCCAGCTGTCGGTCGCGTAATTGTCCGGTGGTCCGTGCTTCGGTGGGTGTATCGGAAGTCGTTCGTAGTACTGCTGTAGATCGTCGAAAGACCACGTGGCATCGTGCTGGTGGCAAGACTCGCCAGTAGACGTATTTAAGCCTCGACGTTAGGTCTTAAGTACTTCCAACTGGAAGAGCTAGGCCATTCGATATTTCGACCTAACGCACAAAAAAAACACCACATGTCTAAAACTCGAAATAGTGGTCTCTTTCAGTACGCATAAAAAGAAAAGCCGAGGAAAGATCAAACTACTTGAAAATAGACTATGGTATTTCTGCACTACTCCAGACGCAGATGGCAAGACGAGGATTTATGTCATGAGTCAGCACATGAGTGGGTGGAAACTTCGAGAAAGACCCTCCCCTGCCCATGCTGTGCGAGCTTGAACAAACGGCCAAAACAAATAACTGGTGCCTGGCAGAAACATTGAGTGCTTGGTACTCCATACTCGCTTCATATGTAGGATACCTCGCAGGCGTCTGCCGCCTTCGGTGAGCCTCAGTGTGGCAGTCAGTACAGCAGCACAGCAGAAGTGGTCCTCAACCCGGTTCAATTTCCACCCTCGAAATGTAGGCATCCGCGGGAAAGAGGCAACGGGGTTGTAAACTGCAGCAGCAGCTCCGGCCATGCGCTACGTCGGGGACAAAAACCAAACAAAAAAAATGTGTCATCGAAAAATTACAGCCTCTCAGGACGAGAGAGCAGGAGCACGAGCGCGTGACGAACTATGTCAAAGTCCCAGTTCTCTGACCGTAGAGAACGCCAGGGTAGGAGGAGTCTCGCGGGCGTTTTTCACCGGCTAGTTGTGCTGCAGTTGGGTTGGCTGTTGGGGTGCTGGTTGTCTGTGTGTTGTGCTGTGTTGTTTTTTTGTTTTGTGGTGTGTTGTGTTGTGTGTGCGCTCGATCCTCGTGAATGAACAAGGACTCCTTTTCAAGTAATAGTACGTAGAGGCATGCCGCTCCACGAATGTGGGTCGCCTCTGACCACCGCCAACGTTTCTGATGGTGTTGTACACGCAGGTTGATTAACCCGGGTTGGGGATACACCAAGCGGCTTGCTAGGTTGAGCGTTGCAAAATTACTGCGTGGGCGTTATGCTGTGCTGCTGCTGCTGCAGAGTGTCTGATGTTTAATTTCCTCGAGCTTTTGTCGTCTGAAATGCTGTTGTTCGCTGGGAAATACTCGGAAAAGTGCTTCAAATATGTGCACTTGGGCCAAAATGTGCCCAAGTGCATATTTTGGGAAAATCCACATCTCACCGTGGTCTGCCGTTGTCGTTAGGTCGATAAAATAGACCTCATTTTTAGACATTTAAAACACGATAGGGCTTAATTTGGTTCAGAGCCAAAAATATAGGCATATCGTCGCGCTTAAATACGTCTACTAGACCCCCCAAAATTTATATACCTTTTCTTTTTCTTGGCCCCATGCACCCATTTATTTCCTTTCCTTTCTCTTCTTTGTTTGTTTTTTTTTTCCAATTGACTTGCGTCTGTTGTGCGCATGCGTAGTGATAGATACCACGTGTAATATATACGTGGTAGTCTTTCTTGGTTGGCAAGTGGTATACTCGGTTTTCCCAGGCGCGAGTAATGAGACGTATGCACCGGTATGGACCTGGCACATCGTAGACTGACTCCCGATTTCACTTTTATATGTTTCTGGTGGAGGCATGAATTGCGTCAGCTGTGATTTATGCGTGTACCACCTTTGGTTTGTGTCTTTCCCCTTGGGTAATTCCTCAGCTCCAGAGTGACTGGAGCCTGTCCTGTGACCACGGACTTGATTATGCGAGTTAATGTTAGAACGACAACAACAACTGAAATATTGCCTGTTTCTTGACCTTTCAGCTGCTTCCTGCAAACTTGGTTTTTCTGCCGACACGATTTTGAACATGTTCGCGATTTTTTCTTCCCTTTTGTCTAGTAAGTTGAACTTCCTACTGCCGATAATTGCCGCCTGACAGCTGTGCATTAGTTGCGGAACGGTCCAGCTTTAGCTTTTCTTTGATTCGCATCATTTGTTTCGTACTTGACGAAGCTTCAGCGGCTGAGATCTGGGCTTGGCTCATCAGCTCGACACCGCCCAGCACCCCATCGCAGCGCTATAGCTTACAGCAACGAAGCGCCGTGCAGTGCCCTGCGATGCCATGCGGCTGAGCTCGGCGGCGCACCGCTAGCTCAGCAGAGCGACGCGCTATGCTTTGCCGTGCTCTGCTATCGCGGTCGTTCGTTATTCATGATATCTAAAACTCCGCGTACGCTGATATTTAGGTATTTGGCGCTTTATTCTTAACATATCGCGTCAACCATCGTAATATCATACAATACGGGGGAGGGAATGTAATCTCTATGCAAAGATCCTGTTTCTTTTTAATCATTTGTCAGCCGGCCGCCCCGGTGGTCTAATAATAATAGTGGTTTTATCCTCGAATACTACTAACGTTTGGTTGTCCTTGAGTTCGACACCCACCACGATGAGATTTGACTTTATTTGTAAAAATGCAAAAAAAAAAAAAAAAACAGGCATCAATCAACTAACTGCTGAGAGCGCCTAGCAGCGTGGGTTGGTTCGACGCGAGTCGACGAGGAGAGAAAATGCTGGATTCTCCTGGCGGTAAAAATGAAAGCACGTGCCGAAGTGGGGAGGGAGGAGGAGGGCCCGCTATTGACCCCGGATCTGAGTTACTACTGGGAGGGAGCGCGAGAGTGGTGCGGGGATAATAAATGGGATGAAGAAAAAAAATGTTGCAAAGGTATATTTTTGTTACTACCAGTAAATAATATATGTCAGTCTCTAGGAAATACGCACGGCACTATCAGCAGTCGTCATGGTAGAGACACTCCGGATATTAATATTAGGGTACTCCTCGGGAATTTTCCCGTCACGGTTTTCCCGTCGTAATAGGCGGATACGGGACGGTAGCGGAATACCGTCAAAATTCGCGATACCGTATACCGCCAAAGTCGGTACCGTCAAAAAACGAGAATCCGCTTCCCGTTTAAAAAGTACCGTATTTTTCAAAACCGCCAAAAAAATACCGTCATGATGCACTACCGTCAAAAAAGTACCGCCATGTGGCAATACCGTCAAAACGGTTCCGGCAAGACAAGTATGTCTGTGAACTGCAGGTAGTCCAGTAGGTAGCGGGCGCGACGGTGAGTTTTTGAACGGGAGTTCGATCCTCACTGATGTCCTCTTTTCTTTTTTTTCATAACTTCGAGTAATTTTTTTTTTTTTTGTAGGATTTTTGGTTCAGTTGGTTGCGTTTCGGAAGAACCAGGACCTCCTCTGCAGCGAATTTCACCTGATCACATGTATCGTATGTTCGGTACCGGGTATAGGCGATACCGTCATTTTTCAGTACCGTGCAAAAGGTACCGTCAAAAAACGAGAAACCGTTCCCGTTTTGAAAGTACCGTCATTTTCAGAACCGTACAAAAAAACCCGTCATAATTCGCCGTACCGTATACCGCCAAAATCGGTACCGTCAAAAAATGAGAATCCGTTTCCCGTTTAAAAATTACCGTATATTTCAGAACCGTCAAACTTCGTACCGTCATCAAAAACCGGTACCGAGGAGTACCCTGGATATTATGCATTGAGGGGACGCTGTTAAGGAATTAGTGGGGCATTAGTCCGTTTGACCACTTGCAACTGGTTAACCAATAGCTTACCCAAACTAAGCCTTATAACGCTCTTCCCCCCTGAAACGGCGGGATAGCAGGTCGGCCGGATATTGTACGGCGGACCTCTGTCAATATCCAAGCCTTTTCATTCCCTGGGATACCAGGGAGAATATTTTTCAAGTTCGACATGGGGAAAATCTGAAAATTTTATTATTGTGGATGGTGGGGACCGAACCCTCGACCCAAAAACCCATGGTCAGTCGACGACGCCATTTGTTAAGGTAATTAATGGGGCATTAGTCCGTTTGACCACTTGCAACTGGTTAACCAATAGCTTACCCAAACTAAGCCTTATGACACTCAGGGAGAGAGTGTTATAAGGCTTAGTTTGGGTAAGCTATAGGTTAACCTGTGCAAGTGGTCAAACGGACTAATACCCCACTAATACCTTGACAACGCGTCCAATTTCGACAACGTGAAAGCCCCCACGAAGAAAAGACAGCAGACACACATATCCCGCCTTCCCGAGAAAAACAGAGAAGAAGCGCTACGCCAACCTCCCGTACGTGCAAAGCCACCCCCGCACCAATCTTAGACAACGCCGCCTCAACGAGAGATCGCCCTCCTCTTCTACGTTTTCCTCCTCGCCTGCGACCACGCAGACCAATCAATGCGACAGTCTTCACGTAACAAAGCAATCTTCTTCCAAAACCTCGCCGGCTGACATGTCCTCATGTCGACGTTTGATGCAAACCGACTTTGCATCCCGTCGACTTCGAACCTCCACTGCCACGGGGACAGCAGTGCAGTCTCTTCACTAATGCCAAGACCTCTATTGTTTCGCCTAGAGGCGACGCAGGTTCTCAATAATACTATTTACGGTATTTTTGTTTGATAGACGCCAACTTTTACTTGACGGCGCATTTCATAGTTTGTTTCGCCTATCCTTGCCTTCTTTATTGTATTATGGTACGTTTTTTCTTTTGTCAAAGCATGACTTTCAGAATCCCATGTTCGTATGAAACTCTTGGCATTACTTTAAAGTTCAATGCATGTCAAATCGGACAGCTACACCTTAAGTGGTCGAAGTGCTGCCCGGCCCTACCCGAAGCATGGGCGCCGGCGAATGCCGGCGCCCATGCGGAGCCCTTGTAACAATAAGAATCAACACAGACCCGAGTTTGGTTGTCGGACATTTGTTCAATCAAATAGTCAATTCTGCATTCCTCCCGCTTGTGACAACTGTCACGATATTGCCCACGTCATCCTACATTCCTGCAAACACAAAAGTACCATACTCAACTTTAAAACAAAAATGTAAGAGCATCGCCTTCAATTAGTATCTCATCACCCAATATATATATATATTGCCTAAACCTCCTAAAAAATCTCCCCCCCCCCCCCTCTTGCTCTCCCTTACTCAAACGCCCCACCAAATATCGAAATCCGCCACATTAATAAACACTTCACGCACAGGATATCACCTCATTATCTTTCGAGAGCCATCCATGCCGCTGTGTTCCCCCCCCCCCACCCCCCTCCGCCTCGAACGCCCCCTTCTTCCCCATCACCCGCACCTTCGCCTAGACCTAGCACCACACGTATAACAAACCCCTCCCCTGAAGCCCTTCCCCCCCCGCCCCCCCCCCCGCCCCCCCCCCCCACCCTCCCCCCCCAACCCATCCCAACCCCACCCCCTCGAACACTCCACCCTCTCTTTACTCACTGATTGTACGACTTACCCCAGGATATACATGATAAACTGATGTATTATTTCCAAAAATGTCACATTTATCCCCTCAAAATAATGTATAGTTTCCAGGCACAAATTGAGCTCCCCCCCCCCCCCCCCCGCCCCAACCCCCACCCCCCCCCCCCCCTTCCGCCCCCAATAATACACTGGTGCCAAAACCGTCAGATTTGTCCCCTCAATAGGATTTATAGCTTACATGCACAAATTGCCCTTCCCCCCCCCCCCCCCCCGCCCCCCTCCAAACCCGCTCGATTTTGATCAAAACCAGGCCCCCCTTTCCCTTCACGGCTGTCAGAATTTGTCCCCCTCAGAAACGGGTTTTATAGTTTCCGCGCACAGACTGACTAAAATCACCCTGTTGACCCTGATAGCTACACTGTAGTTGTAAGGGGAGTCGCCGACCTATATCCTTAATGAGGACACACAACTCGTAATACGCGCGATTAGAGTATCGCACACAGCTTGCAAAGATGAGTTTCGACGAAATCTTCGATCTCACAGCTACCTGGAGTGTATTTCAATTTTTATAATATATTGCCCGCCCTTCAGCCCCCCCCCCCCCCCCTCCCCCCCCCCCCCTCCAACCCCGCTCGCTTTTAATCAAAACCAGGCCCCCACGTCCTTCAAAACTCCGCCCCCCCCCCTCACCGGTTCTTCGACTTACAGGATTCATTGATAACAGGGTACATTTCCCTTCACAACTGTCGGATTTCGTCCCCCTCAGAAACGGGTTTTATAGTTTCCGCGCACAGACTGACTAAAATCACCCTGTTGACCCTGATAGCTACACTGTAGTTGTAAGGGGAGTCGCCGACCTATATCCTTAATGAGGACACACAACTCGTAATACGCGCGATTAGAGTATCGCACACAGCTTGCAAATATGAGTTTCGAGGAAATCTTCGATCTCACAGCTTGAGTGTATTTTCATTTTTTATATTATATGAGCTAAGATGTAACTTGTTCCCACTCTGGAGTCAAACTCCTCCACTCCGGAGTCAAGCCTCATTTCGTCTAACCAGTTCCGCTCTGGTTTCGTTCATACCAAGTTCTCATCACGCGTTGGTATTACAGGACACTTTTATTAGGACATGTGCTTTTTCAACTTACTATGTGAGCCAGACCTACCTACTCTCGCTGTTCAAACAAATCAAGCATCCTGCCAGCTCGACCTTCAATTCATATAACCAGGAGGTCATCGCAAGACTACGGCGGTGGTGACGTCTCCGCGAGCTAAATATAATATGTCACGTGGACGATCGACATCTATCTCTCTCTTTTCGCCCCACCACCTCATGGATAAAAATATCAAATTTTCTTGTCAAACGCTCCCAAAAACAACAAATATTTTGCTCCTATACTACTGCTGTGCGTTCATTCGTACATGACGTGTGATCACCTGTGGATAGTATAAGCCTTATATTCATCTACCCTTCCCTCGGTTTTGTACGGCACTGAGGGTGTGGGGGGTGGGGTGAACACAATCAATCCTATCATCCACTATTACCCAGAAAATACGCCAAGTAACTACGATTCTCATGTCTGATACCACAGGTGCTGTATTAATCCAGGTATAATACCGGGCAGGGTTGAAAATTCAGTTTTGTTCAAAAGACAACCGCCTTATCCATCACCTTTCGTTGTTGCAACAAAAAAATGAAGCACAGATGCATACCAGGTATATCATATTATATGTGAACTTTTCCGGCCAACCAAAAAAAAATTCACCACCACGACCACGTACCAGGTACCATCTATCAATAGTAGACACCGCTAATACACTAATCAATACCGAAATCTTTTTCTCGACCAAGATCAAAAGTCATATTTTCGGCAGTAGTAGCCATTTTTTCTTGATTGACTTTTCGGAACTGAGGCAAAATGGTTGATTGGAAATTAACCAAAGTGCCAACTCATATCATACACGACAGAAAATTCGGCTATCACAGGCAAGCGCATGTATCATTCCCCGACAAACATCAGTACTATGAACAGCAATCGCTCATCCGTAAAATAATCCAGCATTTCAGTTCGTTGTTGCGCTTGATAACAGAGTTCCAACCGCTAAGTATACCAGTTGTAGTCTAGCATCAATCATTCGATTGACCCTACTTCGAGCAAGCAGCGCTACACCAACCAAAAAAATTCGAAATCGCTGTGAACCGCTGGACATACCAGTTAGTTGCAGTGTATCACCATTCGACGAACAACCATGTATTGATACGACTACTATTGCTTGGGTACTTGGAAAAAGTTGAAAATATTACATGCCTTTCGTTCTTCACACCCGGTAGTAGTGGGGTCACCTCTTTTCGCGTGCACGTGTTCGCCGCGGACGGGTAAGGCGCCGACCGGGCGTCTCATGCCCCCAACTCTTGAAGGTGCTGAAGAACAAACAAGTGCCAATGCCTTATCGCTTCCAATCGCTCTCCTGCTCGCGATCGCTCTGGCCTCCCTTTTGTGCGCATTTTCCAAACGCAAACGACCCTGTTGTTGCTCTGCCTCGCAAAACAAAAACCTAAAAATCATTGCTTGCGATCTCCCAATTGCTGTTGCTCTCATCAACAAGACCTGCTGGCATTGGGGGTGGCCACGGGTCTGAGTCGGCAGCACCAGGTAGCTGTGGCTGCTGCTGGTTCGGCTGCTGCTTGGCTGCTGCTGGTTCGGCTGCTGCTGAAGCAGCTCTTCCTTCTTGTCCATCTCCATCATCCGTTTCCCCCCATCACACGCCACCACTCCTCCAACCTCAACCGTGTTCTCAGATACCAGCACCCCTTCGTGCTCATCTCCGCCAACTTCCTGCGGTGGCGACAGCAACGGAAGCTTCTGCGCTTCCACCGACTGCTGCGACGGGTACGGTGGCTGTGGCAATGGCCATGGGTTTGGGGCGGCAGCACCAGGTAGTTGTGGCTGCTGCTGGTGCGGCTGCTGCCGAAGCAGCTCTTTCTCCTTGTCCATCTGCATAGACCCCATCATCCCTTTCCCCCCAACACGCGCCATCACTCCTCCAACCTCAACCACCATGTTCTCACATACAATTACCCCTTCGTGCTCATCTCCGCCAGCTTCTTCCGGTGGCAACAGGAGGGCCAGCGGCTGCGCTGCCATTGACTGCAGTGGCGGTTGCGGCTCAGGCGGTTGCGGTGGCGTTTCTTGCTCTGCCGCTTCAGCGTCCTCTTCCAACTTTCCCGAATCGGGTTGGTTTGCGTTTGTTTCATACGATCGCTTTTCCTCCAAAGTCGACGCCATTACTACTGAAGGTATTGTTTCATATAGCTTATGCTGCAGCTCATGAAATCCATGCCTTCTTTGCCATTTCAACTGGCCGACGATCTCCAGGAGAATTCCCTCTAGGAATTCTTGAGGCGTCGGGAATGCAGCGTTCTCTTGGGCGTCTGTTCATTCCTCGACTGGCCCTTCTCCACAGAGTATTGTCTAGGCAAGATCCTGTATATGCAATGCAGCAAACCAAGCCATTCGCTCGTCAGTCAAGCGTTGAGTCTCGGCCTTGTGGTCTTCGGAGACTGCGTAACCTCCCCAGCAAATTGGCTCCTCTCCATTTCGACTGTAGCCGCCGCAGAAGCCGCTGCAGTCAACAATCATGCTCGCCCCGACCTCCTCAGGGCACTCTATCTACGTCAAGAGGCACAAGCTGTCTTGTCGTACAATCATGCTAGCGTAATTGACAATCTGTATGCCCGACGTAGGGTGGCTCACGGGGAAGTTGCTCTCGGTACCCGACGAGGGACCATCACGCGGAGGAAAAGATAAGATAGCATATATGTTAAAGTACCGGAGTCCCGGAGGCCACTCTGAACATGCACACCCGAAGAAAACAAAATAGTAGACTGAGTAACAACAGTAGCACAAGCACACTGCCCCAGAGGGGACTCAACTCGAACATATCAAAAATTGGGGCCGCCAATCAGATCAATAATTCTACTCTACCATATCCGTAGATTCTATGCAGTCAGACACATCATACATCAGACTTGCGCACAGGCATGAACCAACACATAAACCAACAACGTCTCCAGCGCACACGCTCCAGATAACCAATATGGTCTGGGTGAGAGTCGTACTCACCACGCATCCATCCTTCGTTGGTTATAGCACTAAATCCACTGAGCCAAAAGGAAACAACACACAGCAGTAGTAGCTAGGAAAAGCATCGTCGGGAGGAAATTTAGATGCAAATTTGGAAATGACACGAATTTGGAAATGGTGTCCCTTATTTATTCCTTCGAGCTCTACATAATAGTCAGATTATGTCCCCCTCAGAAAAGGGTTTTATAGTTTCCGCGCACAGACTGACTAAAATCATCCTGTTGACCCTGATAGCTACGCTGTAGTTGTAAGGGGAGTCGCCGACCTATATCCTTAATAAGGACACACAACTCGTAATGCGCGCGGTCGGAGTATCACACACAGCTTGCAAAGATGAGTTTCGACGAAATCTTCGATCTCACAGCTGGAGTGTATTTTCATTTTTTATAATATGCGCGCATTACGAGTTGTGTGTCCTTATTAAGGATATAGGTCGGCGACTTCCCTTACAACTACAACAGTGTAGCTATCAGGGTCAACAGGATGACTTTAGTCAGTCTGTGCTACATATATATGCCAAGATCCAAGAATAGCTCGAGCGTATTCCGCGCAAAATACCAAAAAATCCACTTCTCGCTTGTCCCCCTCATCGTTTATTCGCGTTCACGTCAATGGGCGGGACATGTACGGCAGCGGGAGGGGTGGTGGAGCCGCACCCCTATAAAGGCGCTTGAACAAAGGTACTTGACCGAGCATTGCAGTGTCGAGAATCGCACCATCCTCCTGCAGACGTTAGTGGCACAATAAGGTAGCTAAAAAAAACGGTTATCAGCCTATCTATATAAGGTTGACGTGCAGGCCAGGCACGCTCGAAATGTAAAACATTTCAAGAGCACAAAACGCAACAACTTAAAAAAACGATATAGAGCGATATTATACTGGTATAACACGCGTTCCTCTAGACGTAAATGTTTAATGTTTATCTTGCAGCATTTCGAATTTTCTTGCATGGCACCCTTCACGACTACTCGAAATTTCCCGTGTTTATTCGTTCGAGCCCTGCAAACGTCAAGCAAAAACGACCACAATTTTGCTAGTTAATTGAGCAATAGGTCGTGTAAAAACAATGACCTATTGGGTCGAAGCCTACTGACTAAGCTCGTGATTACGTACGCGCTCGCAATTCGGCTGGTCATTTGCATCATGGACGTTATATACGTAGGGATTCTTTTAATGGTTCATGAAGGGTGTCCGTATAGAGTTTTACTTCCTGAATATACTTGTGTCCCCGACTTCGTTCCCGGAATTTACGTAGGGATTCTTTTATTCGTTCATGAAGGGTGTCCGTATAGAACTTTACTTTCTAAATATACTTGTGTCCCCGCTTTCGTTTCCGGCCGCATAGAATCTTTGGCAGATAGATGTCGTAGTGCATGCGTGTGCGAAAAGCACGTCATCGCTCACACGTTACTTGTTTATTCATTTTTGTAGGTTGTCCATCGTTGTTGTACGTTGTTGCTGGCGCGTACCCAAATAATAATTTATCAGACGTAACTTTTTCATGTGCGTATTCACCCAAAGTTATACACATTCTTCACATCCCTTCCTGCAGACGGTATTCTCGTAATAGGGTAGCGCAAAACAACGGTTTTCAGCCTATCTGTATCAGGTTGACGTGCCGAACAAGCACGCTGAAAATGTAAAATTATAACGGTATAAAACGCTATAATATAAAAAGATGATATTATAGAGCGATCTATCACTGGTATAACACGCATTCTTCTCGACGTACATGTTCGTCTTGCAGCCTTTCTAATCTTCTTGCATACCATCCTTCACAACTAACCGCAGTTTCCCGTGTTTTTTTCGTTCAAGCCATGCAGACGTCAAGCAAAACTACCACGTTTTGGCTAGTTACTTGCCCGAAAGGTGGTGCAAAACCCTTGGCTTATTGGGTCAAAGCCTACTGACTAAGCTCGCGACTATTCACGCGGTCGCATTTCTGCTGGTCATTTGCATCATGTACGTTATCTACGCACTTTTTTGGTGTGTTTATGAAGGGTGTCCGTCCCGAATTTCGCCTCCTCAATGAAGTTGTATCCCCGCCTTTGTTCCCGGCCGTAGGGAACCTTTCGCAGATAGATGTCGTAGTATATTCGTGTACGAAAATCACGTCATCGCTCACGCGTTACTTGTTTCTTTCTTTTTGAAGGTTGTCCATCGTTGTTGTACGTTGTTGTTGTCGGGCACCCAAGTAATATTTTAATCACATACCTTTTTTTAATATGCGTATTCACCCGGTATTATGCACATTCTTTACAACTCCTCCAGCAGACGTTAATTGCGTAATAATGTCGCTCAAAAACACGATCTTGAGCGTATATCAGGTCGACGTGCAGACCAATCACGCTCGAAATGAGAAACACTTTAACAGCACCACACGCAATCATTCAAGAAAGACTAGTTAGAGTGACCTACTACTGATATTACAACACGCGCTCAAGCCCTGCAGACGTCAAGAAAAACAAACGCTCGAGAGTATAGCACCGCAAAATGCAAAACCATAGCAATTACCTACCGTTTGGAAATGATGCCAATCCTGGAAATTATTCAGACGCTGCAGTTAAGATCCAACCGAACTTCTAAAATAACCTCCTTAAAATATAATATTTTTGCAACTTCTCCCTTGTCTCGCTCAGCATCCATTAGCTTTTACGTCGAGGTTCCCAGGAAGGGCGAGGGTCGTCGGAGCCGCCCGATGAACACGTTTACGCGTTGGAGCCGCCCCCCGAAGACTTGTACGTGTTTCATTTGTTCAAGCCTGGCAGACGTCAAGAAAAACGAACGCTCGTGATTAAGACACCGCAAAATTCAAAACGTTAGCAACTACTGTTCGGAAATGATGTAAATTTATTTAAACTCCAGCCGCTGCAGACGTCAAGGTACAACCAAAATATAATGAGTTCCTCCTCGGCATGCGATCGTTTTGCAACTTATCGCTTGTCTCGCGCAGCATTCGTCCGCTTTAACGTTGAGGTGCGGAACGGATACGGCAGGCCGAGGGGCGTTTGAGCTGCCCCCCGAAGGCGGCTCGTGAACGAAGGGATTTGACCATAAATTCCAGTTCCGCGAATCGCATACTGATGCCGAGATGAATAAATACTCTATACGAATTTCGAGAAAAAGACCGATCATATATATATTTATATAGTGCATAGTTATCGTAGTTATTGGCAAAAACGACGACCAAGCGAAACAGAAAGAAACCCGAGGTCATACGCAAAAGCCTAAACTTGCGTCAAACACACACTTGATTGCACCCGAAACAAACCCCCGTAACCAGCATCCTTATTCCACCTGTTCAACAGCCAGACTAAAATACGACTAAGCTGTCCCCCACCAACAAATAAAAAATGCCCTCTATCGACAACGCGCTGTCGATTTGGTTCGCTCTTCTCTAAACGCCAGCAATTTCTTTAAATATTTCATGCACTGTTGTTTCACACGTCGTAAAGTGGGGAATAATAGCGAATCAGCCCACACCCCAGTGCTACTGCTTGTTTGAAAGGACATACTGTCAGCCCCTCCGGGTGGTCTGGGCCACCCACGCAATTGCACTCCCCGCGGAACTCCCTAATGGCGTTTTTTTTACCTTCGGCATGTCAACTTCGCGACTGAGTTATATCTGTAAGGTACAGGTTTCCCCTTCGTATGTGCCAAATTTAATGCTGTGGTATTTTTGAGGCCCGACTCGTATATTGCGCCCGTAAGTTATACAATGCTGACGAATGCGGGAGCGCTTGGTTTTCAAAGTGGCAGGACCACCCTAGTGCACCGCCTGTCCTCCTGTACTCTGGCTCTCTACCATCAGCTCACGGAACTGAAACGAGGGTGCTCCGAGAACCCAAGGTTCCGCCACAGCACCTGCAGTTCCTCCAATAATATCTACAGTACGAGATCGAGAAGTTTATTTCTGCTGGGCGCATCGTGTGCCTGAGCTGGCCGCAAGGTTGCCCTGGCAATGATGTGGTTGTAGTGCCTGTGTCACCGCCGGTTTCAAGGGGTACATTGGTAGTTTGGGTCGTCAGTCACAGAAAGACACTGCTATAGAACCACTTTATTACTGCAAAAATGATCGCAGACTATTTCCAAGCGACCTGCCACTTCATTTTGGTTGCAACACTAAAGGAGGTAAAACGGCCGTGTGACTACCGTAAATCGGTGATGGATCGACCACTACGCCGGAGTACGTGCTGTATCACTGCTGAACACCGGTAATAACTGCTCAACCTCGTTGAAGGACGTGACAACGCGTTGAATGGGCCTTGAGTCGAAACCAGCGCCAGCAGAACGCATTCGAAGCGGCTTTGCAAGCTCGTTGGAGGCGTCCACCTTCAGCACGATCCTGTTGACTTACTGTTGGCGTCGCTGAATGAAATTCCAGCGCGTTTATTTACTCTGAGAATGCAATAAAAAAAAACTAAGCAACTTAGGTCAAGAGACTATCAATTTTTATGCCTCGCCAGACATAGACGGACCCTGCACCCTTCACAAATATTGTCGCATCCCTTTCCCCATTGAATTCGCCCGAACACACCGGGCCCTCCACGTTATGGACGACTCCATGGACGAGCTGGTTAAGTTTCGCCACGGTTGCTCTCTCCACCCCTTCGCACCACACTGTAGACAGGTAGTCTGCTGAAGGACAAATAACATTGTATTCGTGCGGATCATCGAAACACTCCAACCAGTTTCCAGCTGTCGTTTGATCAAGTGCCGGTCCCTAGCCCGCAATATCCTGATTTAGTATATTTCCTCTGCATCGTGAAACATGCTTGGATGCGCCTGCACCGAGGCGTCGGTTGGCGCAGCAAAGCCCATTGCGTACACCACGTCGGCAAAAACCTCCGCTATCACGTCGCGGTGAACTGCAGAGTTCCTTGTAAGAAAACAAGGGAAGAGGTCCTGGACGAAAAACGGAAACTGCGATAGTACCCCTGAATATCATTCTTATACCTGTTGGT
The DNA here is from genome assembly GCA_012845835.1 of Undaria pinnatifida. Classification (NCBI taxonomy): domain Eukaryota; class Phaeophyceae; order Laminariales; family Alariaceae; genus Undaria; species Undaria pinnatifida. Next base: position 22,324,077 of record JABAKD010000016.1, on the reverse strand, counting down.
AATGTGGTGGTCCTTACCAATAACGGCCTTCGGAGGCTAACACAGAGTCATGGCGAGACCGCCTCGTTAGTTGCAGAAACAAGATCGTGTCAGAGTGTATCTTACGAAGATCATGTCACCGCCCTCTCCGCGTTGGCCGGTAGGTTCCCTGTAACGATGTTGTGCAACTCAGCTCTTACATTACACGTCACGGCGGACGTTTTTGAAGCCCATGGTGATTCGGCTAGGTAGGGAATCGCCTCGGTCGCTTCTGATCAAGTCTGCCATATTTCTGCGAAAACATCAGCAATTACTGCTGACTGGTTGTATGTACATTCCACCAGACGTGCGTCGTTCTCTCTTTCGAGTGTAGCCTTCGTACGACTAAGGCGGCGCCCGCATTCGTCTTCCTGCTCCTTGAGCTTCTCTAGAAAATACTTTTTCCACGCCCCCCGTTCTTGGTCAAACCTCCTGGCCTGCACATTGCTATCGAGAAGGCTTCGAGCTGAGACCATCTGATCTACACTTTGGGTGGCATCTTTGTCCCATGCGCTGGTGCGAAGCTCAACGAAGAGCTGGGATTCCATCAAGTCCTCATATTCACCATTTTTTATTACTTTTCACACAAACGTTCCAACTGACATATCGGAGTAGGATTCGACGCCTTGCTTGATGGTCCAGTTCGCGATCTCTGCCGCTGCCGCTTCTCTGTTGTATTCTCCAAGAAAGGAAACCTGTCGTTCAAGCATGTTCGTCGTTCTTGTACCGTAGCTATACTGTCGTCGGAAGCATCCCCGGTGAGAACCTCCTCGCTTTCCTCGTTATCGAACATGGTAGTTGATAATGACGTGTGGCTTTGCCCAAATGGCCCCTCCTGATCTCGATCCATCTGTCGAATTCTTGTATTTGAAAAAAATACGCATGTTGTCGCCATAACTTGATCTCCTTTTCTCTTTGTCGTTTCCTGACGTGTACTCATTGTCGTCGTCATTGTGGAATCTCTTCCTTCCGGTTGATCATGGCTTCCTCGTTTCCTTCTTAGATCTAATTTATTGTGGGGTATGCCTCAATAGGTTTCAGTAGGTGCCGATGCGTGTTCGTCGTGAGGAATTTAGTTCCACCGTCTGCCAGATGTTTCTGTGTTGCCACGTGTTGGATGGTATTTTGCCGTCCTTGACTAGCTCTTTCAAGTAAGAGAAGCGCAGAGCGATGTGTTTCGTGCGAGAGCTGTAGGTGCTTTTTTCTGCTATGGGTAGGGCTCTGATGTTGTCGAACAAAGAGAGACACCGTTTTAAACAGCTTTTCAAATCCCAGCTCGGCCATCATGTTGGATAGATACATCGCCTACTTCATTGCGTGTGCAACTGAGATGAGTGCCGTCTCTAGATTCGACTGCGCCGTCGCGTTCTGGAGCGAAATCTTGAAGCTCAGTGGTCCTCCAGTCAGCATGAAGAAGTAGCCCGAGGTTGACTTGCCATGTCAGAATTGTTTCACCAGCTCGCATCGCAATAACCCGCCAGTTCGAAAATCCATATCGTGAACGTGATTGCCAGGCCCATATCTCCCTTTAGGTAGAGGAGAAGATGCTCTTTTGCTGCTGTCATGTGTACTTTGGATGGTTCGTTCATAGCTCGGGGCAGTTGGTTGACGGCGTACGTGATATCGTAGTGCGTGCATTGGCTCAGGAACATCAGGGACCCCGTGATGGCCTGGTAAGGTTGGATGCCCGTAGAGTCCAGGCGTATCATATCCGGGTGCTTGAGAACTAACTCCGCTTCTGCCCCCGTCGTGCCCACTGGGTTGCATTCTGCCATGCTTAATCGCGCCAGAACTGACTTGGCGTAATGGTCTTGGCTAATGGTCAGAGGCTTAGTCCCCCTTTCTCTGGTGATTTTCATGCCTAGCACCATCGAGACGTCTCCCATGTCGGTCATGGCGAGTCGGTCCATCAGCTGGATTTTGTGGTCCTTCAGCAGCGTCGTGTCTCCTCCAAGAAGAAGAAGATCGATTACGTACATGGCCAGAACGCTGAGGTTGTTGTCTGAGCCGAAGATGTAGAGACATAGATCAGACGCTGTTGCTGTGAATCCAATGTCTTTTAATGAATCGCCGATGGTGTTGAACCAGTTGCCAGGGCTTCGGCGAAGTCCGTAGAGGCTCTTCATGAGCCTCATCACGTTGGGACGTCCAGTGGTAGCGTCAAGCGACTTGTGGCCCGGGGGGGTCTTCACAAACACCACCTCTCCTGTACCTCGGCGTTAAAAAACGCCGTATTTTCATCCAGCTGAAATTCTTTACATTCTTCGCTCGTAGCTAAAGCGAGGGCCATGCGGGTGCTTTGGATACGGCATACTGGTGCATATGTGCAGCCGCAGTCGATTCCCAGTACATGTCCCCGGCCCTGAACTACAACTCGTTTTTTCTGCGTGTTATCGGCTTTGACCTTACAGACCCATTTGGTCCCGATCACCATGTGCTCCGGTAGTACTGAGTGTGGAGGTACCAGGTCGAAGACTGCGTGTGTCTGGAGGCTGTCCATCGTCTTGTTTGTTGCTTCTTTCCACTTGGTCGCTTATGGCGGTTCCATGGCCTCCTCGAATGTGTTCGGGATGGAAATGGCTTCCCATCCGAACTATGCTAGGAAACGGGGTTTCCAGCAGCTAGGGCGTATTCAAGGTATACTTCCATCCTGCGTTTTTTACTTCATTTGACCTGTGTTCGATTTCAGCTACCAGCGCGTGTTCCATCATATCTTATTCCTCGTGCGCGACCTCTGCGTCACTTGCCATTGAGCTTGTGGGCAATCCCGGGTTACTCAGTTCGTGCTGCTGGTGGGGGTTTAGTCCTTGGTGTGAGACCGGAGTTAAGGCGCCACTTGCGCAAGTTCCTTCACGTGTTGCGCCTCCGAGGTTGTTGTCTGTCGGCCATGCTCCTGTCTGGGTCGTCTCGAGTGTCTTCTTACTATCGGCGCTCTCAACGGCCGGCTCCTCCGCGCCAGCTGATGTTGCGTCGTCCATGGTCCTGCTCGTGATCTTCGACAGTTTCTTCATGGGGCTGTCTATCTCTTCGCTGTGGGTGATACAGATGTCGCCCCTGTATTCTGCCGGCGAGCTGTCTTCGTGAGTACTGACTGCGTCACTGGTGGTGTTGCCCGCAGTAGAGTTGGCAAGTGTCGATGCTGGGGTGTCGATGAAGATGACGTTGCGCCTCTCTGTCACGCGTCGCGTCTTGTTGCTGTAAATCCGGTACGCTTCGCTGTTCATGCTGTACCCACAGAGTCTACCTTCCCAGGCGTTGTCCTCGATGTTCGACATGTGTTTCGACGTGTACGAAGAAGTCGTTCTAAGTTAGCCCCCCCAACTACTAGTAAACGAATTCGCCGGTTTAAAAACCAAATCGCGGACGTATCTCCTGAAATACGGTGCCGCTTGCTACCTCGTCGTCATTGTTCGAGAGGCCTTTGCAAACAATAAAACCTATGGAGACTACTATTTAATAGCGTCCTTTCTCTTGTCGAGCGGCCATGAAACGCCCGTCAAAAAAGTTACTAGTTTTGGGGGGGGGCGATCGCAGAATCCGTCTAGGACCCTAGCTCCAATCTTGCGGAGGTGATCCAGCTTGGCAGGTACGCCGAGCAGTACCTTGAAGGGGGCGTGTGATTGGAGCGTGGAGTGTAGCATGTGGTTGGCCAAATACGTTGCCGAGAAAAACATTCCTCCCCAAAGAAATCTCGGGAATCCCGCATCTTTCAGCAGACATCGTGCGATGTAGGCAATTGTTCGCCCGTCTTGTTCTGATACCCCGTTTCGTTGAGGCGTATTGATGGCGGCAAACTCGTGACAAATCCCAGTGTCAAGGTAGTAGGTTTCGAAGTACTCTGTTGTATACTCCTCCCCCCGGTCCGTGCGAAGGCGTTCAATCCGCCGGACTCACGTTATTACCACGGTCTGCACGAACTGTTGTAGTGAGCTTACCACATCACTCTTCTCTTTGATGATGAATACCTCGTTCCATTTGCTGTGCTGGTCGGTGAATTAGCTGACGTAGCGAAATCTTCCAAGGGCAGGTGGGGATAAGAGTCCGAAAAGATTGGTGTACACCAGTTGAGAAGGCCGATCAGGAGTACGGGTAGTTATCGTGGGATAACACTGTTGCTTGCTTTTCCCAAACGCGCACACGTCGCATGGCGATATGTTGTCACTGTAGTTGATGCCATTGCCTCCGGCGTTGCGCAGAATCCTCAAACTTTGGGAGTTAATGTATCCAATTCGTCTGTGCCAAATATCAGCCGGTACCCGTATCGCTGAGAGGGCCACCTCATTTCTTGTAGCTTCCGCAATCTTGATGGCAAAGGAGAACAGCTCTAGGTTCATGTTCAGCTGGTGTGGTGGCAGGACGTGGTGACCTGGCTCCAGACGGGGACGAGAGTTGATGGTGATGTTCATTCCGGTCTCAGCTGCTTGTGATGTGGAGAACAAGTCATGCCCCAGCCCAGGCACAATGAAGCTTTTACGGTTCACCTGGTGCTTGTTGCTTTCCGTGTCAATGATTTTCCCGAAAACCGTACCAGTGGTCGTTCCTTGTAAAACTTGTCGTCCCGCGGTCACTATCTTCAGGGGTCTCTCTAGTGGCTTGTAGCTAAGCAGCTTGTCCTTCATACCCGGGTGAAGTTCATCATCAAAGTAGTGCCCGGATGGTCCACCATCCACCAGCATGGTCATAGGTTTTCAGATCATTCCTGGATGTGTCAGTACTAGTCTCCCTTCTCTTGGTCGTTGCGCAGTTCCCTGAACCCCTGCCGATGGGGCCCACCCAGACGTCAAGAAGGCATACCCGAAATCGTCTTCTTCTTCCGTCGCCGTGGACTCAGTCGCTGAGTGAGCACTTTGTACTTTTCGCTGTGGCTGGTTCTCCGTATTATGATTTTCTTTTTAAGCGTTGCACTTGGCATCGCTGTGTGTCGTAGAATTGTGTAGCGAGCACTATTTTGGTGTGGCAGATCGCTCATTGTTGCTGTTTGTGCAGTTTCGCTTGATGAGTCCCATATCTTGGCAGCTGTAGCATCGGAACTTCCGTGATCGTTTGGTGGTTGCCATTGCCGCTGCGCTGTCGGCTAGCTTGTTGACATGTCCTGGTCTCGAGAGTCGGCCGATGCACAAGTTTCTCATCATCGATTGAATTTCGTTAATGCCAAGGCTTGGGCTGTGAAAGCTCGTCATCTTCACGAGCTCGTAGTCGTCGGTCATGCCCGGCAATTTCATGTCTTTAAACATCTTGTCCGAGATACTTTATCTATTAATTTAAGCCGCCTATGAACCTCCGTTAGCTTGATGTTATAGTCATCAGGATCTTGCCCTTGCTCAATCCGGGAGCTCACAAGCTTCTCGTAGCAGGCCTGCCGTGCTTCCATGCTGTTGCTATTGTACTCGGTGCACAAAGGGTTTCACGCCTTCTGTCCGTGTCCTAGGCTCTCCGACGAAGTCATGTCTTTATATTATCAAACTAGTGTAGCTGCAGGGCCGCTAGTTACAAGGTAAGCAACCGAGAGGAAGGTCTCGCACGCTTGCTTTCATCGTTGAATTTCTACTGGATTTGTCATAGTGTCTGGGGTGTCGCTGTCTGTGATTGCTGGTACCGGTTCCACCTATCCGCTTAGAACATCAAACACACGTCTTCGTTTGACATAGACAAGACTACGCGGGTCTTTAAAGTCCATTCGCGATATTTTTCCGGTTTGTATGGGAATATTCCTAATGGTTGATGTGACCACGTTACCGGGCTCTTCCATGACTTCCCTGAATGGGTCGCTTGTTGTGGCCTGTGCCGTCGTGTTAATTCTCGCACCCAGCTCGATCCTGTCCGTGGGATTCCTGAGACATGCCGACCCGCTCGCCGGGCTTTGGTTTTTCTTCTTTGAGCTCGATCTTGTACGCAGATTGCCTGAAGCGTGCCGCTCTGTCCACCGTTTTTTTTTCTTGTTCTGCTCGTTCTTGTACGCATATCGCCTGAAGCGTGCCGGTCTGTCCATCGGGTTTCTTTTTCTCGCTCAGCTCGATCTTGTACGCAGATCGCCTGAACCTTGCTGGTCTGTTCGCCAGGCCTCCTCTTTCTTCGTGCGCGCTGTTCCAGTGTCATTCGACTCGACCCACTTTGGTTCCAAGTTTCTTGCGTAGTGTTCCAGCAACATCACCCGTCCTGTGCTCCACCGCAGGGGATGTTCATACACTGTGTGTTACACGCAACCGAGGCTCATACCCTGTTGGAAATTTGGTGGTGCCTGACCAATGACGGTCTTCAAAGACTAACACAGAGTAGTGGCGAGACGAGCTCGAGGCTGACTGGTGATGGTTTAGACGGTGGTGGATAACTTTTAATGGGCTCTCGTTGGGTCAATTATAACTTATGTCAACATGGACTGTCCAAGTTCAGATGCAGATGTGAAAAGTGAACGCGATGTACAAGCACTCGCGTCTCTACCTTTTCACTAAGACAAATCATCTCGTATGGTAGTATCCACTGGATAGGACACCCAGGTCAATCTTGCGCACGTGATGTAGAAGACACTTCGATCTTACGCACATGACCTAGTCAACTCGTTGATCTTACGCACGTGACCCGTCAACGCGTTATTACTTGGTGGAACGCAGTACCATATATTTGTCCTCTGTTAAGAGTATGAACCTTGGATTCAAATCAAATCTAATGCGCAGTCTATTCGCACGATTAAGATATGCAGTTGAATCTTACGTTAAATCTTACGTTGAATTTAACGTTGAATCTTCGGTGGAACCTAGATGTAAACATAGATTTGAGTATGTTAAAATTTGTCCCGTTGTCCCGGTATTCTACCGTACTACAGGCATTGTTCCGCGATGATCAAGTGGTGATGCAACCCACAATGATCTCTCTCCCTTCTTTCCCTGCTTTCCATTCTTTTTATTCTCTCTTTGGCGTCAAGCGCCCTCTCCAAACTATCCCTTTCATTTCTTATCACAAGTGATCTTGACAGACACTCCGGTGCCACCTCTGCATCTCCTTGAAAAAAAGACAGAGGCTTCACACAACCATTGTGTTCACAGGCTTTTTACAGGTTGTGAGACATCGACCTTCGGTATAAACATCGATCGGCACCAGTCGACATCTCATTGATGTTTGTCGCATCTCAACGGCAAGTTTGCGAGAAACCTTCATTAAGCCGGCTGCAGCATCAGTATCAGCATCAGCAGCAGCGATCAGCATCAGCGATCAGCATCAGCATCAGCTCCAGCATCATCGATCAGCATCAGCATCAGGATCAGCATCAGCGATCAGCATCAGCATCATCATGGCAAAGTCGACGAAAACAGGTGATGCGGTAGAAAAGCTCGTTAGAGCTTTCAACGTCAAGTTTAATGGGCTTAAGTTCGACGTATGGAAACGCACGGCTCAGTCCGAGATAAGTATGCGTCATGCCGGGATCTCTGATATCCTCGAAGGGCGACCTTGCCCCGAGCCCGAACTAATTAGTCCTCGTCCATCTTCTAAAATAAGTAGGCCTTCACGATCTGTAACTCCCAGCCAGGCCGCTGACGAAACGGACATTCATTCCGGGGAAACACCCCCGGCTAATACGGCAGAAAATGTACAGCCGGACGTAGGGAGTACTCGCCTGGACACGGCGCATCTGCCACCATCATCTTCAGGATATTCTACACTTCCAGCCGCAACATCAGTATTATGGGCCACGGATGACAACACCTCAAATTTGGAAGACATCCAGCACTGGCACCGCGACAACCGTCGTCTGTTCGACTTCTTGATCCTGAGTACATCGGGAGCTGCGGCCAGCGTTCTGCTACAATTCAAGCCCGAACGAGGTGAACTTGCGATTGGAAAGGCTGCTTGGGATGATATGGTTAGAAAATATCAAAATTCCACCAGCCAACGTAGGCGTATACTCAAACAACAACCATCGCATATTTCATGAAGGATGGGCAAGACTCAGACGTGTGTATACATGAAGTCTTCTATTTACGGGGTGAATTGGTGGACATGGGAGAGGTATTCAACCATGACAGCATATTGGACATAATGCTGGAAGGACTCACGGATGAATACATGAAAATGTAATATAGCGCCGAAGCAGATGATGACTTCACACTCGACCGAGCCGTGATAACAACGCGTAACATGTGCGCGAATCGAGCTATGCGAAACGGGTCTTTGCGAAAGGCGAAGGGGCGTGAATCGGCTATGGCAGGCACGTCAACACCCTCAGCAGTAGTGACCTGTTCAAACTGCAAAAAGCCAGGCCATCGATTCCAAAATTGCTTAAACGCAAGGGAAAGATGTCGGGGAAGAAACCTCCCCGGACACCTCGAAAGAATTCGTGGTGTAGCCTGCATAATACCGGTCGCCACTATAATGGCGACTGTCGGTCTCAAATGCGGGACGACAATATAACCCGTCGCCCTCGTCCTGGTCAACAAAATGGTCGGCATAATAACAACCGCAGCGCTCACGCCAACACCGCCACAACTCCAACTTCAACAACGCAAGTGGAAGCTTACGTCGCAGAGATACATGCTCCATCCATTATTTCGTCTGCGACTACAGCAGCTACTTCTACGTCCTTCGCGACTCCTTCCTGCCCATCCTCACTTCCAGTTGGTATAGGTTATATATTCATCGCCGCACCTCCGATCAGGATCGCCGCGCAGCCCGTCAACTTCTCCATGGCTGCGGACAGCGGAGCTTATAGCCACTTCATCGACAATCAGCTTCTAATGGGCATTGAATATAAAATGAACCACTACGTGCAGCTGGACCCTCCCGTAATAATCAATGTAGCGGGAAACCATCGCCTTTATGGCGGTGGTTAAGGGGTTTTGGTCGTACAAGTGTTGGACCATATAGATAGGCTCTAAGCACTCTGTACAGCTTCCTGTCACGATTGTACCAGGGCGAGGCAGGCACTTTTTTTCGGGGGGATCAGCTGCTGCGAGAGGGGTCACTCTGATCATCGCCACGCAGTCGTATTTGGACACGGGTGCATTTACTGTACCCCTACGCATAGACAGCCAATGCTCTTCTCTGCATCATCTCGACCTCACCCATGGTGCTACCAGCCGTAAACCTGAGACAGCGTTCCCGACCATTTCTGGCCAAAACGTCTAACCGGAAACAGTCCTCGCTGTTCAAGCTTCAACTGCTACTGAAGCTACGTCCCCGCCTGAAACCGTTCCAGCTAACATCGGGCACAGGAGGTTGGGTCATGCCAAGCAGGTGATGGCCGAGGTGAGAAATATCCCAGAGTGTGGGGCAAATTTTTCAGACACATTATCGGCGTGTGATACGTGCAAGATCATTAAAAGCACTCAACAGGAACACCGTAAGATATTGCGGCCTAAACTTTCCAGTTTACATAAAAAACTGGTGAGTACTAACCTGTTAAGACACGCCGACATGGCAAGATATACCGACCATCACAGCAGAGCAAAAAGAGGCTGCTTCATCGAAGAGGCGTCTTCCGTTCAAACAACAGCAGACGCGGCCACTTCTCAAGTGAGAGCGCGTCAGCTAACCCTACATCGCCAAGGATCGCCAAAACAACAGTTCGACAACGTTTCCCAGTACACCAGCAGGGTCTCAGAATGGACAAAACAAACCGTCCGGTATGTATCTCGGTACCCAACACCGTTACGCGCAATCTATGGCCTCACCACAAGCGGAAGAATGCAAACCTTGAGCGACTTCTGCTGGAAGATCAACGACTTTAGCACAGAGAACTCCTTCTAAGCTCCAACACCTTGAAGTCGCAACTACAGCTCCAGCTCGCAAGACCGCATTTGACCATCGCGACGGTCTGATAAATTATCTCAGGCAACCTCCATCATCGCACAAATCATTTCTCCATGGAGTTACATACAAGATTGCGGCGTTTCATAAGTGGGAAACAATGAAGCCTGTTTTTGGTTCTCCCGTGTACGGTGTACGACTGGATTCTGCCGTGCGTTATCGGACTTTTCAATCACCGACAAGAACCGCGATGTACCGAGGACGGATAAGTCCGTTACGTACAACAATATAGGCAATGTACCGACAAGCGATTGGCCTATTATATTTCAGCTACAAGACTGCCATTGACCGGGGAAAAAACAAGGCCGACATACGATACATCGCATCACAACCTTTCTCCCCGTCTCTGTCGAAGCGCTTCTTTAGCCTTTCTTTACCTTCCATACAAATGAGCTCCATCAACAGTTACCCGAACGGCACTCCGGTCGACAATCGGGGACAGGCGCTGGAAACGTGGGTACGGTTGAAAGTGATACTTAAGTAGAGAATATTACTTAGTACAGCAGTTTTTTGTCAACTATAAAGTTACAACTGTTCGCCAGTTACGTATTAGTAAAGAAAGGTAGAGCTATGGGTCGTATGAACTTACGTCAACGATCGTTCAGCAATAAGCCATGTTCTACCGGAAAATGCATACAAGTATATATTCCAGCATCAAGGAGTAAAGGCTCACAAAGACTGCCAATCTTATGCTCTTCAGCGTACGAGTAGGATCAGACAGTTTATCATTATATGCGTATCCTAGGATAATATTGAAGTGGCGTGATTAACTTACAGCAGCGACCTTTGTTTGTTTGTTTGTTGGTTTGTTTGTTTGTTTGTTTGTTCGTTTGCTTGTTTGTTTGTTTTTTTTTATTTCGGGATATAACTCGTTGATGGACTATGGCTACACCCATTATAGTCTATTACAGTACAATCAGTACTCGTAGTTCTATCTGCTTCCTATTTTTTTGTTCTTGCAGAAGTACGTAAGTACGTTAAACAAACAACTGAATAGTGATAAAATGTTTTATTTAGTGGTGATGGACACTTGTCCTCAATTATTCTCATTTGTCTCTTATTGTTTATCTATTTGGTACAATTCAGAAAGCGTGTTTTTAAACCCAGTAGACGTATCATTGCGTTTTACCTTGTAGAGTATTTATCACTGGTAATTACACCAAGCGTAATTTTGAGTGGTTCTACGGCAGCCCCCCCAACTTTTCTTTAACGAAATCGTCGGTTTTGAAACCAACTCCCGGTCAATTCTCCTCCAACACGGTGCCCCTTTCCACCCCGACGTCATCGTTCGATAGTACTCTGCAAACAAGAAAATGCACGAAGAAATCTTTTCAAAGCATCCTTCTTCGTGTCGAGCAGCCATGAAACGTTCGTTAAAGAAAATCGCTGGTTTGGGGGGGTGGCTATCAAAGAATCAGTCTTTTTACACGTATCTTCCCTTGTATAGTTTTATTATATTTTATTTTCGTAAATGTGTGAATAACATGGACACACCCATATTGCCGCGGTCGATACACCGGACCGAATATGAGACCCATTTGGTTTTGAATATGTTACGAATTTGTTTTCTAAGAATAAGGCTTATCTACCAATATGACTTTGCATGGGGGCGTGTTGAGAGTATAAACCTTGGATTCAAATCTAAGTCAATGCGCAGTCTATTCGCACGAATATGATATGCAGTTGTATCTTACGTTGAATCTTACGTTAAATCTTCGGTGGAACCAAGATGTAAACGTAGATTTGAGTATGTTAAGGTGGTCCCGTTGTCCCGGTATTCTACCGTACTACGGGCATTGTTCCGTGATGATCAAGTGGTGATGCAATCCACCATGATCCCTCTCTCTTCTGTCCCTGCTTTCCCTTCTTCTTTCCAAATCATCCCTTTTCTTTCTTATCACAAGTGTTCTTAACAAACACTCCGGTGCCACCTCTGCATCTCTTCGAACAGAAGACAGAGGCTTCACACAATTCACATCCTCTTCTATATTAAAGAAAATATATATGTCGCATGATTCGACAGCTTACCCGTTACTCTGCATACACTCATTTGACGATGAAATGAACATCTACCTTCACCCGATGGTTTCCTTGTGGATCCTACTATTCATCAGTAACGACTCCGCAACATGTCCCTGGCAGTTCTGGAGGACTCAGCCAAACACAACAAGAAAACGGCGGTGAACTCGAGGAGGAGAGGTCGGCAGCTTGTAGTGCTAGGAAAAACGGTTGTGCGCGCGATCAGTTGCTTCTGCGATAAACAAGAGAATTATATCACAAAGCAAGTTGAAAAACAACCCACCCTAGGCTCCATCTTGTTGTTCTCTCCGCGATTCCGGCTTTTGTAGAAATAGTCCAAGAGGTCTGAACAGAAACACGTATAACAGCTCTCCGCGTCAGCCTTCGGGTCCATGCCTTAGCAACTACGTCTATAGTTGTCTTGAATTGCCGCTAGGGCGGCCGTCTTTTCAGGTAAGCCGCGAGGGTGAGTTTGCTGGGGCACCCAGACGATCACCGAACAGAGGCAGTCGTCTCCAACGTTGAAGGTGTTGTGCGCCATCGTGGGATCGGAAGGATGTACCTCCAAGTTGTTGTACGGATCCGAGCCAGTCAGTTTGTGCGTGCCGGCATCTTGAGATTGCTTGATCTGTGGAAAAAATTCTTCCGGCGACGTCGAAGAAGCCTCATGGTATACGAAGTACAGAGACATGACCGGAGCGGCCGGACGTGTCACAGCGTCTGTACCCCAGAAACAACGACAGTATCGCCTGCCTCCGGAGAGCGGAACAAGGGCGTACGAGTACGTAGGGCTACAAAATCCACTGTATGTACATTTTGACCAGGCAACAAGCCTTGAGTCTTCATCTACTCGTAAACGTTCACTAACAACAAGCTTATATGTAGAGTAAAAATCAAACGCCAGACCACAACAGCAGGATGCGTGATTTAGTACTGCTGTACTAGAGTAACTCCTGGACGTGGCAGAGATGGCGGTCCAACACAAGGAAGCATCTTCTCGTTGCCCGTGTCGTGAACCATGCTATCCTCATGGTACTCGTCGCTTTCCAGGGTAATAAGAAAGCAGATTGAAATTTACAATATACCGGAAGAGCACTCATAGGAAGTCGGGGGGCGTTGTATTGAAGGTTTTATTGTGCAGAACTCACCTTTTCTAGGAAAAAATCAATCCTAAGCCAGCATTGCTATTGCTTATTGCACTAGGTGTTCTGCACTGTACCTACTGGACAATAAAAGGGTAACCAGAAAGCCAGATGGGGATTCACAGAGGGAGGGCGGATCGGGAACGGTTTTTTTTCAGTGTCGTGGGAGGCACCCTCTTCTTAATAAGAATCCCAGCCCGGGTCATACTTCTGTTTCTCATCAGCGATCCAATTCTGCTGTTGTACTGTTGTACAACACGCATCTACTAGCTGGTTTCATGTTATCTGACAGGTTGTACCTGATGCATTCTACAACGTACCATGTACCTGGTACGTACCTGGTACTGGTACGTTGCACGCATTATCATAGTGCACGGAACAGGACGACTATTAAGAAACAGGGTATTGAGGAAACCAGACTATCGTAGTACGTAAACAGTTGGGGAGCAGTATTGAAAGCCGTCAGTGTAGTATGCGTCCATTTCCATGAAGAAACACAGCCGGGGTCGTACTTCTGTTTCTTTTTGCGGCGTCCTGCACTAGTCTATAGCCTACATGGTACGACTGTAGGCCCGACAGTACAGGCTGCTACCTGGTATTTCTTACCGAACACGTGGGGCGACATCCTCCTGTAAACATATTTGTCCAGTACAGGACGCTATTGAAAATAAGAACCGGGTATCTGGGGGTAACAAGAAAGGCAGACTGGCATTGACCGGTCAATAATAAAGTCGGGAGCAGTCGTTCTGATGTTAGTGTAGATCCTGACGTTAGTGTAGAACGTACTCTTCCCCAAAGGAGAAACCTAACCTTGGTGCTTCTGTTTCTTATTATGACAGGTATCCCGCAGAAATACGTTACTCGAGTACCAGGTACGATGAAAATTCAGACCTGATCGTGGTACTGCTGTTCTGGTAGGTACGAGCTAGATACTTGTTGCTGGGAGGCTGCTGCTCAATAGACAGGCAGTCACCCACCAGCAGACAGCGATAGGATCCCACTGCAGAGCCAAGCAATAGTCTCACCGCATCAACTTCGACAACAACAGCAGCACCGGTCGATCCACCTGCACCATGGCCTCCCCCATCAGCGGATGTACCATTAGCAGCGCTTTTATGACCTCCTCCTCCTGCGGAAGTTCCACCATATGATGACCCCCCCGTCCCTGCTGAAGAGCTTCCCTGTGCAGATCTATCGACATCCCCACCCTCTCTCAACAAGCTCGGGTGCTGCTTGAGTCGGCCACTTTTTCCAGACGACTTTCGGGGCGAGGTAGCTGCGACCCTGATGAGTTTTTCGATCCCTTTGGCCTTCCATCAGACATATGGCGACAACGGCAAGTCGGTCGCCATGCGAGACGAGTAGCAGCACGGCGGCAGCCACCGAATCAGCCGGCATAGCAGTATCAGTCTGTCGTAAACCGTCGAATAGACTCAGCAACCAGTAACAAAACACAGGCAGCAAGCTCACAGCAAGACCCGCCGCGCCAGTCCCACGTCTCACTCCATTGACTGGTCGAGGATGCACATATGGGCTTCTGATTGACCAACCTTTATGGGGACCCTTATTGGAGGTACCTAATGGAGGTGTAGATGATTGACCGAGAAAAAGCAAAAAAACAAATGAATCGTTAAAGCTTATGGGAAATTGAGTAAGACCATGGGGGTGCAGCCGCCTTCGATGAGCTGGTAAAAAACTCACGTTCGCAGGAAAGGCAACACAACGCAAAAATGTGCGAAACGAAGGTTGCACATTTTCGACCGAGACAATGCTTCAACAACGCTACGAACAGAAATGCACACACTCGCGGAAACCGCACAAAAACGCGTACTCGGGCGATTTCCACACGACGTGTCACTATAGTCTATACTTGCTGCGTATACGTTGCTGCGTCAACAACGTGGTGTTCGAACCCTATGCTTAGACTACACATGGACGTGCAGTTGAATACTGCACGCCGTCAAATTCAAGTTAAATCGTGCTTACACACGCATGACGCTATAATGACACATGCAACACAAGCCTCTGTAGTGCGATTCGACACCGGCACTCGATCAATGCACCGACCCTTCATCCCAAAAGGCACATGACAACTGTGCCCAATTCTTCTACGAATGTTATTCAAAAGTAGCCAATGTCCTCCTGAATGATTTGGGGTATTTTTTTGTTTTTGTTTTTTCTTTCTTTTTGCACACTTTCACTCTCCAGCTTCTGGACAAGCCGTGGTCACAGGTGTCATCCCATCTCCTCCCCAGTTCTTGCCTTCAATTTTTATCGCGCATAGGGTTCAGCAATCCCACTGCTCGTCGATTGTTCATCGAGTGTTGCTAACTCACGCTCTCGCGCTTTCCGCAAGTCAGTTTGTCCACAAGAAAAAGTCCCAACGAATTTATACGAGTATGCACTCGGCGGGGCTCGAACTCACGAAACTGACCTATACCAGGCTCGAGGATAACCTGATACGCCACCGGGGCGACCGGGGTATATGCAACCATTACCAACGGCGAGAGTCGAGAGTAGGCGTCGAGAACGGCGATTCGATGGCGCAGACCGTGCCTAGCATTCAACGTTATCTAAACTCCGTATACATTATATGCAACGAGCAATGTACGCTAGGCGATACACTATTAAAGCAAGTCACACGCACTCTCCTATCGAAAACATCATTACCCTTCCGCCGCGCGTACCCCATGTGAACACCGCAGGACAGCACAAACCCGATCCAATGGGCAGCTGGTTAAACCAGTGTCCACCCCGAGAAATAAAAATGAACAAATGGCACCTTTGTCCATGGCCACAAACGCGGCGGCGGAAGCGAAAGTAAGCCAGTGCCTTCTCGACCAACTCATACAGTTCATGGGTCATCGGCAAGGGCAGGGACTCATGCATAAATCCACGTACCCACGTGCGCATTTGTGACTGGCTATGGGAATGGCATTGTGGAATGTACCACCTGTTTCTCTACCTATAGTCTATGCCTATACCCCGTATCACCGAAACAACACTATCAAAGCGCACTACTTTCTGCCGCAAAACAAAGGTCATAAGCACGCCATAACAACTTCGTTTCGAGATCTCCCCTATAGTCTAGGCTAGTAGGCTACGTGTATGGACAGCTTAATGAAGGCCACTACTGTCACGACGAGCGAGAGACATTCTTCCATTTTTTATGTAAACGAACGGGAGTTGCAGCATGTAAACGAACCGGAGTTGCAGGACCTCGGATGGATAGCATAGGAGGGGATCGACCAACGTGCGTGGGCTTAGATGGAGAGCTGGGGTAGGTCGATCACTTGGGAAGCACGATTACATTAAAACTGTGTACCGGTGTAATCGAGCACTGTGAACCTGTAAACTGAGTGCTGAGAGTGGATAACTGGCACGAAATTCTTGCACCTGCGCTACCTGGAGCGGTATCTGCACGCTCGTAATCCGTCCCGCACAACAAATCCGTCCGCTCGCTTGAATCAAGAAGCAACCAGGTCAGACAAAATATGCTTGAACCCTTCCCCTCCCGCCCCCTCCCGGCCCCCACCCCCCACCTCCCCAACCCCCCCAGCCCATCCCATCCCCACCACCTCGAACACTCCGCCCTCTCTCTACTCACTGATTGTACGCCTTACACCAGGATAAACGTGATAAACTGATGCATTCTTCCAAAACCGTCACATTGATCCCCTCAAAAAAACTTTTAGTTTCCACGCACAGATTGAGCTGTCCCACAGGCCCCACCCCCGCCCTAACGCCCGCTCCTATGATAAACTGATGCATTTTCGTTTTTTTATATATCCCAAAAGCGTCAGATTTATCCCCTTTAAAGGATTCATGGCTTCCACGCACAAATAGCCCGTCCGTCCGCCCACCCCCTCTCCCCCCCCTCTTCCAATCTCGCTCGCTTTTGATCAAAACCAGGCCCCCACGTCCTTCAAAACTCTGCCCCCCCCTTACCAGTTGTTCGGCTTACAGGATTCACTTGATAAACGGATACATTTCTCTCCACAGCTGTCAGATTTTGTCCCCCTCAGAAACGGTTTTATAGCCTCCGCGCACAGACTGACTAACATCACCCTGTTGACCCTGATAGCTACACTGTAGTTGTAAGGGGAGTCGCCGAGCTATATCCTTAATAAGGACACACAACTCGTAATACACGCGATCGGAGTATCACACACAGCTTGCAAAGATGAGTTTCGACGAAATCTTCAATCTCACAGCTGGAGTGTATTTTCATTTTTCGTAATATAAGTCTAGCTTTTTTCGGCGCCTCACACGTAAGAAGAAGTGGCAGGAAATGTAACAAATTTGTGGAGGGCGCAGAGTTCCTCGCCTAATAGGGCGTTCTAGCCTGAATTGAACCCGGGCCTAATACTATTGACAGTCGTATATCCTAACAGTTGAACCACCAGGGAATGCTACATTATGTGCGTGCATCAATACATCGGCTATCGATCGACATATTTGTAACATTGAGGCATACCAACTTTTCGTCCACATTGCAGGCACGATGCATCCGCCGCGTCGCTACCAGCGACATGCCATCTCGTTATGGCCTCGAACCATGTTTTACGAGGTAAGCAACTAAGTGTCTGCGGCCAATGCAAAGCAAACACCCTCCTCTTTCGGTGTACCGAACGAACAACTTCTTGTCGAAGTGTAGAGAAGCATGACAGCTATTTTTTACACACACACCCCGGTCTCTAATCCCTTGTCCCCAGTCTCTCACCGCTTCTTGTTCGTTGCCTCCGTGTATGCCTTCATAATGATTTCTCGCGTCAGCTTGTTACAACATCGGCCTGCAAACTCCAGTCTTGTCTCACGCATTTCTCATTCAAGTGCTAATGCTATATATCAGATCTCCGATTTATACCTCCAACAACACCTTTAGGTAACGAACGCTGTACTCAGGCTCGGTTCGCAGTCACTCACGCTTGTGTCAGATCAAGTTCAAGTTATTTTTTCCTTGTTTAGTTTTGTGTGTATATGGAGTGAAACCGTGAGCGATACGCTTTCTAGACGTACTGAAGTTGTACAGACCTAGGCAGTATTCCGCTACTCGTTTCACGTGACACCGTGTCAATCCCCCGCAACACCCCCCCTAGCCCGGCTTCCGAAGAATACCGTGCTGACCGGGCTGTGGGTACACTGGAGTAAGAGTGAGGGCTTTTTCTCACGATTGATCGTGTTTCAATTACCCTAAGGCTCGACTGAGTGGCGTCTACCATTTTTGTGGATAGGCGTCTCTCCGGGGGTAGAGACCTTGGGCCTCGCGCTTTTCCGCACTAGCTCCCACATTGGTACTGCTGGACTTGCTTGGATTTCTCATCAAGGGCTCCAGCTGAAAGCCACTTCTCGGCTTTTGCCTTTAACATGGGTAGGCCGAGGCCTTGATCTTACTCGTTTGTCGATCTTCGGCCATCGTCTTCTCTCATTCTCCATCGAACTCCACTCCACCATCCTCGTGTTTACGGGGAACAGGATTGCATATTTCCGGTCCTCCTAGCTTTCAGGATCGTACGTTCGTTGAGCTCCTCTCAATCTCCATCCGCGCACGGAACCCGCCAGTACGGTGAATTGTGGTTGAAGATCTTTGAAAGGTGACTCTTCTTGGTTCCTTCAGCGTCCGCGAATTTCCTCCAGATCACGGTCCCCACGGGGTGTTGTTTTAACGCATGTTCGCGGTCAATCTGATCTCTTTCCTTCCACGTTCGCGTCGAAGTTGGCCATGCATGGCACTCCGCTCCGTGATACGTTTCCCACATCACATGGAAAACGTCCAGCTGTATAAGGGTGAATTTTTCTCGTGCCTCTTCCTCGTACAGCCACTGCGACTCTGTGCCATCCACAAACCGTCCCTTGTATCGACACTTCCAAGCGTTGTCCTGACCCATCACAGCTTTTCTGTCTAATAGGGTATACATAGGCGACGAAACAGTCGTTGGCTCCGCAAGTCCGAAGTCAACTCCCCATGTCAGGTGAGCAAATGCGTTTGCGAAGTCGTGACGGAGGTCGTCCGGACGTCAGTGGAACAACTTCGTTCTCGCTGTTGACGCCCGTCGTCGACGAATCCCTCGCCCATTCATCCTGACGATGTATCGGAGTCCTGGTAAGACGACTTCAGTCACCTCCCAAAGTCCGTTCTAGTTCTCGTGGGCTAGTTTATGATCTATCCCTTCCCTTGCCATGACAGACTCCGCCTCCTTCATCAGCACCTTGTCTCTGACAACAACACGAGTTCCCCTCGAGGTCTGACCGATTTCAGTATTCCGGCTCTCACGACGTTTCTGTCTGTTTTCATGTTTTTTCAATAGGGCCACCCGTACATCCCGTACCTCCTTGTGCGCTTGACATTTGTCGGCCGCGGAACTGTGCATCCCGCCTCTGAAATAACCACCATCGATTTCGGGGTGCATAGCATCAAGTTGCGTGCGTGCATCACGACGGAGGAAAAGACGGAAAGGAGAAAGGTTTCTTCGGTAGGAGCACAACATGAGTTGAGAGTGAAGCTCGATGTCTTCTAGTGGCAGTAGCTCGTGCCCAGTGCCCACTACACCTAGAATGTGGGGCGGAGTGGTGTTGTAGTGGCGTCCTCCCCATGGGACACCGTTGCCTATTTATTATATGTGACTGGGTCGGTATGCGCAGGGTTCCTGGTTGACTCCCTCATGGCCCACGTTCGACGACACGCCCGTTCGGCTCGTATTTCATCCAATTGAGGTGGATTCGCTAACTGAGTTATTCTAGCACGTGCGCAGGCGTTGTGTTCAGTGAATAACGGTACGATATGAACGATTTTTTGGTCCATGGGTTCGTGGGGCTATCGACAAAATGCCTTATGCTCATCGTTCTGACTTCGCTTAATAGTTTACATTTTACATTTGATATGAGAGCTCCTATCTGCCCGAAATGATGTGCAGAAATACTAGTTGCTGATGGTGTGGCATATAGCGGCTACACACGGTGGATTCGTCCTGTCAATCTCTGATCAGACATTTGTCGTGTTAGTCTCAAAATGAATCGTGGATAATGACACGAGCGCGAATGTTACATAGTTGCATTTGTGTACTAACTCATTTTCTAAACAAGCCAACATGCACGCGTGAGCACGATAATCCATTAATCAAAAACGATTGGGCCCTCAACGGTCACTTGTGTAAACATGATAGATGTGCCATGTATATTGTTCTTCGTTTTTCTGGAAACAATCGCATATTTCGCTTCAATGTGGCATAAGTGTGCGCGGGGCAGGGGGGTGTATTTCGGCATACACAAACAAACTCCGAGTCTACCAGGGCCCGTTTCCTTTTCGCCGCTCAGAAACGCGCATTTTCACACCCGTTGGTTCTCCTTTGACCGAATCAACACCAATGCATATGTTATAAGGGTGCCAAAGACGCTGAAAGGGTAATAAAAGACAGCCTTTAGGGATGTCAGAGACACGCTCAGAATATGACGTGGCGCCGCCGGGAAGCCATGATAACGCAAGTGTAGACCTTGCCGGGACTGAGACGATATTCACCGCAGACACAGACGACAAATGGCACTCCGCTACATATCGACACATTGCTCAAGGTGTACTTCCACATATTGTTTCCTTAGTTCAACTCAACCCACGATAAAGGCGCGCCGTTTTCATTTCCTGAGAGGCCCCTAACCGTCTGAGGAGCAAAATACAGAAAGAGATACTCTATGGACTAACCCGTGCCTTAGGTATACAAACCGTTCTTATCGCATGCATAAGAGACAAGTTTTCGACGACTTTGGTTCGGAGCCCCAGTGTTCAAAACCCCTTGAACGATATTAAATCATAGACGTGAACGAACGTGTAGGACCCAGCCAAGGCCCACAAATACCCAGCATAACTGCAGCGTGGGCTCTCTGACGCTATTGCGTATGATATGTCCTGAAGACGGCAGCCGTACGTCCATGCCTCATGATCGTGCTTTTAGCGAAAGATGAGCAAGCCTCCGAACTGCCTGAGGCGTTAGAAAAATGTTTCTATGCTAAACCCGGTAGTAAATCAATAATCGTAGTAAGTTGCGTGTTCTCCTCGTCAAAACTCGACGTATGATATAAAATGCGCAAGGCTCGTGTCGCTTTTTAACGTTCCAACACTGGTTGAACTACCTCCCCACCTAAATGCAAATGCCATCGTATACTCGAGAATACGGTATGGACGTGGACACCGGGAAAAGCACACAGACACCTATGCGTACCACCGGATAAGCCATTTAAGCGCAGGCACAAACGTCAACCTAACCACTGAGCACAACAACACCGGGATCTCGACGTGCGGAATACACTATTGATATGTCTGCATTGTGCAGTCCTTTTTTACCTCACCAACCATTATGGATTCGTTAGGTACTTTATCGCTTAATATAAACCAAATATATATATATATATGTATATATTCCCCGCGGGCATTTCCTACGACGTCAATATTCATTCTGTCCCCCAGAGCTTGGAGAGCATCGCGCACGACCCGTAAGAGCCTGTTCTGCCAAATAGAGGACGTAACGGCGGCGTCACTGTATGCGTGCCTGCTACGCATTGCAACTTGTGGCGGTCAATCAATCGCAGGCCTTAAAACTTCAACTGTCAGCTATTCTAACGCTACATAGTTCTTGGTGTTTCTATATATATCATCGGTGACGTGGGCACAACCATAGACGTCGAAGAGCTCAGGCGCCAGGAATCCCACACCGTGCCGCCAGGAACC
Organism: Undaria pinnatifida; assembly: GCA_012845835.1. Lineage (NCBI taxonomy): Eukaryota > Phaeophyceae > Laminariales > Alariaceae > Undaria > Undaria pinnatifida. Next base: position 22,302,381 of record JABAKD010000016.1, on the reverse strand, counting down.
CCACTGAGTGATACTGCATGAGATGGGGAGAGGAGGCGTGGGTCACCAGCCATCTGACGTAATGTGCCAAAGCAAGATCTACCTCTTGCCCCTCAGCCCTCCAGAATGCCCAGACACACGACCTTCCGTTTTATGTACCATCACCGCTACCACCCCTGACGTCTGATGGCAAATCGGTTATACCTAAAATGCTGCTATCAGCAGACAGCAGAGCGTTGCGCGTTTCATTCATGGCCGCATTGGGCAGATGCGCGGATACAGATGCACGTGAATAATTGCGTCAGGTGGAGTTTCCCTTTTTCTTGGTCAAGAGCGCAAAGTCGGTGCCGAGGGGGCTTGACACGCGGTAGTCTTCGACAGTTCCACGGATCGCCCCATACCCCTGAATTATTTTGTGCCCATCTTCGTCCAAAACCGGGCGGGCCGTCTCACCCAGAATGCCGGTGAGCGACTCGTTGTCCAGGGACAGACCTTCCAAACCTACGTCCATCTGCCAGAACTCCAAGTTGGGGAGGACACGACCATCCCAGTCAACGTCCCCATTGCCTTGGAAGTTTGTGCCGACGTGAAGGCGCACCGTGACAGAGGAACTAATTATCTTGAAGACCGAGTAGATGGACTGCACATCCGCGAGGTCTTTTTCTGCGATGTATTGCGTGCACCAGTCGGGGGCGGCCATGTGGTTGAAACGTAGAATCCAGTCCTCGAACGTTTCCTCCACGGCCAACTCGCGCTTGCCGTGAAGCATCTCGTCGTACATGCGAGCCCATATCTTGTCCCCTCCGAACTGCCGACACTCCACAGGTAGATTGGACGCCGATATAGCAATGCCGTCCGTCACGTACTCGTCTCTGGAGAAACGAAGAAGACTGTCTACCTCCTCGCCGTCGACAACAGCGCGGAGTCCGCCGTTGGAAAGGCAGGTGGACATGGTGGGGGGGCAGCCGGCAGTGTTAACATCGTACGGGTTTATCACCTCGATAACGAGCGAATGACCCTGTGACATGACGCTAAGGCCGGTAATGAGCTGGCGGTCTGGGAACTCCGCGGGTAGAGGAGCGTTTACCCGGACGTTGACGCTGATGCTGTCGGTATCATCGGAGACGATGCAGTACCAGTTGTTGTCGACACCGGACCAGTCAATCTGCTGGCCGCGGAAGCCTTGCATGTGTGGGTCACCACACATGTTTGTCCCTGGGTCGCACACTGCATAGTTTGAATAAGCGGCGGGATACCATGGCGGATGATGCTGGTGATGTCCGTAAAACCATGGTTTGACGCATCTACGAAACGTTGAACTGCAGGCAAACTTTCACTGGCACTTTTTGCGGACACAGTTGAGTCGTCGTAGGGACAGCGTGGCATGCAGTACAATCGGAGTACCGCTGTTTGGGCCAAGATGTTTATGATTTCCGAGCTACGTGACCGTGGGGAAGTGCCTAATACCGTCTCAACACGATTTGCGCTTCGAAGTTGCTTTCGTCAGCCTTGAGCATTTTCGTCCGGCTTCATGTCATTACTTTCTCTGTATCTTCCTTAGGGTGGTCCCACAGTTAGGGCCCTCACAAAACGCAGCCGCCACCCCTCTCGTATCATCGGCCTTGAAAAATATTTGATGCTTTATGAACGTCCCGTAGGATCAACTTGGTATTGCTAATGGCAACATTTGCGTTTTCGCCATTGTAGGCGTGAAGCCACATCTCTGTCCATCCAGGAAACAAGGTAGTGATTTCAACGGAGAGAGTCGATCGTTGATGCTGTTGATTCTGGGCTATATAAGGGCGGGCTTCAAATATTTCCAGCATGTTTCTTGCTTACGAAAAACCGAGGACGTTGCGACTGGCTTCTTCTGGGGGCATTCCGCATGCGGCGTCTGCCTCGAACGATGCCCGCACGCCATACAGCAGGCTCATGCACGAAAAAATAAATATAGTTCAGGACAACGTAAGACTACTCAAATGCCCCGGTGTTTGTAGTTGTAACATTCCCAACATGTCCCATACAAGAATGTCGGTCGTGAGACGTGAAGAATAACAAAAGGCGCATGGTACGTTGTGTCTAGATTGACGCCGATCATCACACGGTTAGACGTTCAGTGGAGGTGCGCTTTTCTTTCTTCTGACCTCCCTTTCTTCCTGCCTTCCCTACCCTTCGTCCTGTTTGCCGGACGTATTGTTCATGGTGTCGTCTACTGGAGTACCGTAGAGACGAGAACATCAGTTGCTACACGCTCACGGCATTAGCAAGGTGTAAAATAGATAATATAGCTCCAAAAGAAACTTACCATTGCAAGTGTAACCATCGGCTCCAGGCACACAAGTTTGACCATCTGCACACGTAACCGCGGTGGGTGGGGTACATTCTGTTCGGCGGTTCGCGTGTGCGGCAGAGAACAGAGGTAACAACACGGCGGACATGTGTTGGGCAAGATTAGGCGTTATTAACAGGTACGTCGTTGACATAGATCAAACAATGTGCAAAACTAAGGACTTTAGTCTACGTCGCGAAAATACCCTTAAGATGGATTATCGGGGTACAATATGGGGTACGTATGGGCTCCGAAAGAAGGAACCGCTGCGCCCCTTGATCATTCTAGCGCAACGACCTTATCAGTTTCCATTAATAACGACATGCCGGTGACAATAGTGGTAGGCGTTCTTCACTCTCGACGGTTTGAGGAAAGAGGTCCACGCTTGCAACTTGAACTCCGCCGTTTCTTACCGCACAAGCCAGAGGGGTCGACCTGTGGAGCGTCAGCTGTGGTCGAGGCGTCGGAGAAGGTTCTGCGTTCGCCAAACCGGCTCAAAAAGAGGGTCGACGACGGGAGTATAGCTTTGGGTTCAGGGCAGATCGTCAGAAGGGAAAACTAGTCTTTACACTAGCCAGCGCTGTGCATGCACGATTAACCATTCCCGTCTCAATCGGAGTTGACTCCACATTGTACACGAAGAAAATGTTACCATATTATAAAAAATGAAAATGTTACCACATATAGCGCATTATCAAAGCGAGTGATGAACAACTCCGTCACGCACCCATATTTCCGATCTATATACAGCACTGTACGATTGCTTGCAATCTAGGCCAATCGCGAATATAACCCATACGCGCATATAAACAAAAAACAGTGATCATCCATCCCCCACCCACATCACTTACACGGAGGGGATGCATTGCAGGTCCGCGTTTTGACCTAGAGACCTGAATGAAGGTAAAGAAGGATTGTGGAACAGCAAAGGTAGACATAGGTTGACGAAACGGGTGGACGTTAACGCGCTAACGCGCTGTGATTGACCAGCGAAGACAAACGGTAGGCCCAACCGTGCTCGCCAGAGGCGGCAACAGTGGCTGTGTTTGTGATCGGCAAGCCGTGTGCAGCGGTTGGACTACGTTGTGTTGCCAAACATTTGGTGTCTGTTTTCGTCCGTGAAATTCCAGGTGAACAGCGACTACGTGAGAGGGCGTAATTATACGTCTCAACGTTCTGCGTGGTTGTGCTTGCGGGCGCTGAAGTCAGTCAGGTCGGTCTGTGACACGACTGAGAGGCACTCACAGCGCCTTCAAGCTTCCGTCAGACCCCAAGTCCTCGAATACACCTTCGGGAAGCGTCGTCAGAGCGTTGAAAGCCAGATCCCTGTCGACTCGGATTGGAAAAAAGGGAACACAAGTCAAATTGGAATCGCAGGAATAAACCGTCTAAGCGTGGCCTCCGCTACTGGGGGTATTCTCAATGCTTTTGTTGACTCGAATTGAAGTATCGAAGTTTTCAGAATAGCTCGATATTTCTACGCACCTCGTACTGTACACTTTCCCCCACAATGTGACTTGAAATGAAGCCGATTTATGGCATAGAGGGAACCATCGTACTATACCAGAAAATATTCGTATCTACCTCTACACTTTACAAGTGGCCATCGCGTTCTAATGGCCTACTTCATGGAGCGGTCGCCAATTAAAATGGTTAATCATAGTGTAGGCGTTTCTTTCATCGTTGGTGTTTCAAATGGGGCATTTTTCGTACTGCATATAAGGGTGAAGGTTGTGGTATGTCGAACCCCAATCGTTTTGCAATGCCTACACCTGCATCATGTGCTTGCAATCGATGAACATCATGTTCTCACGGTGCCCCCCACAGGCACGACGCACCCGGCCATGCACCCCAAAATATATGGGCCCATTAAGTTTGGAGACATCCAACCGTCCCCTGTGACTAGTTGTAGTGTAAACAACGTGTGCTACGACAGAGAGGTACCGCTTCCTTTCTGATTGTCCAACAAAACTGGGCGCGTAAAATCTCTCCCAAAAACATATTTGGAGAAAATTACAACTGCGAACAGATAAAACATCCCATAGACTAGGTACACCACGACCGTCAGGCAAAAACGCGACCTGTTTCCGACGATTTTGCGATTAGCAGCACAACGATTCAGTAACCATCACAGACGGAAAGTGCTACCTTTGTCGTTGCACGCGTCAAATCCGTATATGTAGCAAATCCCAACGTGAGGGTCGTTTGCCCTCGTACGGCAAAGCATCTAACAAAGGCTACATTAAAATTTTGGAGATATCAATCTTTTGGTTTAGACCGGTATACAGGGTCGGGGTGGTATCTACGGCACTCACAATAGTTCCACAGACGATAAGCTCCACGGGCAGGCTGGAAATTTTGTTATCTTGCAACACCCTGACACATTTTGACGGCGGCATCGAAAAACAGTAGATTTCATACTGCAGGGGTACCGATATCTGTGCGGGGTTCCCTAGGTACTAGGATGGCAATGCAAACTGTTGCATTCGTGTTCGGTAGGTGTTTCTTGCTTGGTCGTGACGGGGTGCCGTGCACGGATACCTATTCTCTAGCACAAAAAACAAGAGGAAGGTATACCCTGCCGCACGACGGAGTGCAGTCGTACCACTCCGCCAAACCAGAGACGGTGTTGGCTCCAATTAGCCGTCTCGTCGGTGCTAGTACCTGGTACCCTCGGCTGGAACTGTTTCAGGGCGTTCGACAGTGTGGCAGCAGCAACGATGGTATCCCGCAGCCGTATACAGGCTCGAACCGGCGAACGGTGGGTATTGAAGGAACCAAACCAAAATATTTTGTGTGACACGACACGGTCACCTTCCGTCATACTGCACACCTCCCACGCGTGGATATATTTTTATGGTAGAATTTGTTATCTCCTTTATGTCAACAAGTGTTAGTTGGCACTGCAGTGCCACCTCAACCTTTCAAAACCTACTTGTTTAAAAATTCTAAGAACCCTGCTCTAACCTCTGAGCCATCCCACGAAAGGGGTTCAGCAGAACGTCTCTGAGCTCCTTACATGAGGAACTCAATATCTCACGCGAAAAATGACTTCGAAGGCATTCGTTCGCGCAACCCGACCAAGCTTCTATGCCTTAGTCCTACAACAATATGTACTCGGGAAATTACTTCATTGACCAGCAGTTCCTCACATGAGGAACTCAATCGCCCAGGGACTTTTTGGCGCAAAAAGTGCAACCCCTATCGTGGGATGACTCCTCTTGGAGTAATCGACAAGGCGCCAGGTTTCTCCGTCATTTTTCTCCAGTTAGAATCATCGAACGTTCAGTCTCAACTACTCCAGAGGCCAACGTGTGGTTCAACCACGGTCTGTTTGTGTAATGTATCGGTCATTTTCGCGCACTGGCAACGGTAGAGTTGAAGTGAAGAAGACGTGTACCAACTTTCAAGGGTAGCTTCTCGTCATACTCACAGACGGGTCAGAGCTCCCAGATCGGCAAAGACGTTCGATGGAACGGTTGCCAGGTTGTTTCCATGAAGGGTCCTCATGTACGTTGCGCAAGCCGTGGCAGTGAGAGGGTGAAAATGTACCCGGGTCAACAATCGTGAGCAAGGATTATGATCTCGTCGGTGACAGTTTGTTAACGTGGGTTTGTTGTACCATTTCCCGTGTTTGTTGTGCGAGCAGTAGTGTTTCTACGCCCATCGTACCGTACACTTCCCCCCACAAATTGACTTGAAATGAAGCCGATCCATGCCATAGATGGAACCATCGAAGTCGTATACGGAACGCAGTGACATATCTGTCCCGCTATTTTACCAGCAAACATTCGTATCTAGCTCTACGAGTGACCACCGCGTTATGTTGGCCTACTTTGGGAGGCGGCCGCCAATCTAAATGGTTCATCGTAGTGTAAGCGTTTATTTCATCGTTGGTGTTTCAAAAGGAGTATTTTCCTACTGCATGTAAGGGTGGAGGGGTGGGGTATGTCGAACCTCAACCGTTTTGCACTGCCTACACTTGCATGGTGTGCTTGCAATCGATGAACATCATGTACTCCCGGTGCCTCTTACAGACCCGACGTACCCGGCTATGCACCCCAAAATTTATGGGCCCATGGACTATGGATACATCTAACAGTCGCCTGTGACTAGTTGTAGTGCGAACGACGCGTGCTACGACAGAGGGGCACCGCTTTCTTTTTTAGGTCCAACAAAATTGGGCGCATAAGACCTCTCCCAACAACATATTTGGAGAAAACTACAACTGCGAACGGATAAAACATCCATTGCCTAGGTACACCACGACCATCAGGCCAAACCGCGACCTGTTTCCGACGATTTCGCGACTAGGAGCACAACCATTCAGGAACCATTTCAAACGGAAAGTGCTACCTCTGTCGTAGCACGCGTCAAATCCGTATATGCAGCAAATCCCAACGTGAGGGTCATTTGCTCTCGAACGGCAAATCATCTAACACTTGTTGCGTAAAAAAAATGGAGATGATCATGCGTTCGGTTTAGACCAGTAATAACGGGTCGGGGGGATAACTGCGGCACTCACATGTCCTCCACAGACGATAAACCAGTGAAGACGTCCTCGGGCAGGCTGGAAATTTCGTTATTTTCGACGTATCTGACATAGTCTCACGGCGGCATCGGAAAACAGTAGATTTCATACTGCAGGGGTACCGATATCTGTGCGGGGTTCCCTAGGTACTATGATGGCGATGCAAAATGTTGCATTCGTGTTCGGTGAGTGTTTCATGCTTGGTCGCTATGGGGTGCCTTTCACGGATACCCATTCTCTAGCACAAAAAACAAGAAGAAGGTATACCCTGCCGCACGACGGAGTGCAGTCGTACCACTACGCCAAACCGGAGACGGTGTTGGCTCCAATTAGCCGTCTCGTCGGTGCTAGTACCTGGTACCCTCGGCTGAAAGTGTTTCGGCGCGTTCAACAGCTTGGCATGAGCAACGATGCTATCCCGCAGCTGTATACCGGCCAAAATCTGCGAAATTTGGGTATTGAAGGAACCAAAGCATATTATTTTGGGTGACATGAGACGGTCACCTTCCGTCATACTGCACACCTCCCACGCATGTATTTATTGGTATATAAGATTTATTGACCTGCTCTATCCCAACAAGTGTTAGTTGGTACAGCAGTGCCACCTCAACCTTTCTAAACCTACTGGTATATAGTTTCGTGAACCCTGCTCTAACCCCTTGGAGAAATCTACAAGGCGCGGGGTTTCTCCGTAATTTCTCTCCGGTTAAAATCATCCACCGTTCAGCCTGAACTACTTCAGAGGCCAACGTGTGGTTCAACCACAGTCTGTCTGCGTAATGTGCCGGTCATGTCGCGCATTGGAAATGGTAGAGTAGAAGGGAAGAGAGTGTGTACCAACTTTTAAGGGTAGCTTCTTGTCATACTCACAGAGGGGTCAGAGCTCCCAGATCGGCGAAGATGTTCGATAGGAGGATTGCCAGGTTGTTCCCATAAAGGTTACTTATGTACGGGGCGGAAGCCGTGGCGGCGGGAGGGTAAAAGCGTAACCGGGCCAACTATCGTAAACAGGTGTTATGGTGTCGTCGGTGACAGTTCATTAACGCGGGTAAGTGGTGCGCCGAACATCCATGTCCCGTGTTTGTCATGCGAGAAGTAGTTTTCACTTTCGGGTAGGTGATGATCGATTGCTAAACATAAAAAGTAAAGGGCTGAGGCAGGAGCGGTCACTACCATATGACAGATCGGCCACCGAGCATTATGTAGTGACATTGACTTTGCAGGGCGGTATCGCTGTTATGCAGTTGATGGACCAACGCAAGTGGGCTTATATTAATGTCCATGCTGCACACTTGTGCGTTGTGATTGATTCGGTGCGAATTACCACGTGTTTGAGTAAACTGCCTGGCGACATCTGTGTTGGACAGCGACGCCCATGAATACGCAACCTTTCGTTTTCGGGTTAGCATTTGGGATCTGCCATCGAGGCGGGTGGGGACATAATCCGTTTGTGTAGCAGCTACCCGTCAGAGAGAATGTTTAATGAGGGGGAAAGCAGGGGGTTCACACTGGTATCGGAAGCGAAAGCAAACCGGTTTTAGTGTTGGCGGTGCACTATAATATGCTGCCCGTGTCGTAGTAATGAAGTGCCACCTCAACCTTTCAAAACCTGTAGAATCAAAAGTTCGTGAACTCTCTGTTAACCTCTTGGAGTAATCGGCAAGGCGCCGGGTTTCTCCGTAATTTCTCTCCGGCAGGAATCATAGAAATTCCAGACTGAACTGCTCCAGAGGCCAATGAGTGGTTTACCCACGGTCTATCTGTGTAATGCGCCGGTCATTTCGCGCATTGGGAACATCAGAGTTGACGTGAACAGAGCGTGTACCCACTTTCAAGGGTAGCTTCTCGTTTTACTCACAGATGGGTCAGCGCTCCCAGATCGGCGAAGATGTTCGATGGAAGGGTTGCCAGGTTGTTTCTACCAAGGGTCCTGAAGCACGTGGCGGAAGCCGTGGCGGCGGCAAGGTAAAAACGTAACCGGACCAACAATCGTAAATGAGTATAATATCGTCGCCGGTGAAAATTCATTTACGTGGGTTAGTGGTACGCCGAACATCCATGTCCTGTGTTTGTTGTGCGAGCAGTAGTTTTCACATATATTGTTTGGTAGGTGATGATCGAATGCTGGAGATAAAAAGTACAGAGCTGAGGCAGGAGCGGTCACTACCATAGGCCAGATCCTCCCCCGAGCAGTATGCAGTGACATTGACTTGGCAGATTGTTATCGCCGTTACACGGTTAATGGGCTAACACAAGTGGGCTTGTATTAAAATCCATGCTCCACACTTGTGCGTTGTGCTTGATTCGGTGCGCACGGTTGCGTGTTTTAGTTGGCTCCCTGTTGACAGCTGTGTTAAACAGTAACGCCGATGGGCGCGGAACCTTCCGTATTCGCGTTAGCGTTTGGGATCTGTCATCGAGACGGGTGAGGGGGTATTCCCTTCTTGTAGCAGCTACCTGTCAGAGACAATTTCTAAGTGGGGGGGAAGTCGGGGGGTTCACATTGGTAACGGAAGCAAACGCCCGGCGGTTTCAACCTTGGTGCACTACAAGCTGCCGCCGTCGTAGTACTGAACAGCCACCTCAACCTTTCGAAACCTGTTGGTCCAAAATTTCGTGAACCCTGCTCTAATCTCTTGAGAGAAACCGAAAAGGCGCGGGGTTTCTTCGCTTCGTCGTCGTTCAGAATCATCGACTGTTAAGCCTGAACTGCTTAAGAGGCCAACGTGTGGTTTATCCACGGTCTGTCTGTGTAATATGCCCGTCATTTCGCGTCTTAGAAACTGCAGAGTGGACGTGAACAGAGCGTGTACCCACTTTCAAATGTAGCTTCTGGTTATACTCACAGAAATGTTAGGGCTCCCAGATCGGCGAAAACGTTAGGTTGAAGTGTTGCCAGGTTGTTTCCATAAAGGTGCCTTATGTACGTGACGGAAGCCGTAGGGGGCGGGAGGGTAAAAACGCAGCCGGGCCAAAAATCGTTAACAAGTATTATGATGTCGTCGGTGACAGTTCATTAACGTGGGTTAGTGGTACAATGAGCATCCATGTCCCGTGTTTGTGCGAGCAATAGCTCCACATTTGGGTAGGTGATGACCGAATACTAAACATACAAAAGAAGTGCGGAGGCGGCAGCGGTCACTAACATAGGACAGACCCTTTCCCGAGGGTTATCTAGTGGTATTGACATTGCAGGGCGTTATCGCTGTTACACAGTTGGTGGACTAACACAAGTAGGCTTACAGTAAAACTCACGCTTTACATAACCTAACCTTGGGTGTTGAGTTTGATTTTGTGCGGACTGTTGCTCGTTTGAGCGGACTGACTGTTGACATCTGTGTTGGACAGCAACGCCCATGGGGATGGAACCTTCCGTATTCCGGTTAGCATTTTAGATCTGTCATCGAGGCGGGTTGGGGGGGGGGTTCTTTGTGTAGAGTCTACCTGTCAGAGAGAATTTCTAAGTGGGGCGGAAGTCGGGGGGTTCACACAGGTATCGGAAGCAAAGGCCCGGCGGTCTTAACCTCGGTCCACTATAAGTTGATACCGTCGTAGTACTTGAGGGCCACCTCAAACTTCCAAAAACTGTTGGTCCAGAAGTTCGTGAACCCTGCTCTAACCTCTTCGAGAAATTGACAGGGCTCGGGGTTTCTCCGGCTTTTTTTTCGGGTTTAAATGATCGACCACTCAGCCTGAACTACTCCAGAGAACAACGCGTGATTCAATCACGGTCTGTTTGTGTAAAGTGCGGTCATTTCGTTCTTGAAGTTGGTAGAGTACAAGTGAAGAGAGCGTGTGTCAATTTATAAGGGTAGCTTCTCGTTATACTCACAGATGGGTCAGAGCTCCCAGATCGGCGAAGATGTTCGATGGAAGGGTTTCCAAGTTGTTGTGGTTGAGGACCCTTATGGACGTGGCGGAAGCCGTGGCGGCGGCAGGGTAAAAATGTAAACGGGTCAACGATCGTTTAACGTTTACTATTGTGTCGTCGGTGACAGTTTATTAACGTGGGTTAGTGGGAGGCCGAACATTTAAGTCCCGTGTTTGTTGAGCGAGCAGGATTTCCCACGTTTGGGTAGGTGATGACCGAATACTAAACATATACTTCGAAAAACGAAGGGCTGAATCAGCAGCGGTCACTACCTTAAGACAGATCATTTCCCGAGCATTATCTAGTGGCAATGACCTTGCAGGGCGTTATCGCTGTTACACAGTTGATGAACTAACACAAGTGGGCTTACAGTAAAACTCACGCTTTACACAACCTAACCTTGTGCGTTGTGTTTGATTCGGTGCGGACTGTCGCGCGTTTGAGCGGACTGCCTGTTGGCAGCTGTGTTAGACACAACGCCCATGGGCACGGACCCTTCCCGATTCGGGAAAGCACTTGGGATCGGCCATCGAGGCGGGTGGGGGGGGGGGGGTATTCCCTTCGTGTTGAATCTACCTGTCATAGAGAATTTCTAAGTAGGGGGTGGAGTCGGGGGGTTCGGCGTGGTATCGGAAGCAAACGCCCGGTGGTTATAGCGTTGGTGTACAATTAGTTGATGCTGTCGTAGTACTTAAGTGCCTCCTCAAACTTCCCAAACCTGTTTGTAAAAATTTCGTGAACCCTTCTCTAACGTTTTCGAGCAATTGACAAGGCGCGGGGTTTCTCCATCTTTCCAGTCCGGTTAAAATGATCGACCGTTCAGCCTGAACTACTTCAGAGAACAACGCGTAGTGCAACCACGGTCCGTCCGTGTAATCTGCCGGTCATTTCGCGCCTTAGACACGGTAGAGTAGACGTGAACAGAGCGCGTACCAACTTTCAAGGGTAGCTTGTCGTTTTACTTACAAACTGGTCAGAGCTCCCAGGTTGGCGAAGATGTTCGATGGAAGGGTTTCCAGGTTGTTTCCACTAAGCTCCCTTATGTACGTGACGGAAGCCGTGGCGGCGGGAATGTAAAAATTAGAGCGGGTCAACAATAGTACACAGGTGTTATGGTGTCGTCGGTCATAGTTGATGAACGCGGGTTCGTGGTACGCCGAACATCCATGTCCCGTGTTCGTTGTGCGAAGAGTAGTTTCCATATTTGGGTAGGTGGTGATCGACTGCTAATCATTTGCAATGTAAGACTGAAAAAGGAGCAGTCACCGCTATGGAACAGATCGGCCACAGAGCATTACGTAGTGAGATTGACTTTGCAGGGCGTTATCGCTGTTACACGGTTGTTGGACCAACACAAGTGGGCATATATAATAATATCAGTGCTCCACACAACCCACGCTTGTGCGTTGTGTTTGATTCGGTGCGGACTGTCGCGCGTTTGAGCGGGATACCAGTTGACGTCTTCGTTGGACAGCAACACCCTTGGGCACGGAACCTTCCCTATTCGGGTTAGCACTTGGGATATATCATCGAGGCGGGTCGGGGGGTATTCCGTTCCTGTAGCATCTACCTGTCATAGAGAATTTCCAAGTGGGGCAGGAAGTCGGGGGGTTCCGAGTGATATCGGAAATGAATGTCCGGCAGGTTTAGCGTTGGCTGTGCACTATAAGCTGCCGCTGTCGACCTCTTCCAATGCCGTCCATTCGTTGACGCTGACAGGCATTTACCGTTTTTGATATCCGGGTGCTAGGCGTCCTCGTTGTCGTGGTAGTGATGCTGACCACAAGGCTTTTTCTTTTTTCACCTTCAACGTGTTTTGGTAGTAGCCATTGCTGTCTCTGGTATGGCCACAACACGAAATAAAACAAACTCGAAAACGCTGTCATCCACAACAAAGAAAGTACGCACAAAGTCCCGACGTCCGTCCAACGAGCAGTTTTTGAAAAGAGGCAGTGCACCCTATGTGCGACTGGACAAACATCTCACGGAGCTTTACGATTGGTGTAACCAATGTCTGTCTGGTTAGTGAACACCCGGCGTGCTCCGTCCCGGCACGGTAGCGATGCGAGGGGTTTCGTTAATACGACTACGGCTATGCACAAACTGGTTACATCCGCCCCCGCCAGTGCCGCGGTAGTGCTATACATGTAACATTCGAGTTGGCGAGGAGGCGCGTGTAACATAGGCCTTGATTCGAAACGTGTGCTGCGGCGTGTTTTACAGCACCGAATGTTTTTCGTGCAGCCGTGTCTCGCACCGAGTGTCTTCTAAATGCTAAACACCGGGTTACAATTTATCTGACATTTGGTTGTCGTGGACTCAGAATCTAGTACAGCGAACCGCCCCATAAACTTGTGTGACCACGGAATCCTCGCTGTATCTGGTTATGCGCGATAAGTACAACCTCACACGTCCTTCGTAGAGGCAAAACGTTGTTGACTATTGCAACAATAGCAACAGGTACAACGAAAACAGCAACATATTGCCCGACAAGCAGCAGTGCAATGATGCAAACATGACATCGGGGCCAATGCAACCATTCGCTGGAGAACCGGTCTCGTCTCGCATGGGTTTCAAAACCAGATTTCCCGGCGACTTTGAAGTTAGGCGAGAAGCGGGGGGCCAGAAGCGAGACTCACAAAACCCTCAAGGCACCCACAGACGCGAGAATGTCGGCGGATTTCGTTGCAAAACTCGTTGCTGTTCAGTCGTCTACAAAATAGCATTAATCACGTTAGGTGCAGTGCGAGGGGTGACTCAAGTAAGGGGGAAGCAGAATCGCCCGCGACATGTAAACACGAGAACTCGTTGGACAACGTTGCCGTCTTTTAATGTGGCTAGGCGTACTAGCAATAACGGGCACAATTGCGAGACTGACTGCCTTGGGCCACCCCAGGCCGCACATATATTATATTCGTGTCGCTTACATTCTGGAGGCTTTTGAGCGTCAAAATTAATTCCTATTTCACCGTCGTGTGCCACCACGGACCCTTGTTGTTGCTGTTTTATATCCGTTAACCATGCTTCACAAGCGAAAAAGGTAAGAGATCTCACAGCTAAGCTAAAATTACCTTACACCCAGACTTGAGACCCAACTATTTTTCCCGCGCTGAAAGAATAACATAGATATTCCGAACACCAAGTATCGACATACTGCTGCGCCGCTGTTGACCATGCTCTGTACCCACGACGGCAGCGGAGGTTGTCCAGACGCAAGACGTGATAAACCTCCGCCTCATTACTAAAACTCAACAGTATGCACGTAAGTCACGCTGGGGGCCACACCAACGGTCGTCAAACGGAGAAACAGCTATAAGACAGTTAACACGCAGGTTGAATACTGAAGCAAAAAAATCCTAGGCGCATGTTGCAAGAGGCTTTACGTTGCCATTCGTTCTAGACCTGCAGCTTGGATTGTTAATTCGGGTGATAGATTCCATTTTTTTCCACTGTTTGGTTTGGGTTCCAAAATGGACCTCACCCGCTCGGTATCGAGATCTTAAGGTGGGCATCTTCAGGAAATGGTCGTCGACCTCCATCGTGCCACCCGTCGCCTCCAATTATTAGCACCATCGTCAGCTACACGTTTATGGCTAGGCTTACTGGCATCGCATAGCTAACAGCGTTGGTTATCGTTGGCTTTGACGCGAAAGCGTTACGTCACAGTTATTATGACGTAATTTTCTTACCCGTCTTCGAACAACAGGAAAACGTACATTCTAGTGATGCCGCTTCGTCCAATATCGTCGAAGCACGTGCTGAGGTCGAGGAAGTCATTGTTTGTAAGCCCGCAGTTGGTGAAGGACCTAGATTGTGACGCAACGAAGAGGAACCTAATTGATTGTCGACGAGTGTGCAATATACCTATACGTAGCTTATTCGCGGAGCTGGGAACACCGTAGTCTTCGTGCTGCAGCTTTCGCACAGGAGAGTACTAGAGAATAGAAGGGGAACAATGCCCCCCCTCGAGTAAACCTCGGTACCCGTCGACGGTGCACCGGTGGGAGTCCCAGTACGTTTTCCTTGTGAGCACAGCTCCGTCAAGACGTACATACCTGAAGCTACAGCACAGTGTGTGTTGTAAAAATTCACCAACAGAACATTGAACCTACAGTGAACATTGGAGTCTATAAAGGTGCCTACCGCTCTGTCAATGGCCTCTCTTGAAAGACAATGCGGGTAGCTTGCCTAGGGAAATGATATACTGGCACTAGTCGAATTCCATCTGATTTAGACATAACTTAACGGGGAAGATGGATGGAACGATCTCACTCACACTGTTGTCGTGGGCGTGCATGTTGTAAGACACCTGCTGAGACCTGGATCAGGGACAGGAAGACAGGTGCCCACGTGGATGTGTGGGAAAAAATGGGTAAGCCAAAAGGAAGATGTCTAGTGCGCCTCTGGATAAAACATTTTATCGTCGCTTCTCCATTCGGACGGTCGGTTGGTCAGTACACACCTCGAAATATCGCGAAAAGGCTACGTCCGCCAGCGTGGCGATCCCTACTTTGTGGTATCGGTGTGTTTGTTTGAATGCGTATGCTTGACGTCCTCAGCACAAAAAAGTCACAAAACGCAGCTTTTGGTTCAATCTACCCGGTATTGCGAACCTTCCCACGTAGCGTCCATATTTATTATATATACACCAGAGACGAATTGGACATTTCAGCTCACCGTTCACGGAGATACTGAAGGATACCGCCAACGAAGCCGTAAGCGTCTTAGTCAACCAGACCATCCTGAGTCGAGTATTCGACGCGTATTGGTGATATCTCGGAGGGCGCTGATTCTGCCATAACGAAAGCACACCCGGCACCCGCACCCACCGTGCACGAAACGCGCCGGTTAGGGCCCATGTTGAAGAAGAAAATCCGAACCTTAGAATAGAAGTTGAAAGCAAGTAGATCACGAATAGATCACAGAGATGTGGGGTGGGGTGGCGGGGCGCAAGTAGGCCGTCCAAACGGGGCAAATACGTAAGGAAACATCCCGGACTCCACAACGAGTAAACTGTGGGCAGGAAGCACGGCGTCGATACACCCAAGCAACTAAGGTAGAGACGGCGCCTCAGCTGTAAAAAAGGGCTGCGTGCGTGACCACAAAACTACGCGACTGTACCTTGCTTCTACAAGGGAACCGGTATTCTTACCGGCCAGGTGGAAGTTAGATATAGTGCAGATGCTGGCCACACGGCATAAAAATGCTTACAATAACCGGCGTCTGCATGGTGTACAGCAGCACTCGATTCCGTCGGGAGCGGCACCTTGAGCGGTAAGTTTGACTGCGGTGATCGAAGCTGCATTCCACTGGCACCAGCCGCACCTTTTCCGTATATTGTCTACGTTGTGCTTCTATGCGCGTCGTGTGTACTATAGAGCAAGTACCTTTTGTGCAAGAAGGTGTTCTAGATGACGGGGCTCCAAACCTTGAAATCGTCGAGATGTCGTTTTTGCTTTGCATGAACGAAAACGTTGTAAATGTGGGCCATGTGTATGGCCATCGGGTTACTTCGAGGTAGGCCTCGGCTGACGTAGGCGGTTATTTGGTGGGGCTTATTAGTGCAGTGGCTCGGAGTCACTCGCGCAAGTGATCCTCTTATTCCTCTTTGCAGTCTCAATGCGGTCTTACGGTTTTTTCATGCTGTTTGTGTTGGTCGAATGGAACCCGCATGAAATGGTAGGCTTTGCAGCGCCTAACAAAGTGCAATTATTAAATAGAAACGTCGAGGTTCAGAGTCACTCGGGCGAGTGTGTTCAACCCCCTGTCGAAACACGGGTTATCCCTTCTACCGCCGCCATCGGCTGTGCTCAACATAGTTTTTGGGCAAAGTATTAATCTAGCTAGGCAGGCGAGGACCTCCTGATACAAGAGAGGTGCACCGCTACAGTAACATGCCTGTGTTGTGTCTGCTCTGTGCGGAGCGTTGGACTATAGTCGATCGATGTATGGAATGCCCGAAATAGTCGTGGTCCTCTATTCTAACATAGGCTGAGACCTGGGGGCTCGGTGTGAGATGTGACCGATCAGAACCGGTGCATATTTCCAAGTCAGTTTCGGTTCTGTTATTAGGTCTTGCTTTCAAGTCATAAACATCCCGGTTGTTTGGACCCTTACACAGAGGATGGTGTAGCTGCAACTGTTGTGTCGATTGACCATGTTCGTACCTCGCTCTGAGCGGGCGGGGGGCCGGGGGGAGTCAAAGGCAGCCTTGTTGCGAGCGTCCGCACGGCCATGTCTATAGATCCGTACACACCCATCTCCACTACCACTTGTGGCGAGATTATATTCGCCGACCTTCATGGTAAACGTGTGGTTGGGGTTCACAAAAAACGACAGGAAGGTGCATGAAGCGAGGACGAGCTGACTGTCTTCCATGGCCGCATTCTTCGTGATAGCTCGATGATATCGTCGCAACTGCACGCCGGGAACCTACTTTAGTAGTACAAAATTGCCGGCAGAGTAGAGCTCTACCAGGCATACGCACTTATTCCTGCCATACCACACCGGGCGACTTATGCACGACATTGCGCAGATTGCATGGTTGAACTACCAAAGGGTTTGCCTGACTACGTCTATTGAAAGTTCAAGTTCATGACGCGTCACGGGTGAGATTCCTATCTTTGGGTGTGTATGGAATTCCCATCTTTTTGTTCTTTGAGTTCCCTTCCACGGCAGCCGAGCGTGCGTTCTCGGGCTTTGAGCTACTGGGCAGGATTCAGGTTATGTCGGTGCAGTGCCACGCATGACCGAATCCCGCCCACTTTCTATTCCTTGCGCTTTGGGCGTCACATGTATCGCGAACGACACATTCCTGAAGACAGCGGGATTACGCTCTCACGTATCGTTTCCTGCTGAATATCTGATTCATCCATATTGTTCCGGTCGCGTCCAATAGTTACGTTTGAAATACACAACGGAGATTTCGATCTTCTCTAGACTCGCTTAATAGAAGAGACTTGATGTAGCTTTTACATCTTGGGTGCACCAATGACAGGTAGGTGGCGCTCGGCGAAGCACACCCCACTTTGTATACGAAAGCATCCCTCTTCGCAGCATAATACCACCAGGGTTTTCTGCCATCTCAACGCCACCAGCGCTGCCCCCCGTATCGTGTCAGCAGGTCTGCAAAGCGTGGACATCCCGGCCACGTGAACTAAAAGCATACAATGTTAGAGTGAACCACTCGCGCCCGGGATCAGGTTGTGCTATTCTCTCTCGACGACTATCCGCGACAAAACCAAGAGGCTCACGACCTTTCGCCCCCCTGCCCTCGTTGCACTGCTCAATCATCAAAAATATCGACGGCCAATGGTCACATGCCAACGACAAGCTAAAGAGGAGTAGCCGCCCTGCGGAGGCCTGTATTGGGTTTCTGCGATATCACCACCTTTCACACGAGCTCTCTTACGCTTCGACTGAGTTCGATTTAGGCTCTGTATAGATGGTACGACCGGTCAACAAAATATACCTGAATCAAACCCTTGTATACATAAATGGGGGTTTTTTCGCCCCCCTTTTCTATTGACAATCGCTCTTGCTAACAGCGTGTCTCCGCAATAGGTTTCTCACAGCGATTGGTTGACAACACGCTGTTGACCCTCGTAGAAGCTACACAGTACTTCTTCTACAGGTAGTCGCCGACCTATGTCTTTAATGAAGACACACACTCAGACATGCGCGAGTTTCGGGGTATCACACACAGCTTGTGTACATGAGTTTCGACCAAATATTCGATCTCACAGCTTGCGTGTAGTTGTATCTTTAAATGTAGATCCTGGTATTCCTTATACAACGGTAGTAGCTTGCGCTCCCGAATACGTATCGAGGACCACCGGTGGAGGCAGCGCGCGCACTCCCTATCACGGGAATTGAAGGAGATTTCAGCTTGCGCTGGATTTCGAACGCAACTGGATTTAGTTCACATACATACGACGTGTATGAAACACATCACATGAGAGTGTTATGAGCTCGAGCTATTTTTTCACATCCGACGGAGGATGAAAACATGGATATGCATACATGTATATATACCCTGGTATTTATGGAGGTCTTCTCCTCCGGTGATGTCGGCCTTGTGACCTAAAGCTCTTGAAAACCCTCCCCCCCCCATCCCCCTTTATTTATCCCTCGCTCTCGCTTGCTCAAATGCCCCACCTAATATCGAAGTCCGCCAGAGTAATAAACACTTCCCGCTCTGGATGTAACCTCATTGCCTTTTTAGAGCCGTCCATGATGCCGCTACAATTCCTACACCCCCCCCAGCCTGACTGATCAGAAAACCGGTGCATGGGTTAGAGACGTTAAAAATGTATATTATCATTGCCACCGCCGGACGGAGGGGATGATGGGAGGAAAGGGGAAAATTAGAAATGACCAAGAGAGAACCTCCCTCCCTCCAGCACGCCTCGTCCCTGAACCATGAACAGCGACAACCGGTCTCGTGCCATATTTGGATTATTCTATCGTACCACACAATATACCCACGAGGCTAAGCCGTACATGCTGATCCTACCTTACATACCATACCTCAGTCTCCAAATACGTGCGTATGAGAGCATATGTACCATAAATGATGACGATGTATGTGGCACACAAGCAACTGTTTTACATGTATCATACAATAACAATTCATATCACGCACCAGTAAATATTGCTACTCTGGTGGCTCCATAGTCACGTAAGAACCACACATATATATATATATATATATAGGAACGTTTCCCCATGGATAGTTCGCCTGATGAAATGTCCATGCCTTTATAACGTAACATGCCACATACTGCAATTCAGTAATAAAATATTCCTCTCATGATTCACACAATACTAATGACGGCGTATCTCCCCAACTACCACACTATTCCTTAGACGGGAACTGCCCCGAACACAATACCCCATCGTACATATTTTAGATGCAATGTGGTTCCACAAATCGAACCATGATATCATAACTTCTCACATTCCCTCTTTATGATACCATCGTCGTTTTGACGTGCATCTCGCCCTACCTAGCTCTAGAAACAAATTGTAGGAGTTTATGCGATACTAGACATCACAAGTTGGAGATTTCACTCTAGTGGCAGACACTCCATAACCCACTGTAATACTTATATCCTACTTCATTTCTGTAGGAGTACATAACACCTCCTATCACTGTATACCACCGCATGCCCTCCAAGACCCGAAACAACCAAGATCTCATTGTATTTTCATGGAAACATTATGGTGGAACTCAAAAGACTCCATTACAATAGCCTTGGTTAAAAACACCTCATGCTGGAAACCGGACGGCACATGCGTGACAGAAATTTCTTTCCTCCCTGCCAGTTCCCCAAGAAAAGAGTGCCGTACATCGATGTGCTTAGAGTTCGAGTTGGTAATAGGGTTCTGCTCGAGCTGCACGGCACCCTTGTTATCCTCGAGAACTGGAAAACACGGCATTCCGACTTCAGGCAGCATGAAACGGTAAACCTACCTCAAGAACAACGCCTTCTTAATGACGTCTGCAAGTGCTACGTACTACGCTTCCGTCGTGGAGAGTGTCACAAACTTCTGTGTCCTAGAAAACCAAGACACAGAAGCACCCCCGCATATCGCTAGTCCCCCCGAAACCGACCTCCTGTCAGTCGCCTTACTTGGGTAGTCTGCGTCTTCAAACACCTGCATGCTCAACCCTCCTACTGTACCTCTCTAAAAAGCACTTCCGAATGAACTCGTCCACCTCACATACCCTAAGATGCTTAGTGCTGCTTTCCAGTGCACGTACGTAGACGCAGCGCAGTATCGGGTCACTGCTCTTACTCCGTTGGAAATGTCCGGCCGTGTCTGGGGTGACAGCCACATCAGTGAACCGATCAATTCGCGAAACGGCCAGTTCCCCGATGCTTCATTCTTGTCGAAATCCGCAAACTTAGTACCAATAGATAGCGGAACACTCCTACCATACTTTATCCCGTATTCATCCGCCAATTATTCGGCAAATATTTGTTGGGAAATCTTCAGTGTACCCTTCTCTCAATCCCTCTCATAGAAACTACCTGAATGCCAACGTAGCACCCCAAGGTGTTTGACCGGAATCATTCTGTTCTTACCAAACTCGTCACACCTAGCCTTCTCTCCTACCGCAAATATATCGTCCTCATTCACTAATATAGGTGTTACTATACTCCCCCCTTCCATCAAAGGGAACATGTAATGAGTCAAGATCGGCCAGAAGCCGCCAACAAATCAGGGCCGAACACTGGACCAAAGGCTAAACTAATATATAGGGCGTACCCCATCAGAGTCGACCCAGAACTAAACATACCGTAGAAAGCATCTTTCCAGCGGGGTGGCTGATATTCTCACAACACACCACTATCCAATAGAAAACACTCATTCCCCAATACCATACACAGCCGGAGTTTATTTGAATACTACATGTGACCTAAACCTCCTGAAAAATCCCCCCCGCCCCCCCCCCCACTCCTCGCCCTCCCTTGCTCAAACGCCCCACCTAATATCGAAATCCACCATATTAATAAACACTTCACGCATTGGATATACCTCATTATCTTTCGAGAGCCATCCATGCCGCTGCTTCCCCCCCCCCCCTCCGCCCCGAACGCCCCCTTCTTCCCCAACACCCGCACCATCGCCTGGAACTAGCACCACACGTATTACAAACCCCTACATCTATGCCACATACAGCCTTTCCCTCCCCCCCCCCCCCACTCCCCACACCCCCCCTCGCCCCCCCGCCACCATCCCCCACCTCCCCACCCCCACCTCTCCACCCCCCCTCCCCATCCCACCCCTACCCCCTCGAACACTCAGCCCTCTTTCTACTCACTGGTTGTACGACTTACCCCAGAATATACATGATAAACTGATGCATTCTTTTCAAAACCGTCACATTTATCCCCTTGAAATAATGTATAATTTCCACGCACAGATTAAGCTGCCCCACCCGCCCCACCCCCGCCCCAACCCTCCCACCCCAATGAAAAACTGGTACATTTTTCCCCCCCCCCAAAACCGTCAGATTTATCCCCTTGAAGAATTTGTAGTTTCCACGCACAAATGGCCCACCCATCCGCCCCCCCCCCCGTCTCCCCCCCCCCGTCTCCCCCCCCCCTCAACCCCGCTCGCTTTTGATGTAAACCAGGCCCCCACGTCGTTCAAAACTCCGCCCTCCCCTCACCGTGCATTCGATTTACAGGTTTCACTTGATAAACGGATACGTTTCCTTCCACAGCTGTCAGATTTTGTCCCCTCAAAAACGGGTTTTATAGTTTTTGCGCACAGACTGACTAACATCACCCTGTTGAACTTGAAAGTTACACTGTAGTTGTGAGGGGGGTCGCCGACCTATATCCTCAATGAGGGCACACAACCCGTAATACGCGCGATCGGAGTATCACACACAGCTTGCAAACATGAGTTTCGACAAAATCTTCGATCTCACAGCTGGAAAGTATTTTCATTTTTCATATTATCCTATATCGCTCGACCATGCGTGAATCACGAATCTGTGTCCGTAGATTACACAACTATACGGCTCAACGGGCAGGCTGCAAGTACTAGATATTTTATCCCCCCTTCTTACATGTCTGCCTTGGTAGCAGTGCCTCTACATCTGATGCATTTATCCCAAAAATAGAACATAGTTCCCTTATCCTACCAGCACATATTTGACATCCATCCCCCGGACATGGGCCAGTCACAAATTCAAAACCCGAATAAATAACAGCGTCAAAAAATGAAATCCAATATCCCCCCAACTCTATGTTATACCTACAGTAAATCACTCATCAATCTGATCATCAGTCCAAGCGCATAGATTTTTAATCGGCATTTCCGCTGAACGAGACACGATGCCTTGCGACCTGTACCAAGAGAGTTGACAGGGGGAATAATATCAGCAGTGATATGATCACGATATCCTATATTCCTGCAAACAGACTCAAAAGTACCATCCTCAAATTCGAACAAAGTATGAGAGGTTTGCCTTCAACTACTGAATGTTATAAGCCATGATAACTACTCCACTCCGGAGTCAAGCCACATCGTGTCCAATCAGTTTCGCTCTGGTTTTGGCGATACCAAGCTCTCAACATGCGTTGGTATTACAGGGCACTCCGATTAGGACATGTGCTTCTTTAACTAAATCTGGAAGCCAGCATTCATCATACCTACCTACTCTACCTGTTCAAAGAAATCAAGCATCCGTTCTCAAACTGAATTTTCAAATTAGCTCGCTAAAAAATACTCCGGAGTATCAAGCATCACATACATCTCCTATCAAATTAGACATCCATTGGGAGAGCACTTGATGAGTGATATCATATATATGGACACACAACCCGTAATATGCACGATCGGAGTATCACACACAGCTTGCAAAGATGAGGTTCGACAGAATATTTGATCTCACAGCTGGAGTGTATTTTCATTTTATATAATATTTTGAAAATTAAAATGCACTCCGTCCAGCTGCAGGAACTAACGACTCTACCGAATTGTACGTACCACCAGATGCGCACACTAAAACAACACATCGAGCGACTCTGGACAGAAATATGGAACAACACATAATCAAGAGAAACAAATACGCGCCTTTTGTGAGCCGAGGCTCGTGCTGGCGTGGAAGGGGAGGTCCCCTCCTTCCTTGCTCTGTCCTGCCCGCTTCCTCCCTTGACCTTATCGAAATCCCCTGGTGTGCACATGCATGCTGCAGCTCCACGCTCGTTCCCATTAGCTTTGCTGGCTGTCCTTCCACTGCCATCCCCCCTTTCACAATCATCGTCGCGCAGAACTGATCGTAGCTGCCGCTCAAAAACAGCCCCGAAATCGCTCGCTCAATGTAAGCACGTACAAGGAGGTCTGGCTAGCAGGTGAAGGACCGTGGCTCTCCTGGCTCATTGCTATCCATCCCTGACTGCTCCGCCTCTTGCTGTATTTTTTATCTCAGGCTGCGTCTCGATGATCTTGCTCTCTGTTGCTGCTGGTGTACGTGCTGGTTCCGTCACGACCGTGTAGGGTGGAGATCAATGACGAAGAAAAATCACTCCTGAAGCATCCCGGGAAAAAAGTGTCTTGGGTCAGCCCCGGTCCAGCGCGTTCACCTCCCCGAGGACGATTTCAAAATAATGGCTGTCGTTTCACTGTATTAGAGTTGTGCCTTGTTCATGTTGGGATTGCTGGTGGGCTGCTTGCTGCTCGCGTAGGTTGTGGTCGATTTGGGCCTGTATAGATTCTAGTTGTTCCGGGGAAAATGCTGAAAGTGAAGGAATATCCATCCTCTACTTCTTTCCAACCCAAGCACTAGCTTCCGTTTACTTGGTTTCAAGATCAAATTGCTAGAATGATCGGACAACCAGTGGATGGGTTGGAGACGTTGAAAATGTATATTATCTTTGCCGCCCTCGGAGAGGATGATGGGAGGAGGAGGGAAAAATTGGCAGTGACCAAGAGAGGCCCTTCCTCCCCCAAGCTTGCCTCGTCCCCGAACCATAAACAGCGACAACCGGTCTCGTCCCATATTTGGATAACTCTATCGTACCACACAATACACTCACGAGGCTAAGCCATACATGCTGAACTTACCTTACATGCCATACTTCAGTCTCCCAATACGTACGTATGAGAGCATACATGCAAATGTGCATATATATTCCGTTTCATATTGTATCATATATGATGACGATGTGTATGTGGCACACGAGCAACCGTTCTGACGTGTATCATACAATAACAACACATATCACGCACCAGTAAAAATTGCTCCTGGTGGCTTCATAGGTCACGCAAGTACCACACCAACATATGTAAAATGTTTCCCCATGGATAGTCCGCCTTATGAAAAATCCATGTCTTTTTAACATAGATGCCACATACTGCAATACAGTAATGTGATATTTCTTAAATGATTCACACAAAACCTTTGACGCGTATCTCCCTAACTACCACACTATTTATTCCTTAGACGGCGATAGCACCCCTATCTTTTCCCGAGATTCTTTTACTCGATTCTTCTATTGATAGATTTTTTTTGTTTACTGCAGTTACACAGTAGTACAGCCTGAAATGAAATACTATAGTGTCCGCGCCTTTTAATTTTCTGACGTTGCACTTTCAGTCGGAAATGATAAATAATAAACATCGAACTTTCCCGCCGGGCACATAATCAAAACGAAAAACTACCGTAATTGTGCGAGTCATCGCACCCCCGTGCGATCGATTCTCAATGATTCCTAACTTGATTTTTATCGCACACGTGTGCGATAACCCCGGCATGTGCGATGACTCCAGCCCCTGCGCGGAAAATGAATTAAACGATTTGATTTCCCGTTCTAACGCACACCCCTGTGCGGTAACTCCGACATGTGCGACTCTGAACAAATCACACACCCTGCCATGCTGTGATTTGAACGCACACCCCTGTGTGGAAGAGGTGTGTCGTAGGTAGGTAGGTACTGAGTTGTCGGCTGCCGTCGTTCCGTTGCATGAGGTACAGCAGTAATAGGTAGGTCAGCACCGCATCGTGGCCGGGCCGGTGGTGCTTTTTTTTTTTGTTTGCGGTGCGGTCGTTGAATAAGAAATGACAAAAGCGAGAGTTTTTTTTATATATGTATAATATGCACCTGCTAGAAACAGCGGTGAGCCCCCGTTACAAACCGCTAGAAAAACGGATCGTGGCACAATTTTTATCGTGAGGCCACACGCCACAGCATGCAACCTCACGCTCGAATGTGGCACCAATATCGGGGTCATCGCATACCTGCGCGATGAATCCGACCTCTGTGCGGAAAAAAATTAAATGATTCCAAAATTTAAAAATTAACGCACAGCGGTGCGATGACTCCGGCATGCGCGATGACTCCGGCCTGTGCGATGACTCGCACAATTATCGTACTACCACCAGTGTTAAGTACCTGGTAATGTTTTAGTCTGTTAAGCAGAAAACACACACGGCACTGCTGTCAGCAGTCGTCATGGTTGAGACACTCCGAGCAATATTTTCGAGGGGACACATCCGATTTCGACAACGTGACAACATCCGCGAAGCTAGGACAGCAGATACACATATCCGGCCTTTCTGAGTAAAACCAGAGAAGAAGCGCTACGCCAACATCCCGTACAGCCACCCCGCATCCATCTTAAACAACGCCGCCGCAACGAAAGATGACTCGCCTCTTATTCGTTTTCCTCCTTGCCCGTGACCACGCAGATCAATCGATGCGACAAACTTAATAAACAAATCCCTTCTTCCAACACCTCGCCGGCTAACATGCCCCCATGTCGACCCTTGATGCAAACGGACTTTGTTTCCTGTCGACGTCGAACCGCCATCGCCGCGGGGACAACAGTGCAGTCTCTTCATAGATGCCAAGTCCTCTTTCGCCGTTTCGCCTATAAATAGAGGCGAGGCAGGTTCTCAAAAATACTCGTTTCGGTATTTTTGTTTGATATACGTCAGCTTTTACTTGACGGCGCATTTATTAACAGCGGTGTGTTTCTCCTATATCCTTGCCTTGTTTGTGGCATATATATGACGTTTTTCTCTTGTCAAAGTATGTCCTTCATAATCTCATGTTCGTACTAAACTCTTGGCATTACCGTACTTCAAAGTTCCGTGAATGTCAAATCGGACAGGTACACCTTAACATGTCGAACTGTTGTGCCGTGCCCAACCCGAAGCATGGGCGCCGGAGAATGTCGGCGCCCATGCAGAGCCCTTCAACATTCTCATTATTATTAGACGCACGACAACAAAAGCCTTACTACTACTGTTGCTGTTTGTACGGCTCGTAAAAATGTCTCGAGTCTTTAACAGCCTCGATACTGGCCATACAGACACCGATTCAGCTCTAGTTTTCGCTAGCACCTTGAGGTGGGCACAGCCCACGCTGGTGGTGGGGTGCCCACCCGTGGCGCGCTCACTTGCGATCGCCGGGGGGTGACAAGTGTTTCTATCTCGAGTGGAGTTTTACAACAAACTATTTGTCCGCGGCATTCGGGATTCATCCTCCACATAGCTCGAGGCCCTACGAGAAAAACACCAGTTTCTTTTTAATTCGGGTCTGTAAACGTCTGGAGCTCTTTGGCGTGCTTCTACGCACACCGGTGAAAAAACGAAGATCTGAGCGCCAAGACGCCGGTTCGAGACCAACTCAAAAATTGCAGGGAACAAGTCGCACAGTTGTACAAATACATAGATGTATAGGCTCAAAAATCGATTTTTGGCTTGTTTTTCGTCAAGGAAATAGCCCGCAAATTGGGGGGACTATCGTAGAAGCACTCTTTGACACAATCGTATTCCGGCCGACAGCGGCCGACTCAGCCCATTTTCTTTGCTGACAGCATGGGCTAGCCACAGTTCACGCTGGTGGTTCGGTGCCCGCCCGCGGTGTCGCTATCCTGTTTCCTAGATCACTATCCTATAGTCTATTTTTGTATCATTCTAGTCCTTTATTGCCGGAGATGTTGGGCTGTTGTTTGGGTGACCGACCATACACGACATTTGTTTTGAAAAGAGATGTGATTCAGATTCTCAACTGTAGACTGTGGTCGACAACCTTCGCCTTGGTGATAATCGCGACCAACGCCTCCGAATTTTTCAATTTTGAAATAACTTATAGCGCAGACGACAGGAAGCGGTATACGGCCACCATTCCGCGCCACCGTGCGGTACAGCAGAATATACCTAGGTTTTTAACCGCGATCCGCGACGCTGATTTGTCAACTCAGCGTCGTACCGGTACTGCGCCGGGGGCGCACGGCGGGTTTCCGGCTTTTGGGGGGCCATTTTCCCCCTTGGGGCAAAAGTACATTAAACCTCTTATAGGATTTGCCTTTGGCCTCTTAGAAGGTTTCAAGCACGCATCAGGCCCATTATTGAGGAACGTACCTCATTAAGTCGACAGGCACGTTTCAGGCGCATTCAGACAACACGGGCATTTACATGCCTATCCATACGCCTATCTCACATTTTTATCGCCTGGGGCGAGCCTATCTTCACGTGCGTGAAAGAATCTGCGGCGTGGCTGAACGGTTATGGCCTAACTAAGCTACGGGGGCCCAAGAAATCGCCTGAAAAACTAATTTTTTCCAATGAGGTACAGATTAGCCCGTCGTGCGAGTGACTCAAATAGATGGAGAAGGAATAACGCGGGGGCTCCCGCTACCACTGTAAAGCTTTTGTTAGTGTTGTTTCGCTCTGATTCTAGAAAAGAGGTGCTCTGTATGAAATCGGCCCAAATGCGCTCACAAACGGTCCACACGCAACCCCGTGACAGATTAATTGCATTGTCCACGAGGACACTTTTTTTTTTTTTTTTCAACACTATTCGGACCGATAGCCACCAAGATTTAGTTTTATGGCGTTCGCCAGAGAATGAACTTGTTCTCTAGTCCCACCTTGCGTTATGCTCAACGTCCTCCTAGGACCTGGTGTTGGTCAGATAGAGAGGTTTCACGGCGATCGAACTCGGGAAAAATTGATGCACAGCTACTGTTATTGATGCACGCGAAATCGAACAATACCGGCAACATGATATCTCTAGAGGTCGGTGCGTCATTGGAGTATCCAGGTTCGGATTTAAAGCGTATATCACCACAGATTGACATGGCTCTACTAGGTCAGTCTGAAGGCAGCAGGAGAACACATAATGTAATGGCAGAGTGTGCTGATGACACGACACGAGTGTCACACGTCAGCCGGAGGGCAGGGCAACAATAAACCATTGCTTTGCCTAGGTAAACGCCAGGGAACGGATACGACTTAAAAACACCGTTTGTTATGTAAAGTTTAACCATTATACACACGGTGGCCCCGATGGTCTAGTGTTTATCCTCGGATACATTTGGTACTATAGAAATGGTGTTGGTCCCTTAATTCGATTTCCACCATGATGAGAATTGACTTTGTTGGCAAAAACGCTTGCAGAAAGGGTCAACCTTTCAGAACGCCTATCAGCGTGGGAGGTACAATTTAACGCGAGTCGACGAGGAAAGAGCTAACCTGGATTGTCCTCGCGACAATGATGAAGGCACGTGCCGTATCGGGGAAGGGCGAGGAAGGGCCAATGTAACCCCAGATCTGAGTCACTACTGGGAGGGAGGGCGAGAGTATTGTCTAGAGCAACATGAAAAATGGAATGAGGAAATGAGGGGAAGAAAAATGTAGAAGCCGGTCGCCCCGTTGGTATTTTATTAGTGGTTAACTCCGAATACTACCAGCGTTGGTCGTTGAGTTCGGATACCACTACTTTGGTGGCGTTTTATTTCAAGTCTAAACAAATCAAGTGCTAAAATCTCCTAGCTGCGTGGTGGATAGGTGCAATTATTCCCGACGCGAGTCGAGGAGGCAAGAAAATGCAAATTTTTCAGGCCACGACAAAAACGAAGGCACCTACCGTAGTGGGGAGGGAGTGAAAGGTCCGCCTATGTTGCCTAGTTCCTGGGTTGCTATTGGGAAGGAGGGCGAAAGTAAGACGAAGATATTGCATGATATATCAAAGATGAGTTTCGACAAAATATTCCATCTCACAGCTGGAGTGCATTTGAATTTCATAATATGTAGAAATGAGTGTATAGACTAGATAGACTAGACTATTATTACATACCAGGTATAGCCTTCATTCCGTTGAGAAGCACCGTAAATCAGAACAAGGCAAAACAACGTGCTTCAAAGTCGAAACAACACGAAAAAGTGATATGCATGGCGTAAGTAACATGGGCTGCGGGCACACTTGCCGTCTTCAGGGATCGACAAAGAATAATGGGTGGTGTGAATGAATGTCGTTTCGGGCAGTGTGTAGGACCCTTCTCGCTTGCTTGCTTGCGTAGTGCGCCCAGCCACTACTGCTGCTGTAGACTAGTAGTGTAGTGACCAATTTGGAAAAAAATATCAACATCACCCCCGCCTTTCGGATAGGTTAACGAAATCGACAACTCGCTCTCAATTACCATATAGATAGGTTTGCCGACCTGTGGTCTCGATGACTTGCGCCTCTGTTGCTGCTGCTCCCTTGGTATTCCTCGACACTGTGATCAGGATCGCTCTAGTATATTGAAGGAACTCGGGGGAGAACGTGCCGCGATGGTGTGATAGGGTGGGGGCAGAAGAATATCGTGGGCAAACGGCTGACGTGGCTTAGCTAGGCGTGTTTATCGATGAGTGACAGGTGCCAAGGTCGTGGGTGTACGTCCCGGCATACTCTGCTTGGAGTGGGTTTGCGAGGAATCACGAAATAAAATCTAAGAGTTTTACAACCAACCCGGTAGCCGTTACGCGTACATGCACGTCTGCAAACTTCGTCAGATTACCAGTACCACCTGTCATCACCCAGTACGAAGTGAGTTTGGAAAAAAGAAAGACTGAAAAAAAGAAATAGTCGGCCGCACTCCCATGGTCTTACCTAATCTTCCATAAGGGTTGACCAATGATTTTATTTGTGTCACTTTTTGGCCAATCAAAAGTCTACCTGTGCATTCTCGACTAATAGACGGAGGGGGGCGTGGGACAGGCGCGGGGCGATTCTGCTGTGCGCTTGCTGTCTGTGTTTTGTTACTGGTTGCTGGGTCTCTGCGACGGATTGCAACAGACTGATGCTACTATGCCGGCTACCTCGGTGGCTGTCGTCGTGCCGCTACTCGTCTCGCATGGCGCCCGACTCGCCGTTGTTGCGATATGCCTGGTGGAAGGCCAAAGGGATCGAAAAACACATCTAAGTCGCAGCGACCTGGCCCCAAAAGTCGTCTGGAGAAGAGACGCAAGGTGGCCGACCCAAGCAGCACCCGAGCTCGTTGAGAGAGGGTGGTGATGTCGGTGGATCTGCACGTGGAATCTGTTCAGCAGGGAGGGGGGGGTCATCTCGTGGTGGAACGTCCGCGGGAGGCGGAGGTCATGATAGCGCTGGTGGTACATCTGCCGTTAGGGGGGGGCATGGTGCAGGTGGAGCGACCTGTGCTGCTGTTGTTGTGCATGTTGATGCGGTTAGACTATTGCTTGGCTCTGCAGTGGGATCCTACCGCTGTCTGCTGGTGGGTGATTGCCTGTATATTGAGCAGTAGCCTCCCACAATTAATTATCTAGCTCGTACTTACCAGAACAGCAGCAGTAGCACGATCAGGTCTAAATTTCAATGGTACCCGGTACTCGAGTAACGTATTTCTGCGGGATACCTGTCACAATATTAAGAAACAGAAGCACCACGGTTAGGTTTCTTATTTGGGGAAGAGTACTTTCTACACTGACGTCAGGATCTACACTAACATCAGAACGACTGCCCCCGACTTTTTTATTGCCCCGTCAATGCCAGTCTGCCTTTCTTGTTACCCCCAGATACTCGGTTCTTGTTATCAATTGCGTCCTGTGCTGGACAATGGTCTTTGCTAGAGGATGTCGCCCCACGTGTTCGGTAAGAAATACCAGGTAGCAGCCTGTACTACCTGGCCTACAGTCGCTGCTGAAGAATCGGAAGTACGACCCCGGCTGTGTTTTTAATTCGAAATGGGTGTGTGTTCTTCTCTGACGTCTTTCAGTACTGCTCCCGAACTCTTTATGTCCTATTATTGTCTCGTTTTCTGATTACCCTGTTTCTTATTAGTCGTCCTGTTATGTGCACTATGTAATTGCTTGTAACGTACCAGTACCAGATACGTACCAGGTACCTGGTACGTGGTGAAATATGCTGGGTACAACCTGTCAGAACTTATTATACCAGCTAGTAGTTGCGCTGTTGTACAGCAGTACAACAGCAGTACCGGACCCTTGATTGGGATTCTAATTTTAGAAAGGATGCCTTCCACGACACTAAAACCAAACCATTCCCGATCACCCCCTCCACCGTAAATTCCAGTCTTGCTTTCTGGTTACCCGTTTATTGTTCAGTGTCATGTACCATGTACAGTGCAGGACATAGAGTATTAGTGCAATAAAGCGCAAAAGGAATGCTGGATCAGAATTGATTCCCCTTAGAAAAGGTGCGTTTTGCACTACAATAACTTCAGAACAACGGCCCCCGACTTCCCATGTGTGTGCTCTCCACGTAAATTGTAAATTTGAGTCTGGAACTCGACGAGTACCATGAGGATCGTGATTCACGACACGGGCAACGAGAAAATGCTGCCTTGTGTTGAACCGCCATCTCCGCCACGTCCAGGTGTTACCCTTTTAGTCTAGTCTAGTACGTCCTTCCGATCCCACGATCGCGCGCAACGCGGTCAACATTGGCGACGACCACCTCCGTTCTTTGTTCGTCTCGGTGCCCGAGCAAACTCACCCTTGCGGCTTACCAGAAAAGAGGCCGCTCGGTCGGCATTGCATGACAACAAGAGACGTAGTTGTCAAGGGATGGACGCAGAATCTGACGCGAAGAGCTGCTCTACGTGTTTCTGTTGCGACCTTCTGGACTTCTGCTACAAATGCATGGACTGCCGTGAGAACAACAAGAGGAAGCGTAGGGTGGGTTATTTTTCAACATGCTTTGTGATTTTATTCTCTTATTAAGCGCAGAAGCAACTAATCGCGCGCACAACCGCTTCTCTTAGCACAAGCTGCCGACCTCTCCTTCTCGTGATTACCGCTGTTCCCTTGTTGCGTTTGTCATCTCCAGAACGGCCAGGCACGGGTTGCGGAGTCGTTACAAGGATGGGGTACTATCGCAGTTTCCGTTTTTCTTCCCGGATCTCTGCCCTTTTTTTTTTGCAAGGACCTCCTCTGCAGTTCACCGCGCCGTGATATCGGAGGTTTACGCCAACGTGGTGTACGCAATGGACTTTAGCTGCGTCAAACGACGCCTTGGCGCTGACGTATCCGAGAATGTTTTACGATGCAGAGGTAATATACTACAACAGGATATTGCGGCCTAGGGGCCGACGCTTGGTCAAACAACAGCGTGAAACGGGTTCGAGTGCTTCGATTATCCGCACGGATACAATGGTATTTGTTCTTCGGCAATATATCTACCTGTTTACAGTGTGGTGCGAAGCAATGGAGAGAGCACCCGTAGCGAAACTCGACCAGCTCGTCCACGAAGTGGAGGGCCAGGTGTGTTCGGGCGAATTTTATGGGAAAAAGAATGCGATAAAAATTGTGAAGGGTGCAGGGTCCCTAGTTTGCCTGGCGAAGCTTAAAAAATGACAATTTATTTACCAAAATTGCTTAGTTATATTTGCCTACATTATCAGAGTAAATAGACGCGCGAGAATTTCATTCAACGACGGCTGAACAGTAAGTCGACAGGATTTTGCTGAAAGTGGACGCCTCCAACGAGCGTGCGAAGCTGCTTCGAATGCGTGCTGCTTGCGCTGGTTCCGACTCAAGGTCCATTCAATGCGTTGTCACGTTTTTCAACGAGTTTGAGCAATTATTACCTGTGTTTAGCAATGATACAGCAGGTACTCCGGCGTAGTGTTGGATTCATCCCCGATTAACGGTAGTCACACGGCGGCGTTAACTCCTTTAAGGTTGCAGCCACGAGTTAAGTGGAAAGTAGATTAGAAATATTCTTCGATTTTTTTTTACAGTAATATATTGGTCATAGAGCAGTGTCTTTCTACGACTGACGAGGCAAACTACAAATGCACCCCTTGAAACAGACGGTGACACAGGCACCACGACCAAATTAATGCGACGGAAACTTGTGGCCAGCTCGGGCGCACGATACGCCCCACAGATATCAACTTCGCGTTCACGTATTGTAGATATTGAAGGAACTGCAGGTGCTATGGTGAAACCTTGGGTTCTCGTAGCACCCTCGTTTCAATTCCCTGCGTCGATGTTAGAGAGTTAGGGTACTGGAGGGCAGGCGGCGCACTAGTGTGGTCCTGCCACCATGGCAACCAAACGCTCCCACATTCGTCAGCATTGTATACCCTGCGGGCACAATGTGCGAGTCGGGCCTCAAAAATGCCAAAACATTGTTTTTGGCACAAGGGAAGGGGGCAGTCTGCACCTTACAGATATAACTCAGTCGCGAAGTCAAGAGGCTGAAGGTGCCAAAACGTCACCAGAGAGTTCGGCGGGGAGTGCAATTGCGTGGGTGGCGCAGACCACCCGGGGGGCTGTCAAAATGTCCCTTCTAACAAGCAGTAGCACTGGGGTGCGGGCTAAGTCGTTAATATTCCCCACTTTACGACGTGTGAAACAACAGTGCATGCAATGTGTAAAGCAATCGCTGGCGTTCAAAGAAGAGCGAACCATATCGACAGCGCGTTGTCGGTGGAGGGTATTTCCTTTTTGTTGGGGGGGCACAGTTTAGTCGTAGTTTAGTTTGGCTGGTGAACAGGTGGGAAAAAGATGCTGGTTTCGGGGGTTTGCTTTGGGTGCATTTCGGTGTGTGTTTTACTCAAGTTTAGGCTTTTGCGTGTTAACTCAGTCGTCTTCCTGTTTCGCTTGGTCGTCGTTTTTGTCAATACCGAAGATTAGTATGCACTACGTATATATACATGATCATTCTTATTTCCGATATTCAGTCAGAGTTTTTATTTATCTTGGCCTCAGTATGCGATTCGCGGAACTGGAATTGGCGGTCACATCGCTTCGTTCGAGAGCCGTCTTCGGGCGGCGGCTCAAACGCCCGTCGGCCTGCCGTATCCGTTCCGCACCTCAACGTTAACGCGCCCGCACGACGAATGACGACACATGCGAGAAGTTACAAAAAGATCGCATGTCGAGGAGAAAATTTAGATATTTTGGTTGTTTGTTGACGTCTGCAGCGCCTGGATGAAAGAAAGATTATCATAATTTACAAACGGTGGTTGCTAGCGTTTTGAATTTTGCGGTGGCTTAATCTCGAGCGGTTGTTTTGCTTGGCGTCTGCCAGATTTGAACGAATGAAACACGTATAGCTCTTCGGGGGTCGGCTCCAACGCGTGAAAGTGTTCGCCGGGCCGTTCCAACGCCCCTCGCCCTTCCTCATGTGTTGGGCATCTCGACGTGAACGCCAATGGACGCTGAGCGAGACAAGGGAGAAGGTTCGAGAATATCGTATTTTGAGGAGGTAATCTTGAGACTTCGGTTAAGTTTTAACGTCTGCAGCGTTTAGATAATTTGCAAAATTGGCATCATTTCCAAACAGTAGGTAGTTGCTGTAGTTTTGAATTTTGCGGTGGTATACTCTCGATCGAGCGTATTTTTTCTTGACGTCTGCTGGACTTGAGCGCGTGTTGTAGTACCAGTAACAGATCGCTCTAATTCGTCTTTTTTGAAAGATTGTGTGTGGTGCTGTTGAAGTGTTTCGCATTACTAGCGTGATGGGTCTGCACGTCGACCTTATATAGGCTCAAAACCGTTTTTTTGCCCGACATTATTACGCAAATAACGTCTGCAGGATGAGATGTGAAGAATGTGCATAACTTCGGGTGAATACGCATATGAAAAAATAATGTCTGATAAAATATTAATCGGGGTCGTGGCAACAACAACGTACAACGACGATGGACAAAGTACAAAAAGAAATAAACAAGTAACGCGTGAGCGATTAAGTGCTTTTTTTACACGCATATGTTACGACGTCTGCGAAACGTTCCCTACGGCCGGGGACAAAGGCGACGATGTAACTTCATTTAGAAGTTGAAATTCTAGACGGAAACCTTTCATGAACACCTCAAAAAACCCCTATACAACGTACATGATGAAAATAACCAGCCGAAGTGCGAACGCGTAAATAAACGCGAGCTTCGTCAGTAGGCTGTGGCGCAATAGGCCAAAATTTTTGCACGACCTTTTGAGCAAGTAACTAGTCAAAATTTTGTTGTTTTGATTGACGTCTGCAGGGCTTGAACGAATAAAACACGGCAAACTGCGAGTAGTCGTGAAGGATGGCATGCAAGAGGATTTGAAATGTTGCGAGACAAACATGTACGTCTAGAAGAACGCGTGTTACACCAGTATAACATCTCTCTATGTCGTCTTTTTATGTTGTTGCGTTTTGCGCCGTTGAATTGTTTTACTTTTCGAGCGTGCTTGGTCTGTACGTCAACCTGATACAGATTGGCTCAAAACCGTTTTTTTGCGCGACCTTATTATGACGGAAAACACGTCTGCAGGAGGAGTTGTGAATAATGTGTAAATCTTTGGGTGAATACGCACATGAAAACATAATGTCTCAAGAAATATTGGTTGGGTACGCTCTAACAATAACGTACAACTGAAATGGACAACCTACCAAAAAAAAAAATCAAGTGACGCGTGAGCGATGACGTGCTTTTCGTACTCGCATACACTACGACACCTGCGAAAGTTTCCTTGCGGCCGGGAACGATGTCGGGGACACAAAATCATTTTTGGAGTGAAATTCTAGACAGACACCCTTTATAAACAAAAAACAAAAATCCCTACGTAGTAAACGTACATGATGCAAATGACGAACGGAATTGCGACCGCGTACATATTACAAGCTTAGTCAGTGGGCGTTGACACAACAGGCCATGGTTTTTGAACGACCTATTGTGCAAGCAACTAGCCAGATTGTGATTGTTTTGCTTCACGATTGCAAGGCTTGAACGAATAATACACG
This sequence comes from Undaria pinnatifida, assembly GCA_012845835.1. Taxonomy (NCBI): domain Eukaryota; class Phaeophyceae; order Laminariales; family Alariaceae; genus Undaria; species Undaria pinnatifida. The sequence goes on along the minus strand of JABAKD010000016.1, from coordinate 22,266,163 downwards.
GGAAATTGCGAGCAGTTGTTAAGGATGCCATTCAAGAAGATTAGAAAGGCTGCAAGACGAACATGTACGCCCAGAAAACGCGTGATATATGTTAAGGTTATTAGTGGGGTATTAGTCCGTTTGACCACTTGCACAGGTTAACCAATAGCTTACCCAAACTAAGCCTTATAACACTCTCCCCCCCTGAAACGGCGGGATAGCAGGTCGGCCGGATATACGAGCGGACCTGTCAATTATCCAAGCCGTTTCATTCCCTGGGGATACCAGGAAGAGTATTTTTCAAGTTCGCCATGGGGAAATCTGAAAAAGTTTATTATGGTGGATGTGGGGATCGAACCCACGACCCAAAAACCCATGGTCTGTCGACGACGATATTTGTTAAGGTATTAGTGGGGTATTAGCCCGTTTGACCACTTGCCAAAGGTTGACCAATAGCTTACCCAAACTAAGCCTTATATCATATACCAGTAGTAGATCGCTCAATATCGTCTTTTTTAATTATTGCGTTTGATGAGGTTAAAGTGTTTTACTTTTTGACCGTGCTTGGTATGCTCGGCAACCTGATACAGATACGCTCGAAACTGTTTTTTCGCGACCTTATTACGCAAAACACGTCTACAGGAGAAACTATATAGAATGTGTATAACTTCGAGTGAATATGCACTTGAAAAAATGACGTCTGATGCAATATTGATTGTGTACGCGCCAACAACAACGAACGTTCAACAACGATGGACATTTGTTTTTTTATTTTTTGAGCGTGCTTGGTCTGCACGGCAACCTGATACAGATGGGCTCAAAACTGTTTTTGCGCGACCTTTATTACGCAAGACACCTCTACAGGAGGAGTGTTACATAGAATGTGTATAACTTCGGGTGAATACGCACTTGAAAAAATGACGTCTGATGAAATATTGATTGGGTACACGCCAACAACAACGAACAATAACGATGGACAACCTACAAGTGAGAATAAACAAAACACGCGTAAGCGTTGACGTGCGTTTCTTACACGCATACACTACGACAACTGCGAAGGGTTCCCTGCGGCCGGGAACGAAGGCGAGGACAAAATATATGTAGGAATAAAAATTCTAGACGGACACCGTTCATGAAAAGAAAAACCTAGGTAGCTTACATGATGAAAATGACCAGCCTGAATGCGACCGCGTAAAAAAATTCAAGCTTAGTTAGTAGGCTGTGACCCAATAGGCCAAGGTTTTTGCACGATTTGTCACGCATTTAGCTGGCCAAATTGGGTTTGTTTTGCTTGATGTCTGCAGGGCTTGAACGAACAAACGACGAGAAACTGCGAGTAACTGTGGAAGATGCCATGCAAGAAGATTCGAAAAGCTGCTAGACAAACATAAATATATATAAAATCATGCCTTGAATATCGAGTCATTCCTTGGTGTCATGGACTTTGGTCCGGAGTTTTTCGTCTCGGCCTAAGTATGCGATTCGCGGAACTGGAGTTCTCGGTCGAATATGGCTTGGTTCGAGCGCCGCCTTCAGGGGGCGGCTCCAACGCCCCTCGCCCTGCCGTGTCCGTTCCGCACATCGACGTGAACGCGGACGGGTGCCGAGCGAGACGAGCGAGTGTCGAGGAGGAATTTCAAAAAATGTTGAATCTTAATGGCTGCAACGCCTGAATGATTTACAAAGTTGGCATCATTACCAAACGGTACGTGATAATGTTTGGAATTTTGCGTACCGGGTGAGAACAGCAGTATGTACGACGAGCATGAACGCCAACTGACGGCATTGACAAACACACAACATCAGGTGCAGCAGCAGTAACCGAAGGGCGAAACGTCTAGCACATACTGCAGCAACTAGTCGCAACCAGAACCACAGCAGATAGCTCAAATTGCAGAACGAGTGCAGTTGGCAAGTATAGTCGTACACGCAACACTCTGTCCAATAGTCTATATATAACAGCATCTCAAGCAGGTAGAAGAGCCGTCTCTTCGGCCTTTGGCCTTGGCTTTAGCACTGTTGCTGACACTCCAGGCAGCCTCTGCTGTAGGCATGAACGAGTGTGGTTGATTCGCAGCGAACTATCCCGCTGTGCTCGCCTCTATGTGGCCATTGTCCATGCCATTTCATGTCACCTCCCTTCTGTTTGAGCTCGTCGTCGTGCCGTCGAGGTACGAGGAAACCCGTACGTACTGGGTGAGAACAGCAGTATGTACGACGAGCATGAGCACCAACTGACAACATTGGCAAACACACAACATCAGGTGCAGCAGCAGTAGCCGAAGGGCTAAACTTGTAGCACATACTGCAGCAACTAGTAGCAACCAGAACCACAGCAGATAGCTCAAAGTGCAGTACGATGGCCGTTGGCAAGTTTGGTCGTACACGCATCACTCTGTCCAATCAATGTATAACAACCGTTTTATGTTCATATTGATGGAGAAAAAAATACCAGGTCGCATTACATTTATTTCCTGTAAGAATGATACGTCGTACGAGCGGACGTTCTGATTCTGGTGCCGTGAGACCATCGAGTTCACCGCATGTTTTACCCAAACAAGAGCCAACAAGAGGCAGCGCACAGGGGCCCCCAACACATAGACACGTGACAACCACGGCCAGCTGTCGGTCGCGTAATGTCCGGTGGTCTGTGCTTCGGTGGGTGTATCGGAAGTCTTTCGTAGTACTGCTGTAGATCGTCGAAAAACCACGTGGCATCGTGCTGGTGGCAAGACTCGCCAGTAGACGTATTTAAGCCTCGAGGTTAGGTCTTAAGTACTTCCAACTGGAAGGGCTAAGCCATTCGATATTTCGACCTAACGCATAAAAAAAACACCACATGTCTAAAACTCGAAATAGTGGTCTCTTTCAGTACGCATAAAAAGAAAAGCTGAGGAAAGATCAAACTACTTGAAAATAGACTATGATATTTCTGCACTACTCCAGACGCAGATGGCAAGACGAGGATTTATGTCATGAGTCAGCACATGAGTGGGCGGAAACTTCGAGAAAGACCCTCCCCTGCCCATGCTGTGCGAGCTTGAACAAACGGCCAAAACAAATAACTGGTGCCTGGCAAAAACATTGAGTGCTTCGTACTCCATACTCGCTTCATATGTAGGATACCTCGAAGGCGTCTGCCGCCTTCGGTGTGCCTCACTGTGGCAGTCAGTACAGCAGCACAGCAGGACTGGCCCTCAACCCGGTTCAATTTCCACCCTCGAAATGTAGGCATCCGCGGGAAAGAGGCAACAGGGTTGTAAACTGCAGCAGCAGCTCCGGCCATGCGCTACATCGGGCACAAAAACCAAACAAAAAAATATGTGTCATCGAAAAATTACAGCCTCTCAGGACGAGAGAGCAGGAGCACGAGCGCGCGACGAACTATGTCAGAGTCCCAGTTATCTGACCGCAGAGAACGCCAGGGTAGGAGGAGTCTCGCCGGCGTTTTCCACCGGCTAGTTGTGCTGTAGTTGGGTTGGCTGTTGGGGTGCTGGTTGTCTGTGTGTTGTGCTGTGTTGTTTTGTTTTGTGGTGTGTTGTGTGTGCGCTCGATCCTCGTGAATGAACAAGGACTCCTTTTCAAGAAAAAGTACGTAGAGGCATGCCGCTCCACGAGAGTGGGTCGCCTCTGACCACCGCCAACGTTTCTGATGGTGTTGTACACGCAGGTTGATTAACCCGGGTTGGGGATACACCAAGCGGCTTGCTAGGTTGAGCGTTGCAATTACTGCGTGGGTGTTGTGCTGTGCTGCTGCTGCAGATTGTCTGATGTTTCCTCGAGCTTTTGTCGTCCGAAATGATGTTGTTTGCTGGAAAATACTCGGAAAATTGCTTCAAATATGCACTTGGGCCAAATTGTGCCCAAGTGCAAATTTTGGGAAAATCCACATCATCTCACCGTGGTCTGCCGTGGTCGTTAGGTCGATAAAATAGACCTATTTTTTAGACATTTAAAACACGATAGGGCTTAATTTGCTTTAGAGCCAAAAATATAGGCATATCGTCTACTAGACCCCCCAAAATTCATTTACCTTTTCTTTTTCTTGGCTCCATGCACCCATTTATTTCCTTTCCTTTCTCTTCTTTGTTTGTTTCTTTTTTTCCAATTGACTTGCGTCTGTTGTGCGCATGCGTAGTGACAGATACCACGTGTAATATATACGTGGTAGTCTTTCATGGTTGGCAAGCGGTATAGTCGGTTTTCCCAGGCGCGAGTAATGAGACGTATGCACCGGTATGGACCTGGCACATCGTAGACTGACTCCCGATTTCACTTTTATATGTTTCTGGTGGAGGCATGAATTGCGTCAGCTGTGATTTTTGCGTGTACCACCATTGGTTTGTGTTTTTCCCCTAGGGTTTTCCTCAGCTCCAGAGTGACTGGAGCCTGTCCTGTGACCACGGACTTGATTTTGCGAGTTAATGTGAGAACGACAACAACAACAACAACAACTGAAATATTGCCTGTTTCTTGACCTTTCAGCTGCTTCCTGCAAACTTGGTTTTTCTGCCAACACGATTTTGAACTTTTTCGCGATTTTTTCTTCCATTTTGTGAAGTAAGTTGAACTTCCTACTGCCGCTAATTGCCGCCTGACAGCTGTGCATTAGTTGCGGAACGGTCCAGCTTTAGCTTTTCTTTGATTCGCACCATTTGTTTCGTACTTGACGAAGCTTCAGCGGCTAAGATCTGGGCTTGGCTCATCAGCTCGACACCGCCCAGCACCCCATCGCAGCGCTATAGCTTACAGTAACGAAGCGCCGTGCAGTGCCCTGCGATGCCCTGCGGCTCAGCTCAGCAGCGCACCGCTCGCTCAGCAGAGCGACGCGCTATGCTTTGCCGTGCTCTGCCATCGCGGTCGTTCGTTATTCATGATATCTTAAACTCCGCGCACGCTGATATTTAGGTATTTGGCGCTTTATTCTATACATATCGCGTCAACCATCGTAATATCATACAATATGGGGGAGGCAATGTAATCTCTATGCAAAGATCTTGTTTCTTTTTTTTCATTTGTCAGCCGGCCGCCCCGGTGGTCTATTAATAATAGTGGTTTTACCCTCGAATACTACTAACGTTTATTTGTCCTTGAGTTCGACACCCACCACGATAAGATTTGACTTTATTTGCAAAAATGCATACAAAAAAACAGGCATCAATCAACTGCTGAGAGCGCCTAGCAGCGTGGGTTGGTTCGACGCGAGTCGACGAGGGAAGAAAATGCTGGATTCTCCTGGCGGTAAAAATGAAAGCACGTGCCGAGGTGGGGAGGGGGGAGAAGGGCCCGCTATTGACCCCGGATCTGAGTTACTACTGGGAGGGAGCGCGAGAGTGGTGCGGGGATAATAAATGGGATAAAGAAAAAAATTGTTGCAAAGGTATATTATTACTACCAGTAAATAACATGTCAGTCTCTATGAAATACGCACGGCACTATCAGCAGTCGTCATGGTAGAGACACTCCGGATATTATGCACTGAGAGGACGAGTCCAATTTCGACAACGTGAAAGCCGCCACGAAGAAAAGACAGCAGACACACATATCCCGCCTTCCCGAGAAAAAACAGTGAAGAAGCGCTACGCCAACCTCCCGTACGAGCAAAGTCACCCCCGCACCAATCTTAGACAACGCCGCCTCAACGAGAGATCGCCCTCCTCTTCTACGTTTTCCTCCTCGCCCGCGACCACGCAGACCAATCAATGCGACAGCCTTCACGTAACAAACAAAGCAATCTTCTTCCAAAACCTCGCCGGCTGACATGTCCTCATGTCGACGTTTGATGCAAACCGACTTTGCATCCTGTCGACTTCGAACCTCCACTGCCACGGGGACAGCAGTGCAGTCTCTTCATTAATGCCAAGGCCTCTTTTGTTTCGCGTAGAGGCGACGCAGGTTCTCAATAATACTCTTTTCGGTATTTTTGTTTGATAGACGCCAACTTTTACTTGACGGCGCATTTAATAGTTTGTTTCGCCTATCCTTGCCTTCTTTATTCTATAATAGAACCTTTTTTTTGTCAAAGTATGACTTTCAGAATCCCATGTTCGTATGAAACTCTTGGCATTACTTTAAAGTTCAATGCATGCCAAATCGGACAGCTACACCTTCAGTGGTCCAAGTGCTGCCCTGCCCATGCGGAGCCCTTGTATGCTTGAATATGAGTCTCGCTTTCGGCGCCTCACACGTAAGAAGAAGTGGCAGGAAATGTGAAAAATTCTTGGAGGGCGCAGGGTTCCTCCCCGTAATGAGGCTTCCTAGCCGTAATTAAACCTGGGCCTATTACTATTGAAAGTCGTATATCTGAACAGTTTGACCATCAGGGGATACTACTTGCTGTGCGTGCATGAATACATGGCCTATCGATCGACAAATGTGTAACATTGAGGCCTACAAACTTTTCGTCCAGATTGCATGCACGATGCATCCGTCGCCTCGCTACCAGCAACATGCCATCTCGTTATGGCCTCTACCCGTGTTGTACGAAGCAAGGAACTATGTGTCTGCGGCCAATGCAAAGCAAACATCCCCCTTTTTCGTTGTACCGAACGAACAACCCCTTGAATAATTGTACAGGAGGATGACAGCATTTTTTGGCACACGCGCCCAGGTCTCCAATCCTTTGTCTCTAGTCTCTCACCGCTTCTAGTTCGTTTCCTCCGTGTATGCCTTCAGGATGATTTCTCGCGTCTTCTTGTTACAACAGCTGCCTGCATACACCAGTCTTGTATCACGCAGTCCTCTTCTAAACGCTAGTGCTATATAAAAAATTTGGGACTTTAACCTCCAACCAACAATACCTTATGGTAACGATCACTGTACTCAGGCGCGGTCCGCAGTCACTCACGCTTGTGTCAGATAAAGTTCAGGTTCCTTTTTCCCTCTATTACTTCTGTGTGTATTTGGACTGAGGCCCTGAGCGATACGCTTTCTAGACTGACTGAAGTGTATTCCGCTACTCATTTTACGTGACACCATGTCAATCCGCCGCAACACCCCCCCCGCCCGGCTTTCTATGAATACCGTGCTAAACGGGCTGATGATACTCTGGAGTAAGAGTGAGGGTATTTTCCCACGATTGGTCGTGTTTCGATTACCCCAAGGGTCGAGTGGCGTCTACCATTTTCGTGGATAGGCGTCTTTCTGGGGGTAGGGACCATGCATCTCGTTCTCTTTTCGCATTTGGTCCCAGATCGGTACTGCTGGGCTTGCTGGTATTTCTCATCAAGCGCACCAGCTGAAAGCCTCTTATCCACCACTTCCCGGCTTTTGCCTTTAACATGGGTAGGCCGAGGCCTTGATCTTGCTCGCTAGTCGATCTGCGGCTAACGTCTTCTCCCATTCTCCATCGAGCTCCACTTCATGATCCTCGTGTTTACGGAGAACCGGATTGCGTATTTCCGGTCATCGTAGCTTTCAGGATCTTACGTTCATTGAGCTCCTCTCAACCTACGTCTGCGTAACGAACTCGCCAGTACGGTGACTTGTAACTGAAGATCTTTGAAAGGTGACGCTTCTTGGTTCCTCCAGCGTCCGCGAATATCCTCCAGATCACGGTCCCCACGGGGTGTTGTTTCAACGCATGATCGCAGTCAATTCGCTCTCTTTCTTTCCACGTTCGCGTCGAAGTTGGCCTTGAATAGCAATCCGCTCCGTGATACGTTTCCCTCATCGCATGGAGAACGTCCAGCTGTAAAGGGGTGAATTTGTTTCGTGCCTCCTCTTCGGACAGCCACTGGGACTCTGTGCCATCCACGAATCGTCCTTTGTATCGACACTTCCAAGCGTTGTCCTGACCCATTACAGCCGTTCTGTATATTTGGGTATACATAGGCGACGCTACAGTCGATGGCTCCGAACGTTCGAAGTAAACTCCCCATGCCAAGTGAGCAAACTCGTTTTCAAAGTCGTGACGGAGATCGTCCGGACGTAAGTGGAACAACTTCTTATTCGCTGCTGACGGCCTTGATCGGCAAATCCCTCGCGCATTCACCGTGACGATGTAGCTGAGTCCTAGTAAGACGGCGTCAGTCACCTCCCAAGGTCCGGTTCATTTCTCGTAGGCTAGTTTATGATGTATTCCATCCCTTGCCATAACAGACTCCTCCTCCTTCATCAGCACCTTGTCTCTGACAACAACGTTCCCATCGAGGTCTGGCCGGTTTCAGTGTTCGGGCTCTCACGACGTTTCTGTATGTCTTCATGTATTTTCAATAGAGCCACCCGTACATCCCGTACCTCCTTGTAAGTTTGACGTTTGTCGGCCACGTAACTGTGCATCCCGCCTCTGAAATAACCACCATTGATTTCGGGGTGCGTACCATCAAGTTGCGTGCGTGCATCACGACCGAGAAAAAGACGGAAGGGAGAAGGTATTCTTCGGTAGGAGCACAACACGAGATCACAGTAAAGCTCGATGTCTTCTAGCGGCAGTATCTCGTGCCCAGTGCCCACCACGCGTAGAATGTGGGGCGGAGAGGTGTTGTATTGGCGTCCTCCCCGTGACACACCGTTGTCTATTTATCACGAGTGACTGGGTCAGTATGCGCGGGGTTCCTGGTTGACTCCCTCATGGCCCACCTTCGACGACCCGCCCGCTCGGCTCGTATTTCGTCCAATTAAGGTGGATTCGCTGGCCGAAGTTTTGTAGCACGCGCCGGCTATGTGTTCAGTGAGGAACGGTACGAGATGGACGTTTTTGCGGTCCATAGGTTCGTGGCGCTATCGAAAAAATGCCTTGTGTTCATCGTCCTGACTTCGCGCAGTAGTTGATTTTCTTCATTTTGATGTGAGAGCTGTGGCACTATCGAGAAACGCCTTGTTGTGTTCATCGTTCTGACTTCGCGTAATATTTATTTCTTTCATTCTGATGTGAGAGCTCCTAACTGCCCGAAATGATGTGCAGGAATACTAGTTGCTGATGGTGTGGTATATAGCGGCTACACACGGTGGATTCGTCTGGTCAATCTCTGATCAGATATTCGTCGTGTTGGTCTCAACATGAATCGTGGATATCTAAACGAGCGCGAATACCATTGATTTTCATTTGTGTACTATTAATAACCCTTTTTCTAAACAAGCCAACATGCACGCGTGAGCACGATAATCCATCAATATTAAACGACTGAGCCCTCAACGGTCGCTTGAGTAAACATAATAGATGTGCCATGTATATTGTTCTTCGTTTTTCTGGAAACAGTCGCATGTTTCACTAAAATATGGTATAATTGTGCACCATCACCAAAATACTTCAGCGCGCGGGACAGGGGGTGTATTTCAGCATACCCAAACAAACTCCGAGTCTACTAGGGCCCCGGTCCTCTTCGCCGCTCAGAAACGCCCATTTCCACACCCGTTATTTCTCCTTTGGTCGAATCAATCCCAATGCATATGTTACAAGGGTACCAAAAGACAGCTTTCGTGGATGTCAGCGACACGTTCGGCATATGACGTGGCTCCGACGGGAAGTCATGACAACGCACGTTTAGACCTTGCCGGGACTGAGTCGGTATTGACCGCAGACACAGACGTCAAATGGCACTATATTAACGCCCGGCTACATATCGACAAATTTCTCATGGTGTACTTCTACATCTTGTTTTCTTAGTTCAACTGACGCCACGATAAGGGCGCGCCGTTTTCATTTCTCGAGAGGCCCCTAACCGCCTGAGGAGATATATACAGAAAGAGTTACCCGACGGACTAACCCGTGCCTTAGATATACAAACCGTTCTTATCGCATGGAGAATGGACAAGTTTTTGACAATTTTATTTCGGAGCCGCGGCGTTCAACCCCCTTCAACGATATTGAAGCATAGGCGTGAACGAACGAGTAGGTCCCAGCCATGGCCCACAAATACACAGCATAACTGCCATGTGGGCTCTCTGACGTTATGGCGTATGATATGTCCGGAAGACGGCAGTGTACGTTTATGCCTCATGATCGTGTTATTTGAGGCGGTCGAGCAAGCCTCTGAACTGCCTGAGGCGTTTAAAGAGGGTTTATATGCTAACGCCGGTAGTTGATCACCAATCGTAGAGAGTTGCGTATTCTCCTCGTCACAACTCGACGTATTTTGTAAAATGCGCAAGGCTCGTGTCGCTTGCTATTGTTCGAATATTGGTTGAACTACCCCCCCACCTAAATGCAAATGCCATCGTATACTCAAGAATACGGTAGGGCCGTGGACACCGGCAATAGCACACAAACAGACTTATGCGGACCACCGGATAAACCATCCAAGCGCAGGCACAACGTCAACCTAACTACTGAGCACAACAACACAAGGATTTCGACGTGCGAATAACAGTGTTGATATGCCTGCACCGTGCAGTCCTTATGAACCTCACCAACCATTATGGATTAGTTAGGTCCTTTATCGCATAATATTAAGCGAATATAGATCGGCCCCGCAGGCATTTCCTACGACGTCAGTATTCATCCTGTCCCCCAGAGCTTGGAGAGTATCGTATACGACCCGTAAGAGCCTATTCTGCTAAAAAGGGGACGTAACAGCGGCGTCACTGTATGTGTGCCTGCTACCCACTGTAACTTGTAGCTGTCAATCAATCCCAGACTAACCCTACGTAGTTCATGGTGTTTCTATATATATCATAGGTGACGTGGGCACAACCATAAATGTCGAAGCGCCCAGGCGCCATGAATCCCACAGCGTGCCGCCGGGAGCCCCACCGCGTGATACTGCATGAGATGGGGAAGGGGGGGGGGGGGGGGGGGGGGACCCACCAGCCATCTGACGTAATGTGCCAAAGCAAGCTCTACCTCGTGCCACTCAGCCCTCCAGAATGCCCAGCCGCACGACCTTCCCTTATATGTACCATTACCGCAACCACCCCCGACGACTAATGGTAAATCGTCTATACCTAAAATGCTGCTAACTGCAGACAGCGGAGCGTTGCAAGTTTCAGTCATGGCCGCATTGGGCAAATGCGCGGATACAGATGCACGTGGATAGTTGCGTCAGGTGAAGTCGTCCATTTTTTTGGTTAAGAGCGCAAAGTCGGTGCCGAGGGGGCTTGACACGCGGTAGTCTTCGACAGTTCCACGGATCGCCCCATACCCCTGCATTATTTTATGTCCATCCTTGTCCAGAACCGGGCGGGCCGTCTCACCCAGAATGCCGGTGAGCGACTCGTTGTCCAGAGACAGACCGTCCAAACCTACGTCCATCTGCCAGAACTCCAAGTCGGGGAGGACACGACCATCCCAGTCAACGTCCCCGTTGCCTTGGAAGTTTGTGCCGACATTGAGGCGCACCGTGACAGAAGAAGTCATTATCTTGAAGACCGAGTAGATGGACTGCACATCTGAGAGGTCTTTCTGTGCGATGTATTGCGTGCACCAGTCGGGGGCGGCCATGTGGTCGAAACGCAGAATCCAGTCCTCGAACGTTTCCTCCACGGCCAATTCGCGCTTGCCGTGCAGCATCTCGTCGTACATGCGAGCCCATATCTTGTCCCCTCCGAACTGCCGACACTCCACAGGTAGGTTGGACGCCGACATAGCAATGCCGTCCGTCACGTACTCGTCTTTGGAGAAACGGAGAAGGCTGTCTACCTCTTCGCCGTCGACAACAGCGCGGAGTCCGCCGTTGGAAAGGCAGGTGGACATGGTGGGGGGGCAGCCGGCAATGTTAACATCGTACGGGTTTATCACCTCGATAACGAGCGAATGACCCTGTGACATGACGCTAAGGCCGGTAATGAGCTGGCGGTCTGGAAACTCCGCCGGTAAAGGAGCGTTGAGCCGGACGTTGACGCTGGTGCTGTCGGTGTCATCGGAGACGATGCAGTACCAGCTGTTGTCGACACCGGACCAGTCAATCTGCTGGCCGCGGAAGCCTTGCATGTGTGGATCACCACACATGATTGTCCCTGGGTTGCACACTGCATAGTTTGAATAAGCGGCGGGATATCATGGCGGATGATGCTGGTGATGTACGTATAACCATGGTTTGACGCATCTACGAAGGGTTGAACTGTAGGCAAACATTCTCAGGCACTCTATGCGGACACAGTTGAGTCGTCGTAGGGACAGCGTGGCATGCCGTTCGATCGGAGTACCGCTGTTTGGCCCCACATATTAAAGATTTCCGGGCTACTTGACCGTGGGGAAGTTCCTAATACCGTCTCGACACAATTGTCGTTTCAAAGTTGTTTTATCAGCCTTAAGCATTTTCGTCCGGCTTCATTTCACTAATTTTTCTAAATCTTCCTCAGGGTCGAGTATAGAGGTCGCCAAGTCAGGGCCCTCACAAAATGCAGGCGCTTCCCCTCTCGTATCATTGGTCCTGAAAAATATTTGATTCTTGCCGAACGTTCCGTGGGATCAACTTGGTGTTGCTAATGGCCACGATTCAGTTTTCGCTGTTGTAGGCGTGGAGCCACATCTCTGTCCATTCATGAAACAAGGTCATGACTTAAACGGAGGGAGTCGATCGTTGATGCTGTTGATTTTGGGCTATATGAGAACGCGTTTAAAAAAATTGTAGCATATTTCTTGTTGACGAAAAACCGGGGACGTTGCGACTGGCTTATTCTGGTGGCATTCCGCAAGCGTCTTCTGCCTCGAACGATGCCCGGACGCCATAGAGCAGGCTCATGCGTGAAAATATGTTGAAAATTAATATCAACATAAGACTACTCAAATGCCCCGTTGCTTGTAGTTGTAACATTCGATTCTTGCCGAACGTCCCGTGGCATTATCTTGGTGTTGCTAATTGCCACGATTCCGTTTTCGCTATTGAGGGCGTGGAGCCACATCTCTGTCCACTCAGGAAACAAGGGAATGACTTCAACGGAGAGAGTCGATAATTGATTCTGTTGATTCTGGGCTATATAAGGGCGAGCTTCAAATATTTCCAGCGTATTTCTTGCTGACGAAAAACCGGGGACGTTGCGACTGACTTATTCTGGGTGTATTCCGCGAGCGTCTTCTGCATCGAACGATGCCCGGACGCCATACAGCAGGCTCATCCGTGAAAAAATTAAATAATTTCAGATCAACGTAAGGCTACTCAAATGCCCCGTTGGTTACAGTTGTAACATTCCCAACATGTCCTACACAAGAGTATCGGTCGTGAGATTTGAATAATCACAGCAGGCGCATGGCACGTTGTTTCTAGATTGAAGCCGAGCATCACACGGTTTAACGTTCAGTGGAGGTGCACTTTTCCTTCTATTGGCCTCCCTTCCTACTTGCCTTCCCAACCCTTCATCCTATTTGTCGGACATATTGTTCATGGTTTCGTCAACTGGATAACCGTAGAGAGGAGAACACAAGTTGCTGCACGCTCACGGCTTTAGCGAGGTGTAAAATAGATGATATATGTCCATAAGAGACTTACCATTGCAAGTGTAACCATCGGCTCCAGGCACACAAGTTTGACCATGTGCACACGTAACCGCGGTGACCGGGGTACATTCTGTTCGCCGATTCGCGTGTGCGGCACAAAACAGAGGGAACGACAGGGCAGACATGTGCTGGGCAAGTTTAGGCTCAATTATGGGGTACGTCGGCGACATAGATATAACTGCGTGCAAAACTAAAGACGTCAGTCTACGTCCCGCAATTACCCTACTGATAGATTATCTGAGTACAATGTGGGGTCCATGAATTCTCCGAGAGAAGGAACCACTGCGCCGCTTGATCATTCTAGCGCAACGGCCTTATCAGTTTCCAATGATAACGACATGCCGTTGATAACAATGGTAGGCATTCTTCGCCGCCGACGTTTGAGGAGAGAGGTCCGCACTTTCAACTTGAACTCCGCCGATTCTTACCGCATACGCCAGAGGGGTCGACCTGTGGAGCGTCAGCTAAGGTCGAGGCGTCGGAGAAGGTTCTGCGTTTGCCAAACCGGCTCAAAAAAGGGGTAGACGATGCGAGTACAGCTTTGTGTCCAGGGCAGATTGTCGGAAGGGAACTCTAGTCTTCACGCGATTCAACGGTGTGCATGAACGATTAACCATTCCCGTCTCAATCAGCGTTGACTCCATATTGTACACGAAGAAAATTTAAGCATATATAGCCAATGATCAAAGCGAGTGATGAACAACTCGGTCAAGCACTAATCTCTCCAATCTATATACAGCACTGTACGATTGCTTGCAATCTAGGCCAAGCCAGAGGCCGCAGGCGAATATCATCCATACACGCATATGAACACTAAACAATGATTACCCATCCCACACCCACATCACTTACACGGAGGGGATGCATTGCAGGGCCTCGTTTTGACTTATATACCTGAATGAAGATGAAGAAGGTTTGTGCAACAGCAAAGGTAGACATACGTTGACAAAACGGGTGGATGTTAACACGCTAATGCGCTGTGATTGAGCAGCGAAGACAAACGGTAGGCCCGACCGTGCTTACCACAGGCAGCAACAGTGGCTGTGTACGTGATCGGCAAGCCGTGTGCAGCAGTTGGACTACGTCGTGTTGCCAAACCTTTGGTGTCTGGATCGACCGTAAAATGACAGGTGGACAGCGACCACGTGAGAGGGCGTAATGATACGTAGCCACGTTCTGCGTGTGTTCGCTTGCGTACACTGAGGTTGGCCAGATCGGTCTGTGACACGACTAAGAGGCACTCACAGCGCCTCCAAGCTTCCGTCAGACCCCAAGTCCTCGAATACACCTTCGGGGAGCGTCGTCAGGGCGTTGGAAAAAAGAAACCTGTCCACTCGGATCGAAAAAAAAGTAGAACAGGTTAAATCGTCAGCGCAGAAATATACCGTCTACGCGTGGCCTCTTCTTCTATCGACTTGAACTGAAATAGCGAATTTTTCAGAATGGCTCAATATTCCTACGCCCCTCGTACCGTGCACTTTACCCCTCAATTTGATTTTTGAAATAAAGCCGATTCATTCCACAGAAGGAACCATCGAAGGCGTATGCGGCACGCAGCACCATATCTAGTCCGCTATTATACCAGTAAATATTCGTATCTTGCTCTACACTCTACAAGTGGCCACCGCGTTCTAGTGGCCTACTTTGACGGGCGGTCGCCAATTCGAATGGTTCATCGCAGTGTAGGCGTTTCTTTCATCGTTGGTGTTTCAAAGGGAGCATTTCCGTACTGCATGTAAGGGCGAAGGCTGTGGTATGTCGAACCCCAATCGTTTTGGACTGCTTACACCTGCATAGTGTGTTAGCAATCGATGAACATGATGTACTCCCGGTGCTCCTTACAGACCCGACGCAACCGGCCTTGAACGCCAGGGCATATGGGCCCATGGACTACGCATATACATCGAACAGTCCCCCTTGACTAGTTGTAGTGCAAACGACGCGTGCTACGACAGATTAGGGCCAACGCTTGCTTTTTGAGATCCAACGAAACTCGGAGCATAGGACCTCTTCCAAGAACTTACTTGAGGAAAACTACAACTGATATCGGAAAAAAATACCCGATGACCTAGATGCAACACGACCACCAGGCAAAACCGTGACCTGTTTCCAGACGATTTTGCGGTTAGGAGCACAACTATTTAGAAACCATTTCAGACGGAACGTGCACCTCTGTCGTAGCACGCGTCAAATCCGTTTATGTATGGGCCGTCAAATTCGTATATGTATGGGCCGTTTGCTCTCGAACGGCAAAGCATCTACCAAAGGCTCCAAAAAAATTGGAGATGATCATTCTTTTGGCTTTGACCGGTATGAAAGGTCGGAGTGGTATCTACGGCACTCACACTTGTTTCACAGACGATAAGCCTGTGAAGGCGTCCACGGGCAGGCTGGAAATTTGGTTATATTGCAGGTACCTGACATAGTCTCACGGCAGCATCAAAAGTCATGATGTTCCATAAAACAGGGGTTCAGATATCTGTGCGGAATTTTCTAGCTACTAAGATGACATTACAAACTGTTGCATTCGTGTTCGGTAGGTGTGTCATGTTCAGTCTTTGAGGGGTGCCTTGTACAGATACCCCTTCTCTAGCACAATGAACAAGAAGAAGGCATACCCTGCCGAACGACGGAATGCAGTGGTACCACGCCGCCAACCGGAAACGATTTTGCATGCAATTGGCAATCTCGTTGGTGATAGCACTTGGTGCCCTCGGCCGAAAATGTTTCGGGGCGTTTGACAGCATAGCAAGAGCAACGATGCCATCTCGCAGCTGTATATAGGCCACAACCGGCAAACGGTGAACATCGCAGAAACCAAAACAAAGTATTCTGGGTGACATGACACGGTCAACCGCCGTCGAATTATTTACATCTCACGCATGGATTTATTTTTATGGTAGATTTTGTTATCTCCTCTATGTCAACGAGTGTTAGTTGGTACTCTAGTGCCACCTAAACTTTTCAAAACCTATTGGTACAAAATGTCGTGAACCCTGCTCGAACCTCTTGGAGTATTCGACAAGGCGCCGGGTTTCTCCGTCTTTTCTCTCCGGTCAGAATCATCGACCGTTCAGCCTGAACTACTCCAGAGGCCAACGCGTTGTTCAATCACAGTCTGTCTGTGTAATGTTGCCGGTCATTTCGCGCCTTGGGAACGGTAAAGTAGAAGTGGAAAGAGCGTGTACCAACTTTCAAGAGTAGCTTCTCGTTATACTCACAGATCGGTCAGAGCTCCCAAATCAGCGAAGATGTTTGATGGAAGGGTTGCCAGGTTGTTTCCATTAAGCGACCTTATGTACGTGGCGGAAGCCGTGGCGGCGGGAGGGTAAAAACGCAACAGGCTCAACAATCGTAAACAGGTATTATGGTGTCGTCGGTGACAGCTAATGAAGGTGAGTTAATGGTACGCCGAACATCCATGTTCCATGTTTGTTTTTGCGAGCAGTAGTTTCCACATTTGGGTAGGTGATGATCGAGTACTGAACATGTAAAAAACAGGGCTGAAGCAAGAGCGGTCATTACCATAGGACAGATCGGCCACCGAGCAGTATGTAGGGACATGGATTTTGCAGAGCTTTTTCGCTATGTTACAGGGTTGATGGACTAACAACAAGTGGGCTTATCAAAACCTACGCTTGACATATGTGCGGTGTGCTTGATTTGGTGTGGACTGTCGCGTGTTTGAGCAGGACTGCCAATTGGCAGCTGTGTTGGACGGCAACGCCAAAGGGCACGGAACCTTCCGTATTCGGGTTAGCATTTGGGATCTGTCATCGAGGCGGGTGGGGGGGTATTCCCTTCGTGTAGCAGCTACCCGTCAGAGGGATTTTCTATGTGGGGGGGGAAGTTGGTGGGTTAATAGAGGTATGGGAAGCGAAAGCACCACAGTTTTAGCGTTGACGGTGCACAATAATCTACCGACATCGTGGTACTGAAGTGCTACCTCAACCTTTCAAAACTTCCTAGTATATATAATTTGGTTAACCATGCTCTAACCTCTTGCAGTAATCGACAAGGCCGGGTTTCTCCGTCATAATTCAACGGTTACAATCATCGACTGTTCAGCCCGAACTACTCCGGAAGCCGACATGTGGTTCAACTACGGTCTGCCCGTGCAATGTTCCGGTCAATTCGCGCGTTGGAAACGGTAGAGTAGAAGTGATGAGAGCGTGTACCAACTTTCAAGGGCAGCCTCTCGATACACTCACAGATGGGTCAGAGCTCCCAGATCGGTGAAGACGTTCGATGGAAGGGTTGCCACGTTGTTTCTAGCAAGGTACCTTATGTACGTGGCGGAAGCCGTGGCGGCGGGAGGGTAAAAGTGCAAACGGGTCAACAATCGTAAACAATTTTTACGGTGTCATCGGTGACAGTCCATTAACGTGAGGTAGTGGTACGCCGAACATCCATATCCAGTGTTTGTTGTGCGAGCAGTATGTTTCCTACGCCCCTCGTACCGTACACTTTTCTACACAACGTGACGTGAAATGACGTTGATTTGTGTCATAGGGGAAACCATTGAAGGTCTATGTTGGCACGCATCACTATATTTTACCGGCTAATATGCCGACAATATTCGTATCTAACTCTCCAAGTGACCAACGCGTTTTGTTCCCGTACTTTGGCCGGCGGCCGCCAATCCACACGGTTCACCGTAGTGTAGGCATTTCTTCCATCTTTGGTTTTTGATAGGAAGTAATTTCGCACTGCATACAGGGGTGAAGGTTGTGGTATGTCAAAACCCAATCGTTTTGGACTGCCTACACCTGCATAGTGTGCTTGCAATCGATGAACATGATGTACTCGCGGTGCCCCTTACAGGCACGACGCAACCGGCCATGCACCCCAGGGTGTATGGGCCCATGGACTATGGATACACCTAACAGTCCCCTGTGACTCGTTATAGTGCAAATGACGCGTGCGATGACAGAGGGCCACCGCTCGCTTTCTGAGGTCCAGACAAATTGGGCCCATAAAAACTTTCCCAATAACTTTTTTGGAGAAAGCTACAACTTCTACCGGATGAAAAATACCAAAGCCTAGGTACACCACGACCATCAAATAAAGCCGCGACCTGTTTCCGAAGAGTTTGCGATTTGTAGCACAACTATTCAGAAACCATTTCAGACGGAAAGGACTACCGCAGTCGGAGAACGCGTCAAATACTTTCATGTATCAAAATATGATGTAAAAGCCGTTTGCTCTCGAATGGCAAAGCATCTAACAAAGGCTGCATAAAATAATTGGAAATGATCATTCTTTTGGTTTAGACCGGTATGTAGGGTTGGGGTGGTATCTACGGCACTCACATTTGTTCCACAGACGATAAGCCAGTGAAGGCGTCCACGGGCAGGCTGGAAATTTGGTTAGAGTGCAGGTACCTGACACAGTCTCACGGCGGCATCGGAAAACAAAAGGTTTAATACAGCAGGGGTACAGATATCTGTGCGGAATTATATAGGTACTAAGATGACAATGCAAAATGCTGCCTTCGTGTTCTGTAGGTGTTTCATTCTTAGTCTTGTGCCTTGAACGGATACCCATTATCTAGCACAATGAACAAGGAGAGGGCATACCCCGCCGCACGACGGAGTGCAGTCGTACCACTCCGATAAACCGGACGCGATTTTGCTTCCAATTATCCGTCTCGTTGATGCTAGCACTGCGTATCATCGGCCGAAACTGTTTCGGGGCGTTGGACTGTGTGGCAGCAGCAACGATGCTACCCCGATGCTTTCCACAGGCCAGAATCAGCGAACGGTGAACATCGCAGAAAACAAATGAAAGTATCTCGGGTGACTTGACACGGTCACCCGCCGTCAAATTACACACCTCCCACGCATGGATATATTTGTATGGCAGATTATATTACCTCCTGTATGTCAACAAGTATTAGTTGGTACTGAAGTGCCACCTCAACCTTTCATAACCTACTGGTACAAATTTGGTGAACCCTGCTCAAACCTCTTGGAGTACTCGACAAGGCGCCGGGTTTCTTCGTCTTTCTTTCCGACTAAAATCATCAAAAGTTCAGCCTGAATTACTCCTCCAGAGGCCATCCGTGTGGTTCAACCACGGTCTGTCTGTGTAATGTTGCCGGTCATTTCACGCCTTGGAAATGCTGGAGGAGAAGTGAAGAAGGCGTGTACCAACTTTCAAGGGTAGCTTATCGACATACTCACAGATGAGTCAGAGCTCCCTGATCGGCGAAGACGTTCGATGGAAGGGTTGCAGGTTGTTTATATCAAGGTCCCTTGTGTACGTGGCGGAAGCCGTGGCGGCGGGAGGGTGAAAATGCAACCCGGTCAACAATCGTAAATAATCGATATGGTGTCGTCGGTGACAGTTAATGAACGTGGGTTAGTGGTACGCCGAACATCCATGTTCCGTTTTTGTTGTGGGAGCAATAGTTTCCACATATACAAGGGCTCAGCATGGGCGCCGGCATTCGCCGGTGCCGATGCTTCGGGTAGGCCAGGGCAGCACTTCGACCACTTAAGGTGTAGCTGTCCGATTTGGCATGCATTGAACATTAATGTAATGCGAAGAGTTTCATACGAACATGGGATTCTGAAAGTCATGCTTTGACAAAAGAAAAAACGTACTATTATAGAATAAAGAAGGCAAGGATAGGCGAAACAAATTTTTAAATGCGCCGTCAAGTAAAGGTTGGCGTCTATCAAACAAAAATACCGAAAAGAGTGTTATTGAGAACCTGCGTCGCCTCTATCTAGGCGAAACAAAAGAGGCCTTGGCATTAATGAAGAGACTGCACTGCTGTCCCCGTGGCAATGGAGGTTTGAAGTCGACAGTATGCAAAGTCGGTTTGCATCAAACGTCGACATCAGGACATGTCAGCCGGCGAGGTTTTGGGAAAAGATTGCTTTGTTACGTGAAGGCTGTCGCATTGATTGGTCTGCGTGGTCGCGGGCGAGGAGGAAAACGTAGAAGAGGAGGGCGATCTCTCGTTGAGGCGGCGTTGTCTAAGAATAGTGCGGGGGTGGCTTTGCTCGTACGGGAGGTTGGCGTAGCGCTTCTTCTCTGTTTTTTCTCGGGAAGGCGGGATATGTGTGTCTGCTGTCTTTTCTTCGTGGGGGCTTTCACGTTGTCGAAATTGGACGCGTCCCCTCAATGCATAATATCCGGAGTGTCTCTACCATGACGACTGCTGATAGTGCCGTGCGTATTTCCTAGAGACTGACATGTTATTTACTGGTAATAATAATACACCTTTGCAACATTTTTTTTCTTCATCCCATTTATTATCCCCGCACCACTCTCGCGCTCCCTCCCAGTAGTAACTCAGATCCGGTGTCAATAGCGGGCCCTCCTCCTCCCTCCCCACCTCGGCACGTGCTTTCAATTTTACCGCCAGGAGAATCCAGCATTTTCTTCCCTCGTCGACTCGCGTCGAACCAACCCACGTTGATAGGCGCTCTCAGCAGTTGATTGATGCCTTTTTTTTGTATTTTTGCAAATAAAGTCAAATCTCACCGTGGTGGGTGTCGAACTCAAGGACAACCAAACGTTAGTAGTATTCGAGGGTAAAACCACTATTATTAATAGACCACCGGGGCGGCCGGCTGACAAATGAAAAAAAAAAAACAGGATCTTTGCATAGAGATTACATTCCCTCCCCCATATTGTATGATATTACGATGGTTGACGCGATATGTATAGAATAAAGCGCCAAATACCTAAATATCAGCGTACGCGGAGTTTTAGATATCATGAATAACGAACGTCCGCGATGGCAGAGCACGGCAAAGCATAGCGCGTCGCTCTGCTGAGCTAGCGGTGCGCTGCTGAGCTGAGCCGCAGGGCATCGCAGGGCACTGCACGGCGCTTCGTTGCTGTAAGCTATAGCGCTGCGATGGGGTGCTGGGCGGTGTTGAGCTGATGAGCCAAGCCCAGATCTCAGCCGCTGAAGCTTCGTCAAGTACAAAACAAATTGTGCGAATCAAAGAATAGCTAAAGCTGGACCGTTCCGCAACTAATGCACAGCTGCCAGGCGGCAATTCGCGGCAGTAGGAAGTTCAACTTACTAGGCAAAAAAGAAGAAAAAATCGCGAACAAGTTCAAAATCGTGTTGGCAGAAAAACCAAATTTGCAGGAAGCAGCTGAAAAGTCAAGAAACAGGCAATATTTCAGTTGTTGTTGTTGTTGTCGTTCTCACATTAACTCGCATAACCAAGTCCGTGGTCACAGGACAGGCTCCAGTCACTCTGGAGCTGAGGAATACCCTAGGGGAAAAACACAAACCAAAGGTGGTACACGCATGAATCACAGCTGACGCAATTCATGCCTCCACCAGAAACATATAAAAGTGAAATCGGGAGTCAGTCTACGATGTGCCAGGTCCATACCGGTGCATACGTCTCATTACTCGCGCCTGGGAAAACTGACTATACCGCTTGCCAACCAAGAAAGACTACCACGTATATATTACACGTGGTATCTATCACTACGCATGCGCACAACAGACGCAAGTCAATTGGAAAAAAGAAACAAACAAAGAAGAGAAAGGAAAGGAAATGGGTGCAAGGGGCCAAGAAAAAGAAAAGGTAAATAAATTTTGGGGGGTCTACTGGCGAGTCTTGCCACCAGCACGATGCCACGTGGTTTCTCGACGATCTACAGCAGTACAACGAACGACTTCCGATACACCCACAGAAGCACGGACCACCGGACAATTACGCGACCGATAGCTGGCCGTGGTTGTCACGTGTCTCTGTGTTGGGGGCCCCTGTGCGCTGCCCCTTGTTGGCTCTTGTTTAGGTAAAACATGCGGTGTGCTCGATGGTCTCACGGCACCAGAATCAGAACGTCCGCTCGTACGACGTATCAATCTTTTACAGGAAAAAAATGTAATACGACCTGGTATTTTTTTCTCCATCAATATGAACATAAAACGGTTGTTATATATTGGACAAAGTGATGCGTGTACGACTAAACTTGCCAACGGCACTCGTACTGCACTTTGAGCTATCTGCTGTGGTTCTGGTTGCTACTAGTTGCTGCAGTATGTGCTAGAAGTTTCGCCCTTCGGCTACTGCTGCTGCATGCACCTGTTGTTGTGTGTTTGCCAATGCCGTTAGTTGGCGTTCATGCTCGTCGTACATACTGCTGTTCTCATCCGGTACGCAAAATTCCAAACATTATCACGTACCGTTTGGAAATGATGCCAATTTTGTAAATCATTCAGGCGTTGCAGCCATTAAGATTCATCAATTTTTCCAAAATTCCTCCTCGACACTCGCTCGTCTCGCTCGGCGCCCGTCCGCGTTCACGTCGATGTGCGGAACGGACACGGCAGGGCGAGGGGCGTTGGAGCCGCCCCCCGAACGCGGCGCTCGAACCAAGCCATATTCGACCGAGAATTCCAGTTCCGCAATCGCAACTTAGGCCGAGACAAAAAACTCCGGACCAAAGTCCATGACACCAAGGAATGGCTCTATATTCAAGGAATGATTATATTCATGTTTATATGCATAAATGATGATCGAATGCTAAACATATGAAAAACAGGGCTGAAGCAAGAGCGTTCACTACCATAGAACAGATCCGCCGCCGAGCTATATGTAATGATGTAGACTTTGCAGAGCGTTTTTGCTGTCAAACTGTTGATGGACTAACGCAAGTGTGCTCATATCAAAATCTACGCTCCATACTGGTGCGTTTCGCTTGATTCAGTGTGGACTGTCGCGTGTTTGAGCGGACTGCCAGTTGACAGCTGTATTGGACGGCAACGCACATCGGCACGAAACCAATCGTATTAGGGTTACATTTTGACATCTCGCATCGAGGCGGATGACGGGGGTATTCCCTTCGTGTAGCAGCTACTTGTCCGAGAAAAAATATACTTGGGGGGAAATCGGGGGGCTCAGAGTGGTAACGGACGCGAACGCCCCGCGGGTTCAGCCTTGACGGTGCACAAATAGCTGACGCCGTCGCGTTACTGAAGTTCCATGTCAAGCTTTCATAACCTACTGGTACAAAATTTCGTAAAACATGCTCTAACCTCTTGGAATAATGGACAAGGTGCCGAGTTTCTCCGTCATTTCTCTCCGTTTAGAATCATCAACCATTCAGCCTGAACTCCTTTACAGGCCAACGTGTGGTTCAACCACGGTCTGTCTGTGTAATATTGCCGGTCATATTGCGCCTTGGAAATGCTGGAGGAGAAGTGAAGGAGGCGTGTACCAACTTTCAAGGGTAGCTTATCGACATACTCACAGATGGGTCAGAGCTCCCAGATCGGCGAAGACGTTCGATGGAAGGGTTGCCAGGTTGTTTCCATCAAGGTACCTCGTGTACGTGGCGGAACCCGTGGCGGCAGGAGGGCGAAAATGCAACCCGGTCAACGATCGTAAATAATTGATATGGTGTCGTCAATGACAGTTAATGAACGTGGGTTAGTGATACGCCGAACTTCCATGTCCCGTGTTTGTTTCCCGAGCAGTAGTTTCCACATATTTATGCATAAGTGATGATCGAATGCTAAATATACGAAAAACAGGGCTGAAGCAAGAGCGGTCACTACCATAGTACAGATCGGCCACCGAGCTATATGTAGTGAAATAGACTTTGCAGAGCGTTTTTGATGTTACACTGTTGATGGACTATCGCAAGTGTGCTGCTATCAAAATCTACGCTTCACACTCGTACGTTGCGCTTGATTCGGTGTGGACTGTCGCGTGTTTGAGCAGACTGCCAGTTGACAGCTGTATTGGACGGCAACGCTCATCGGCACGGAACCATCCGTATTTGGGTTAACATTTGACATCTTGCATCGAGGCGGATGACGGGGTATTCCCTTCGTGTAGCAGCTACTTGCCCGACAAAACATATACTTGGGGGGGAAGTCGGGGGGCTCAGAGTGGTAACGGGCGCGAACGCCAGGCAGGTTCAGCCCTGACGGTGCACAAATAGCTGACGCCGTCGAAGTACTAAAGTTCCATCTCAAGCTTTCAAGACCTACTGGTACAAAATTTCGTAAACCATGCTCTAACCTCTTGGAATAATGGACAAGGTGCCGAGTTTCTCCGTCATTTCTCTCCGTTTAGAATCATCGACCATTCAGCCCGAACTCCTTTAGAGGCCAACGTGTGGTTCAACCACGGTATATCTGTGTAATGTTGCCGGTCATTTCGCGCCTTGGAAATGCTGGAGGAGAAGTGAAGGAGGCGTGTACCAACTTTCAAGGGTAGCTTATCGACATACTCACAGATGAGTCAGAGCTCCCAGATCGACGAAGACGTTCGATGGAAGGGTTGCCAGGTTGTTTCCAGTAAGGTACCTCGTGTACGTGGCGGAACCCGTGGCGGCAGGAGGGCGAAAATGCAACCCGATCAACAATCGTAAATACTTGTTATGTTGTCGTCGGTGACAGCTAATGAACGTGGGTTAGTGGTACGCCGAACATCCATGTTCCGTGTTTGTTTCGCGAGCAGTAGTTTCAACATATATATGCATAAGTGATAATTCAATGCTAAGCATATGAAATATAGGGCTGAAATAGGAGCAGTCATTGCTATGGGACAGATCGGCCACAGAGCATTATGTAGTTAGATTGACTTTGCAGGGCGATATCGCTGTTACACGGTTGATGGACCAACACAAGTGGGCTTATATATTTATACCCATGCTCCACACAACCCAACCAACTTGTGCGATGTGTTTGATTCAGTGCGGACTGTCGCGTGTTTGAGCGGAATACCAGTTGGCATCTTTGTAGCTCAGCAACACCCTTGGGCACGGAACCTTCCCTATTCGGGTTAGTATTTGGGGTCTGTCATCGAGGCGGGTCGGGGGGTATTCCCTTCTTGTAGCAGCTTCCTGTCGGAGAGAATCTCAAAGTGGGGGGGGAAGTCGGGGGGTTCAGAGTGATATCGGAAGCGAACGCCCGGCGGGTTCAGCCTTGACGGTGCCCCATAATCTGCCGCTGTCGACCTCTTCCAATGCCGTTCATTCGTTGACGACGACGGGCCTATACCGTCGGTAATATCCGGGTGCTGGTAGGCGTCCCCGTTGTGGCGGTAGTGATGCTGACCACGAGGGTGTTTCTTGATTCACTATGAACGCGTTTTGGTAGTACCCATTGCTGTCTCTGGTGTGGCCACAACACAAAAAAATTATTACTCAATAGCGCTTTCATCCACAACAAAGAAAGTACGCACGAAGTCCCGAAGTCCGTCCAACGAGCGGTTATTGCGACTGGACGAACATCTCACGGAGCTTTGCGCTTGGTGCAAGCAATGTCTGTCTGGTTGGTGAACACCCGACGTGTTCCGTCCCGGCACGGTAGGGTTGCGAGAGGTTTCGGTCATAGGACTACGGCCATGCACGAACTGAGTACACCCGCCCCCGCCAGAGCCGCGGTAGTGCTATACATGTAACCTTCGAGTTGGCGAGGATGCGCGTGTAACATAGGTCTTGATTTGAAACGTGTGATGCGGCGTGTTTTTACAGCGCCGAAAACCTTTGGTGCAGCCGTATCTCGCACCGAGTGTCTTCCAGCCGCTAAACCACCGGTTAAGTATTTATCTGACATTTGGTTGTCGTGGACTCGGCATCTAGTACAGCGAAACGCCCCAATAACTTGTGTGACCACGGAATCTCCGCTGTATCTGGTTATGCGCGATAAGTACAACCTCAGATATCCTTCGTAGAGGCAAAACGTTGTTGACTATTAGAACAATAGCAACAGGTACAACGAAAACTGCAACAACATTCCCCGACAAGCAGCAGTGCAATGATGCAAACATGACATCGGGGGCAATGCAACCATTCGCCGGAGAACCGGTCTCGTCCCGCATGGGTTTCAAACCGAGATTTACCGGCGACTTTGAAGTTAGGCGAGACTCACGAAACCTTCAAGGCACCCACAGACCCGAGAATGTCGGCAGTTTTCGTTGCAAAACTCGTTGCTATTCAGTCGTCTACAAAATGGCATTAATCACGTTAGGTGCAGTGCGAGGGGTGGCTTAAGAGAGGAGGAAGCAGAATCGCCCGCCACATGTATACACGCGAAGTCGTTGGACAACGTTGCCGTAATTTTTGTGTGGCTAGGCGTATTAGCAATAACAGACACAAATGCAAGATCGACCCTCGAGGGCCATCCAAGGCTGCACTTTCATCTTATTAATGTCGCTAACATTCTGGAGGCTTTTGAGCGTCAAAATTAATTCCTATTTCACCGTCGTGTGCCACCACGGACCCTTGTTGTTGCTGTTATATACCCGTTAACCATGCTTCACAAGGAAAAAAAGTAAGAGATCCCACAGCTGAGCTCAAATTACCTTACACCCAGACTTGAGACCCAACTATTTTTCCCGCGCTGAAAGAAGAATAACATAGATATTCCGAACACCAAGTATCGACATACTGCTGCGCCGCTGTTGACCATGCTCTGTACCCACGACGGCAGCGGAGGTTGTTCAGACGCGAGACGTGATAAACCTCTGTTTCATCACCAAACTCAACAGTATGCACGTAAGTCACGCTGGGGGCCACACCAACGGTCGTCAAACGGAGGAACAGCTAGAAGACAGTAAACGCGCAGGTTGAATATTGAGGCACAAAAATCCTAGGCGCATGTTGCAAGAGGCTATACGTTGCCATTCGTTAAAGACCTGCAGCTTTGATTGTTCATTCGGGTGATAGTTGACATTTTTTCCCACGGTTTGGTTTGGGTTTCAAAATGGACCTCACCAGTTCGGTATTGAGATCTTGAGGTGGGCATCTTCTGGAAATTGTCGTCGACCTCTCTCGTGCCACCCGCCGCCTCCAATTCTTAGCATTATCTTCAGCTACACGTTTATGGACAGGCTTACTGGCATCGCATAGTTGACAGCGTTGGTTAGCGTTGCCTTCGACGCGAAAGCGTTAAGTCACAGTGATTACGACATAATTTGCTTACCCGTCTTCGAACAACGGGGAAACGTACATCCTAGTGACGCCGCCTCGTCCAATATCGTCCAAACACTTGCTGAGGTCGATGAAGTCAACGTCTGTAAGCCCGCAGTTGGCGAGGGACCTGAATTGTGACGCAACGAAGAGGAAAGTATTGATTGCCGACGAGGGTGCAATATACCTCTACGTGGCTTATTCGCGGAGCTGGGAACACCGTAGTCTTCATGCTGTAGCTTTCGCACAGGAGGGTACTAGAGACTCGAAGGAGAACAATGCCTCCCCTCGACTAGTCCTCGGTACCCGTCGACGCTGCACCCGTGGGAGTCCCGGTACGTTTGCCTTGTGAGCACAGCTCCGGTAGGACGTACATACCTGAAGCTACAGCACAGTGTGCGTTGTAAACATTCACCAATAGAACAGTTGAACCTACAGTGTACATCAAAGTCAATAAAGGTGCCTACCGCTCTGTAAATGGCCTCTCCTCAGAGACAATGCCGGTAGATTACCTAGGGAAATGATATACTGGCACCAGCCGAGTTCCATCTGATTTGCGCACAACTTCACGGGGGAGATGGATGGAACGATCTCACTCACACTGTTGTCGTGGGCGTGCATGTTGTAAGACATGTGTTGAGACCTGGATCAGGGACAGGAAGACAGGTGCCCACGTGGATGTGTGGGGAAAATTGAGTAAGCCAAAGGAAGATGAATTGTGCGCACCTAGATAAACATTTTATCGCCGCTTCTCCGTTCGGAGGGTCGGTTGGACAGAACACGCCTTGAAACATCGTGAAAAGGCTACGTCCGCCAGCATGACGAGCTCGATTTTGTGGTTTCGGTTTGTTTGATTAAATGCGTATGCTTGACGTCCTCGGCACAAAAAAGTCGCAGAACGCAACTTTTGGTTCAATCTACCCGGTATTGCGAACCTCCCCACGTAGCGTTCATATTAAGTATATATCTACGACTATAGAGTAAACAAGAGACGACTTGGACTTTTCAGCTCACCGTTCACGGAGATACTGAAGGATACCGCCAACGAGGCCGCAAGCGTCTTAGTCAACCGGACCATCCTGAGTCGAGTATTCGACGCGGATTGGTGATATCCCAGAGGGCGCTGATTCTGCCATAACGGAAGCACACCCGGCACCCGCACCCACCGTGCACGAAACGCGCCGGTTAGGGCCCATGTTAATTAAGAAAATCTCAACCTTAGATTAGAACTTGAAAGCAAGTAGATCACGAATAGATCACAGTGATGTGGGGGGGGGGGGGGGGGGGGGGGGGGTGGTGCAAGTAAGCCGTCCAAACGGGGTAAATACGTAAGGAACCATCCCGGACTCCACAACGAGTAAACTGTGGGCAGGAAGCACGGCGTCGATACACCCTCGAATCTAAGGTAGAAACGGCGCCTCAGCTGTAAAAAAGGGCTGCGTGCGTGACCACAAAACTACGCGACTGCACCCTGCTTCAACAAGGGAACCGGTATTCTGACCGGCCAGGTAGAAGTCAGATATAGTGCGGATGCTGGCCACACGACCTATTGAATGCGTTCAACGACCGGCGATCGCAGGCTGTACAGCAGCACTCAATTCCGTCGGGAGCGGCACCTTGAGCGGCAAGTTTGACTGCGGTGATCGAAGCTGCATTCCACTGGCACCAGCCGCACCTTGTCCGTGCATAATATATATTGTGCTTCTATGCGCGTCGTGTGTACGATAGAGTAAATACTTTTTGTGCAAAAAGGTGTTCTCGATGACGGGGCTCCAAACCTTGAAATCGTCGCAATGTCGTTCTTGCTTTGAATAGACGAAAACGTTGTAAATATGGGCCATGTATATGGCCATCGGGTTACTTCGAGTTAAGCATCGGCTGCCGTATGCGGTTTTGGATGGGCCCAGTAATTCAGTGGGTCGGAGTCACTCCCGCAAGTGATCCTGCTATTCCTCTTTGCGGTCTCAATGCGGTCTTACGCTTTTTGAATGCTGTTTCTGTTGGCCGAATGGAACCCGCATGAAATGGTAGGCTTTGCAGCGCCTAACAAAGTCCAATTAATAAAAACAAACGTGGAGGTTCAAAGTCACTCGAGCGAGTTGCTCAAACCCATTGTCGAAACACGGGTTGTCCCTCCTACCGCCGCTATCGGCTTTGCTCAACAAAATGTTTGGGCGCAGTATTAATCTTGCTTGGCAAATGAGGACCTCCTGGTACAAAAGAGGTGCACCACTACTGTAACATGTCTGTGTTGTGTCTGCTCTGTGCGGAGCGTTGAACTATTGTCGATCGATGTATGGAATGCCCGAAATAGTCGTGGTTCTCTATTCTAACCTAGGCTGAGACAAATTCCTGGGGGCTCGGTGTGAGATGTGACCCATCAGAACCAGTGCATATTTCCAAGTCAGTTTCGGTTCTGTTGTTAGGTCTTGCTTTTAAGCCATAAACATTCCGGTTGTTTGGACCCTCACACAGAGGATGGTGTAGCTGCAACTGTTGTGTCGATTGACCATGTTCGTCCCTCGCTCAGAGCGGGCGGGGGGGCGGGAGGAGTCAAAGGCAGCCTTGTTGCTGGCGCCCGCTCGGCCATGTTCATAGATCCGCACACACCCATCTCCACCACCACTCGTGGCGGGATTATATTTCCCGACCTTCATGGTAAACGTGTGGTTGGGGTTCTCAAAACTAACAGGAAGGTGCATGAAGCGAGGACGAGCTGACTGTCTTCCATGGCCGCATTCTTTGTGGTAGCTTGATGATATCGTCGCAACTGCACGCCGGGAACCTACTTTAGTAGTACGAAATTGCCGGCAGAGTAGAGCTCTACCAGGCATAGGCGCTTTTTCGTGCCATACCACACCGGGCGACTTATGCACGACACTAAGCAGAATGCATGGTTGGACTACCGAAGGGTTTTCCTGACTACTTCTAATGAAGGTTCAAGTTCATGCCGCGTCACGGGTGAGATTCCTATCTATGGGTGTGTATGAAATCCCCATGTTTTCGTTCTTTGAGTTCCCTTTCATGGCAGCCGAGCGTGCGCCTTAGGGTTTTGAGCTACGGGACAGGATTCAGGTTATGGTGGTGAAGTACCACGCATGACCGGATCCCGCCCACTTTCTATTCCTTGCGCTTTGGGCGTCACATGTATCGCGAACGACACTCTCTTGAAGACAGCTGAATTAAGCTCTTTCGTATCTAACCTCGGATCCCTGGGTTTCCTGCTGAATATCTGACTCATCCATATTGTTCCGGTTGCGTCCAATAGTGAAGATTGAAATACACAACGGAGGTTTCGATCTTGTCCAGACTGGTGCAATAGTAGAGACTTAATGTAGCTTTTACATCTTGGGTGCACTAATGACAGGTAGGTGGCACTCGATGCGAAGCACACCCCACTTTGTATAGGAAAGCACCCCTCTTCGCAGCATATTACCGCCAGGGGTTTCTGCCACCTCAACGCCACCAGCGCTGCCCCCCGTATCGTGTCAGCAGGTCTGCAAAGCCTGGACATCCCGGCCACGTTAACTAAAAGCATGCACTGTTAGAGTGAACCATTCGCGCCCGGGATCAGGTTGTGCTATTCTCTCCCGACGACTCTCGGAAACAAAACCACGAGGCTCACGACCTTTCCCCCCCATGCCCTCGTTGCACTGCTCAATCTTCAAAAATATCGACGGCCAATGGTCACATGCCAACCACAAGCTAAAGAGGAGTAGCCGCCCTGCGGATGCCTGTATTGGGTTTCTGCAATATCGTCAAGATTTTCTTTCGCAGACACTACTCTACTGGAATACAGTTGTGCGCTTCTCGTGCGCACATGTACCACGACCCAAATCCTCACGTTTCAAAAGTAGAGTTCAACTGAAATCGAATTTATCCCCCTCGAGATATTGGAGGGGGCGAATATATGGCGTCGGATTTCCACATTAAGACGACTTTGCGGGTGGGGAGGCGAATGTTACCGTAGTAACACTCTCAACTCAGAGATAAAATCATGTGCTCGTACCTGACCACCCCCTCCTTCCCGAAAGCCCGTACATCAAACCATAGGGTGTGCGTCATGTATCCTATTCGCGGCACCCTTGCCTCTGCTATCTATGACGTGCACGTAGTACCTGTGTCGGGATATAAATTGAAAAAACTTTTGTATGAGTTTGATTACCACTCGGAGGGGCATTGCCCTTATCAAGATTTGGGCGTCAACTTCTGGGGCAGACAACTCTTCCAAGCCCAACGCATGGGTGCTGTACTAAAGTGAATTGTTCGTCTAAATAATTGGCAAAACTGGGTGAAAAAAACTGTGTATTCTTGATTGTTTGACTACATTATTTTAGCCGAAGTTTGTGTAGGCTACTGTTGAACATTAACCCTCAGACTCTAAACTCTATATCTTTCATAGTGGCTAGGAGTCATTCCAAGGGAGGGGTTGTGCATTTTGGGGCAGACATTGCTGTCCGGTTGAGCTTGCCAAATGTGGAACCATCGGTTAGTATGCTGCTGTAACGAGTGTATTTGCTTTAGAACTAAGGCATAGAAACGGCATTAATAGTCGGATTGCGCAAACGAACGCCATCGAGGTTATGTTTCTGGTGAGGTATTAATCTCCTCATGCCAGTCATGTCAGTAGCTCACAATCTCCTGCTGCCCCCTAAAAGCACAATCCCGCCACCCCATCGCCGGGTATACGACTTGCAGGATATGTATGATAACTGAAAACGAGTTTGTTCCACAGCCGTCAGATTATGCCCCCCTCAAACGGGGTTTATATTACGGAGATCCATTGTTTAACAGGATGAAATCACACACAAATAATACTAATATATCACCACCTTTCACACGAGCTCTCTCACGCTTCGACTGTGTTCGATTTAAGACCGGTCAACAAAATATACCTGAATCAAACCCTTGTATACATAAATGGGGGCCTTTTCGCCCCTCATTTTTATTGATAATCGCTCTTGCTAACAGCGTGTCTCCGCAATAGGTTTCTCACAGGAATTGATTGACAACACGCTGTTGACCCTCGTACAAGCTACACAGTACTTCTACAGGTAGTCGCCGACCTATGTCTTTGACGAGGACACACACTCAGACATGCGCGAGTTTCGGGGTATCACACACAGCTTATGTACATGAGTTTCGACCAAATCTTCGTTTTCACAGCTTGCTTGTAGTTTTATCTTGAATTATTGATCCTGGTATTCCTTATACAACGAACGGTAGTAGCTTGCGCTGCCAAAGTAGTATCGAGGACCACCTGTGGAGGCAGCTCGCGCTCTCCCTATCTCGGGAATGGGAGCAGATTTCAGCTTACGCTGGATTTCGAACGCAACTGGATTTAGTTCACATACATACGACGTGTATGAAACACATCACATGGGAGGGTTATGAGCTGGTGCTATTTTTTGCACATCCGACGGAGGATGACAACATAGATATGCATACATGTATATATACCCTGGTATTTATGGAGGTCTTCTCCTCCGGTGATGTCGGCCTTGTGACCTAAACCTCTTGAAAACCCTCCCCCCCCCCATCCCCCTTTATTTACTCTTCGCTCTCGCTTGCTCAAATGCCCCACCTAATATAGAAGTCCGCCAGAGTAATAAACACTTCCCGCCCGGGATGTAACCTCATTACCTTTTTAGAGCCGTCCATGATGCTGCTACAATTCCTCCCCCCCCCCGCGCCTGATCGGAAAACCGGTGCATGGGTTAGAGACGTTGAAAATGTATATTATCATTGCCACCCCCGGAGAGGATGATGGGAGGAGGAGGGGAAAATTGGAAGTGACCAAGAGAGAACCTTCCTCCCTCCAGCACGCCTCGTCCCCGAACCATAAACAGCGACAACCGGTCTCGTCCCATACTCGGATAATTCTATCGTACCACACAATACACCCACGAGGCGAAGCCGTACATGCTGATCCAACCTTACATACCATACTTCCATCTCCAAATACGTACGTATGAAAGCATATGTACCATATATGATGACGATGTATGTGGCACACGAGCAACTGTTCTTACGTGTACCATAACAACTCATATCACGCACCAGTAAATATCGCTCCTGCTGGTGGCTCCATAGATCACGCAAGTACCACACAAATATATTATAAAAAATGAAAATACACTCCAGCTGTGAGATCGAAGATTTCGTCGAAACTCATCTTTGCAAGCTGTGTGTGATACTCCGATCGCGCGCATTACGAGTTGTGTGTCCTCATTAAGGATATAGGTCGGCGACTCCACAGTGTAGCTATCAGGGTCAACAGGGTGATTTTAGTCAGTCTGTGCGCGGAAACTATAAAACCCGTTTCTGAGCGGGACAAAATGTGACAGCTGTGAAGGGAAATGTATCCTTTTATCAAGTGAATCTTGTAAGTCGAATAACCGGTGAGGGGGGTGGGGCGGAGTTTTGAAGGACGTGGGGGCCTGGTTTTGATCAAAAGCTAGCGGGTTTGGAGGGGCGGGGGGAGGGGGGGGAAAGGGGGGGCAATTTGTGCATGTAAGCTATAAATCCTTTCAAGGGGATGAATCTGACGGTTTTGTCACCAGTTTATTTTTGGGGGGGAGGGGGGTGGGGGGGGGGGTTGGCGCGGGGGGGGGGGGGCGTGTGGGGCAGCTCAATCCGTGCGTGGAAACTATACATTATTTTGAGGGGATAAATGTGCATCAGTTTATCATGTATATCCTGGGGTAAGTCGTACAATCATTGAGTAAAGAGAGGGTGGAGTGTTTGAGGGGGGGGGGTCGGGATTGGTTGGGGGGGGGCGGAGGGGGGGGGGGGGAAGGAAGGGTGTTAGGTGAGGGGTTTGGTATACATGTGGTGCTAGGTCTAGGCGATGGTGCGGGTGATGGGGAAGAAGGGGGCGTTCGAGGCGCGGGGGGGGGGGGGGGGGGGGCACAGCGGCATGGATGGCTCTCGAAAGATAATGGGGTGATATCCTGTGCGTGAAGTGTTTATTAATCTGGCGGATTTCGATATTTGATGGGGCGTTTGAGTAAGGAGAGCAAGAGGGGGGGGGGGGGGGAGGTAGATTTTTTAGGAGGTTTAGGTCACAAATAATATTCAAATACAATTCGGCTGTGAGATCAAAGATATGTAGCAGCTTGTTATACGCGTGGTGCTAGGTCTAGGCGATCGTGTGGGTGGTTGGAAAAGAGGGGGCGTTGGAGGGGGGGGGGTGGGGGGAAAATAATTGAAACGTACGTCATGGATGGTCAGAAAGATAATGAGGTGATATCAACTGCGTATAGGTGTTTATTGCTCAGGCCGATTTCGATTGTGAGGGGGCGTTTGGACAAACTAGGGGGAAAGGGGGGGCAGTTCTATATAGGAACGTTTCTCCATGGATAGTCCGCCTGATAAAATATCCATGCCTTTATAACATACTATGCCACATGCTGCAATACAGTAATATTTTTTTCCTCTCGTTATTCACACAATGCCTTCGACGGCGTATCTCCCCATCTACCACACTTTTCCTTAGACGCGAATTGCCCCGAACACAATACCCCATCGTACATATTATAGATGCAATGCGGTTCCACA
The DNA here is from genome assembly GCA_012845835.1 of Undaria pinnatifida. Classification (NCBI taxonomy): domain Eukaryota; class Phaeophyceae; order Laminariales; family Alariaceae; genus Undaria; species Undaria pinnatifida. Next base: position 22,231,338 of record JABAKD010000016.1, on the reverse strand, counting down.
AATCGAACCATGATATCATAAAGTCTCACATCCACCCTTATGATACCATCGTCGTTTTGACGTGCATCTCGCCCTACCTAGCTCTAGAAACATTGAAGGAGTTTATGCGATACCAGACATCACAAGTTGGAGATTTTACTCTAGTGGCAGACACTCCATAACCCACTGTAATACCTATCTCCTACTTCATTTCTGTAAGAGCACATAACACCTCCTATCACTGTAAACCACCGCATGCCCTCCAAGACCCGAAACAACCAAGATCTCAGTGTAAATTCATGGAAACATTACGGTGGAACTCAAAAGACTCCTTAGAAATAGCCTTGGTTAAGAAAACCTCATGCAGGAAACCGGACGGCACATGCGTGACAGAGATTTCTTTCCTCCCTGCGAGTTCCCTACATAAGGGGTGCCGTACGTCGATGTGCTTAGAGTTCGAGTTGGTAATAGGGTTCTGCTCGAGCTGCACGGCACCCTCGTTATCCTCGAGCACTGGAAAGCACGGCATTCCGACTTCAGGCAGCATGAAACGGTAGACCTGCCTCAAGAACGACGCTCCCTTAATGGCGTCTGCAAGTGTTACGTACTCCGCCTCCGTCGTGGAGAGTGTCACACACTTCTATTTCCTAGAAAACCAAGACACAGAAGCACCCCGGCACATCACTAGTCCCCCCCAACCGACCTCCTCTCAGTCGCCTGACTTGCGTAGTCTGCGTCTGCAAACACCTGCATGCTCAACGCTTCTACTGTTCCTCTCTGAAAAGTAATTACAAATAAACTCGTCCGTCTCACATACCCTAAGATGCTTTGTGCTGCTTTCCAGTGCACGTACGTAGGCGCAGCGCAGTATCGGGCCACTGCTCTTACTACGTTGAAAATATCCGGCCGTGTCTGGGGTTACAGCCACATCAGTGAACCGATCAACTCGCGAAACGGCGAGTTCCCCGATGCTTCATTCTTGTCGAAATCCCCAAACTTAGTACCAATAGAAAGCGGAACACTTCTACCATACTCTATCCCGTATTCATCCGCCAATTGTTCGGCGAACATTGGTTGGGAAATCTTCAGTGTACCGTTCTCCCAATCCCTCTCATAGAAACTACTCAAATACCAACGTAGCACCCCAAGGTGTTTGACCGGAACCATTCCGTTCAAATTCTTACCAAACTCGTCACACCTAGCCTTCTCTCCTACCGCAAATATATCGTCCACGTGCACAACTATAGTTGTTACTATACTCCGCCCTTCCATCTAACAGAACACGCATGTAATGAGTCAAGACCGGCCAGAAGTCGCCCACAAACCAGGTGAAAACACTTGCCCAAAGGCTAGACTGATAAATGAGGCGTACCCCATCAGAATCAACCCAGAACTAAACATACCGTAGAAGGCGTCTTTCCAGTGGAGTTGCTGACATTCTCACAACACACCACCATCCAAAAAAAAACACTCATTTCCCAATACCATACACAGCTGGAGTGTACTTGAATATTATATGTGACCTAAACCTCCTAAAAAATCTCCCCCCCCCCCCCCCCCCCCCCGCCCCCTCTCTCCCTCCCTTGCTCAAACGCCCTACTAATATCGAAGTCCCCTAGATTAATAAACACCTCACGCACTGGATACCACCTCATTCTCTTTTTAGAGCCACCCAAGCCGCTGCTTCCCCCCCCCCCCCCCCCCCGCCCCGAACGCTCCCTTCTTCCCCACCACCCGCACCATCGCCTAGACCTAGCACCACACGTATACCAAACCTCTACATCTTTGCCCCCTAAAGCCCTTCCCTTCCCCCCCCCACCCTTCCCCCCCCCCTCCCCCCCCCCCACCCCCACCCCCCACCTCCCCACCTCCCCACCCCATCCCACCCTCACCCCCTCAAACACTCCGCCCTCTACTCACTGATTGTACGACGACTTACCCCAGGATATACATTATAAACTGCTGCATTTTGTCAAAACCGTCACATTTGTCCCCTTAAAATAATGTATAGTCTCCACGCACAGATTGAGCTGCCCCACCCGCCCCACCCCCGCCCCAACCCTCCCCCTTCAATGAAAAACTGGTGCATTTTTTTTGTTTCCCCCAAAACCATCAGATATATCCCCTTATAGGATTTATAGCTTCCACGCACAAATTGCCCGCCCGCCCGCCCCCCCCCCTTCCCCCCCCCCCCTTCAACCCCGCTCGCTTTTGATTCAAACCAGGTCCCCACATCCTTCAAAACTCCGCCCTCCCCTCAACGTTTATATATATTATTCGACCTACAGGATTCACTCTATAAACGAATACATTTCCTTCCACAGCTGTCAGATTTTGTCCCCCTCAGAAACGGGTTTTATAGTTTCCGCGCACAGACTGAGTAACATCATCACCCTGTTGACCCTGATAGCTACACTGTAGTTGTAAGGGGAGTCGCCGACCTATATCCTTAATGAGGACAGACAACCCGAGTATGCGCGATCGGAGTATAACACACAGCTTGCAAAGATGAGTTTCGACAAAATCTTCGATCTCACAGCTGGAACGTATTTTCATTTTTTGTAATATCCCATATCTCTCGCACATACATACGTGAATCACGAATCTGTGTCCGTAGATTACAAAACTATACGGCTCATCGGGCAGGCTGCAAGTACTAGATCTTTTATCCCCCCTACTTGCATGTCTGCCTTGATGGCAGTGGCCCTACATCTGATGCATTTATCCCCAAAATATAACATAGAGTAGTTCCTATATTCTACCAGCACATATTTGACACCCCCGGGACATGGGCCAGTCACAAATTCGAAACCCGAATAAATAACAGCGTCAAAAAATCAAATCCAATATCCCCCCAACTCTATATTATACCTACAGTAAATCACTCATCAATCTGATCATCAGTCCAAGCGCATAGATTTTGAATCGACGTCTCCGCTGAACGAGACACGATGCCTTACGACCTGTACCAACAGAGTTGACAGGGGAAAAAAAATCCGCAGTGATATGATCACGCCACCCTGCATTCTTGCAAAAAAACTCAAAAGTACCAGCCTCAAATTCAAACAAGGTATAAGAGGTTTGCCTTCAATTAATATATAGTAAGCCATGATATAACTCCTCCACTCCGGAGTCAAGCCACATTGTGTTCAATCAGTGTCGCTCTGGTTTTGTCGATACCAAGCTCTCAACATGCGTTGGTATCACGGGACACCCCGATTAGGACATGTATGTGCTTCTTTAACTACCTCTGGAAGCCATTCATCATATCCACCTACTCTACCTGTTCAAAGAAATCAAGCATCCGTTCTCAACTTGAATTTTCAAATTAGCTCGCAAAAAAATATCAAGCATCACATCTCCTATCATATTAGACAACCATTGGGAGAGCACCTGATGAGTGATATCATAGATGTAAGGAAATCAAAATCTGCCAGAATAGCAAACAATCTTCGGGCCGCGCCACCTCTGTTTCATCAGGTGTGTGAGGAATTTCTTTGTCGTTTTCAAGAAAGCGGTTGCGTTGACATATATACTACCTGGCTTGATGTAAAGCACAGGAACACCACTCAGCGATCATCCACTGACAAGAGCACCAGACACGGACGCGACAACCACAGGGCCACAACATCTTAGACGACAGTGGGGAGAAAACAGGGCGTATGATCGTACACTAGATAAATAGACTACAATGTGAAAAAAAAAAGTGCAGACATAAAATAAAAAATGAAAATACACTCCAGCTGTGAGATCGAAGATTTCGTCGAAACTCATCTTTGCAAGCTGTGTGTGATACTCCGATCGCGCGCATTACGAGTTGTGTGTCCTCATTAAGGATATAGGTCGGCGACTCCCCTTACAGCTACAGTGTAGCTATCAGGGTCAACAGGATGATTCTAGTCAGTCTGTGCGCGGAAACTATAAAACCCGTTTCTGAGGGGGACAAAATCTGACAGCTGTGAAGGGAAATGTATCATTTTATCAAGTGAATCTTGTAAGTCGAATAACCGGTGAGGGGGGTGGGGCGGAGGTTTGAAGGACGTGGGGGCCTGGTTTTGATCAAAAGCGAGCGGGTTTGGAGGGGGGAGGAGGGGGGGGGGAAAGGGGCAATTTGTGCATGTAAGCTATAAATCCTTTCGAGGGGATAAATCTGACGGTTTTGGCACCAGTATATTATTTGGGGCGGGTTAACACTGAGGTAGACCACACTACCAACCTATTACGCAGGGTATTTCGTGTCTCCGACCTCTCGCATGATCGCATGGCAACCTCTACCAAACGCAGTAGCATATGCCAAACGAAGTAAAGTCACCCTCGCGTTCACTAGTGGTGACATCGCATGTCCACGTCACCTCGATTGGCGTATTTGTAATATGTATCTCTGTCTTACAGTTGGTATTTCAAAGCCCCCCATCGGCACAGTAAAAATCATAGGCGTAAAATCCTATATGTGAGACTAAAGTAATCCGAAGAGGAGGTACAGACAGATATGTTAAAATTGCGGTAAACCACACTACCAACTTATTATGTAGGGTATTTCGTGCATACCGTCTGCATGATCGCCTATCGACCTATGCCGAGTGAGGTATGACTAACTAGGTGATGCAATTGAGCGCGTGTACACGAAGCGTTCCTTTCAAAACACTAACGATTCGCATTTCTCCCCTTCGTCCTCAATACCGGTGACATTGCATTACTACATCACCTTGCCTGTTGTATTTGGCAGCCTGTATCTCTTTCGTATAATTAGCGATGCCAACAAAAAATGGTAACTACATGATTGTACCTATCGATTGAAATATTCTATCTTTTGATCCATAAACGACAACAAATTATGACGCCTTGAACACGTTGTTTACTACACCTAAAAACTGGGTTGCAAACTACATGTATCAATCCTTCCACAATAATAAACACTACCAGGCGGGTGATATAAAGAGGTGTCTCCTTGCTACAACCAACCGTCAGATTCGTCCCCTTTAGGGTTTATAGTTTCCGCGCACATAAATGTTGAAATGCCCCCCCCCCCCTCCCCCCCCACCGATCCCTCTTGTTCAAACGCCCCTCATAAAATCAAAATCTACAAGAGTCATCGCACCCCTTTATATATGCCTATCCATATGCCTATCTCACATTTTTACGCCTGGGGCGTGGGTATCTCCACGTGCGTGACAGCACCTGCGGCGTGGCTGAAAGGCTATGGCCTAACTAAGCTACGGGGGCCCAAGAAATCTCCTATAAAATACTCCGTACTATTTTCTCCAATGAGATACAGATTCGCCCGTGCGAGTGACTCAAATAAATGCAGAAGGGATAACGCGGGGGCTTACGCTACTACTGTGTAGCTTTGGTTATTATTGTTTCACCCTGATTTCAAAATAGAGGTCCTCAGTATAAAATCGGCCCAAATGCCCTCACACACGTTCCACGCGCAACCTCGTGACAAATTACATTGTCCACGAGGACACCCATAGAAATGTATATTTTTTCAACACTACTACTCGGACCGATAGCCACCAAGCTTTAGTTTTATTGCTTTCGCCAGAGAAATCAACTTGTTCCCTAGTCCCACCTTGCGTTTTGATTAACGTTCACCTAGGACCTACCTGGTGTCGGTCAGATGGAGAGGTTTTCCGGCGATCGAACTCGGGCGAAATTGATGCACACCTACTCCTATTATTGACGCACGCGAAATCGAACAATACCGGCAACGTGATACATTTAGTACTATCAAAATAGTGTTGGACCCTTATTTCGATTCCCACCATGATGATGAGATTTGACTTTGTTTGCGAAAACGCTTGCAGAAAGGGTCAACCTTTCAGAGCGCCGTCAGCGTGGGAAGGTACAATTGATTCAACGCGAGTCGACGAGAGGGAAGAACTAACCTGGATTATTCTCGCGATAATAACAAAGGCACGTGCCGTAGAGGATAAGGGGGGGAAGGGCCAGTGTAACCCCAGATCTGAGCTACTACTGGGAGGGAGGGCGAGAGTAAAGTCTAGAGCAAGATTAAAATGGAATGAGGAAATGAGGAAAAAAATATCTAGAAGCCGGTAGCCCCGTTGATATTTTATTGGTTGTTAACTCCGAATACCACTAGCGTCGGTCGTTGAGTTCGGATACTACTGCTGTGGTGACATTTTATTCAACTCTCAACAAATCAAGCACAAAAAGCTCCTAGCTGCGTGGTGATAGGTGCAATCATTCTCGACGCCAGTCGAGGAGGCAAGAAAATGCAAATTTTTCAGGCCACGATAAAAACGAAGGCACCTACCGTAGTGGGGAGGGAGTGAGAGGTCCGCCTGTGTTGCCTAGTTTCTGGGTTGCTATTGGGGAGGAAGGCGAAAGTAAGACGAAGATATTGCATGATATATCAAAAATGAGTTTCGACAAAATACTCGATCTCGCAGCTGGAGGAGTGTATATTAATTTTTATAATATGTAGAAATAAATGCATAGACTAGTCTAGACTGCTACGTATAGGTTTTATAGTTTCCGCGCGCAGACTGACTAAAATCACCCTGTTGACCCTGATAGCTACACTGTAGTGTTGTAAGGGGAGTCGCCGACCTATATCCTTAATGAGGACACACAACTCGTAATACGCGCGATCGGAGTATCACACACAGCTTGCAAAGATGAGTTTCGACGAAATCTTCGATCTCACAGCTGGAGTGTATTTTCATTTTTTATAATATAGCCTTCATTCCGTTGAGAAGCACCGTGAGTCAGAACAAGGCAAACAGCGTGCTTCAAAATCAAAACAACACAGAAATGTGATATGCATGGCGTAAGTAACATGCGCTGCGGGTACACTTGCCGTCTTCAGTGATCGACGAAGAATAATGGGTGGTGTGAATGTCGTTTCAGGCAGTGTGTAGGACCCTTCTCGCTTGCTTGCGCTTTGCATAACACGCATTGCGTCTTTCTGCCAGTTTGGCTCACGATCGGATACCCACCCGAACCAGCGAAAGCGCCCAGCCACTACTACAGCTGTAGTAGTAGTGTAATGCGCCCAGCCATTACTGCTGTAGTAGTGTAGTGACCAATTTGGAAAAATAAATCAACATCACCCCCCCGTTAGGATAGGTTAACGAAATCGACAACTCACTCTCAGTTACCATATATGTAGGTTTGCCGACCTGCGGTCTCGATGACTTGCGCCTCTGTTGCTGCTGCTCCCTTGGTATTTCTTGACACTGCGACCAGGATCGCTCTAGTATATTGAAGGAGCTCGGGGGAGAAGGTGCCGCGATGGTGTGATAGGGTGGGGGCAGAAGAATATCGTGGGCAAACGGCTGACGTGGCTTAGGCGTGTTTATCAATGAGTGACAGGTGCCTAGGTCGTGGGTGTGCGTGCGGCATACTCTGCTTGGAGTGGGTTTGCGAGGAATCACGAAATAGAATTTAAGAGTTACAACCAACCCGGTAGCCGTTATGCGTACATGCACGTCTGCAAAGTTCGTCAGATTACCAGTACCACCTGTCATCACCCAGTACGTAGTGAGTTTCGAAAAAAGAAGGACTGAAAAAAAGAAATAGTCTGCCGCACTCCCATGGTCTTACCTATTCTCCCACGAGGGTTGACCAATGATTTTATTTTTGTCATTTTTTGGCCAATCATCTACACCCCCATAAAGTACCTCCAATAAGGGTCCCCATAAGGGTTGGCCAATCAGAAGCCTAACTGTGCATTCTCGACAAATCGATGGAGTGGGGCGTGGGACAGACGCGGGACGATTCTGCTGTGCGCTTGCTGTCTGTGTTTTGTTACTGGTTGCTGGGTCTCTGCGATGGATTGCAACAGACTGATGCTGCTATGCCGGCATACTCGGTGGTTGTCGTCGTGCTGCTACTCGTCTCGCATGGCGCCCGACTCGCCGTTGTTGCGATATGCCTGGTGGAAGGCCAAAGGGATCGAAAAAAACATCTAAGTCGCATCGAGCTGGCCCCAAAAGTCGTCTGGAGAAGAGACGCAAGGTGGCCGACTCAAGCAGCACCCGAGCTCGTTGAGAGAGGGTGGGGATGTCGGTGGATCTGCACATGGAATTTATTCAGCAAGGAGGGGGGGGTCATCACGCGGTGGAACGTCCGCAGGAGGCGGAGGTCATGATAGCGCTGGTGTTTCATCCGGCGATAGGAGGGGGCAGGGTGCAGGTGGAGCGACCTGTGCTGCTGTTGTTGTCGAAGTTGATGCGGTGAGACTATTGCTTGGCTCTGCATTGGGATCCTACCGCTGTCTGCTGGTGGGTGATTGCCTGTCTATTAAGCAGTAGCCTCCCAAAAGCATGTATCTATTAATAGCTCGTACTTACCAGAACAGCAGTACCACGATCAGGTCTAAATTTCAATGGTACCCGGTACTCTAGTAGCGTATTTCTGCGGGATACCTGTCATAATAAGAAACAGAAGCACCACCGTTAGGTTTCTTGTTTGGGGAAGAGTACGTGTTTGCCCGGTCAATGCCAGTCTGCCTTTCTTGTTACCCCCAGATACTCGGTTCTTTTTATCAATAGCGTCCTGTACTGGATATATATATATATATATATATATATATATTTACTGGAGGATGTCGCCCCAGGTGTTGCGTAAGAATACCAGGTAGCAGCCTGTACTGTCGGGCCTACGGTTGTGCCATGTACAGTGCAGGACGCTGCTTAGGAAACAGACGTACGACCCCGCCTGTGTTTCTAATTGGAAATGGGTGTGTTCTACACCTACGTCTTTCAGTACTGCTCCCGAACTCTGTACCAGGTATGTCTTATTATAGTCTGGTTTTCTTATTACCCTGTTTCTTATTAGTCGTCCTGTTCTGTGCACTATGTTATTGCTTGTAACGTACCAGTACCATGTACGTACCAGGTACCTGGTACGTGGTGAAATATACTAGGTACAGACTGTCAGAACACATGATACCAGCTAGTAGGTGCGCTGTTGTACAGCAGTACAACAGCCGTACCGGACCCTTGATGAGAAACAGCAGTATGACCCGGACTGGGATTCTAGCTTTAGAAAGGGTGCCTTCCACGACACTAAAACCAAACCGTTCCCGATCCGCCCCTCCTCCGTAAATTCCAGTCTGGCTTTCTGGTTACCCTTTTATTGTTCAGTGTCAGGTACCAGGTACAGTGCAGGACATGTAGTAGTCTATTGGTGCAATAAGCAAAAAGAATGCTGGATCAGAATTGATTTCCCCTAGATAGAGAAGGTGCGTTCTGCACTACAATAACTTCAGTACAACGGCCCCCGACTTCCTATGTGTGCTCTTCCCGTAAATTGTAAATTTGAGTCTGGAACTCGACGTGTACCATGATGATAGCATGATTCACGACACGGGCAACGAGAAAATGCTGCCTTGTGCTGAACCGCCATCTCCACCACGTCCAGGAGTTTCTCCTATCGTCTAGTACGTCAGTACAAAATTACGCATCCTGCTGTCGTGCTCTTGTGTATGATGTGTACTCTAGATATAAGCTGCTTTAGTGTACGTTTACGTACTCTCAAGGCTAGTCGTCTGGTCAGTATGTGCATGCAGTAGATTTCTTGCCCTACGTACTCGCACGCTATCGTTCCGACATCCGGAGGCTGTCGGTACAGTCGTTGTTTCTAGGGTACAGACGTTGTGACACGTACGGCCGCTCCGCTAATGTATTTGTACTTCGTATACCAGGAGGCGTCTTCGACGTCACAGGAGGAGTTTCTCGATCAGATCAAGCGTGAGATCTCCCAAGACGCCGGCAGGCACAAACTGATTGGCTCGGATCCGTACAACAACTTGTAGGTACATCCTTCCGATCCGATGATCGCATGCAACGCGGTCAACATTGGCGACGAACACCTCCGTTCCTTGTTCGCCTCGGTGCCCGAGCAAACTCACCCTCGCGGCTTACCAGAAAGAAGGCCGCTCTGTCGGCATTGCAAGAAAACAAGAGACGTAGTTGTCAGGGGATGGACGCGAAATCTGACGCGGAGAGCTGTTCTACGTGTTCTGTTGCGACCTTCTCGACTTCTGCTACAAATGCAGGGACTGCTGAGAGAACAACAAGAGGAAGCGTAGGGTGGGTTCTTTTTCAACATGCGTTGCGATATTATTCTCTTATTAAGCGCAGAAGCAACTGATCGCGCGCACAACCGCTTCTCTCAGCACAAGCTGCCGGCCTCTCATCCTCGTGATTACCGCCGTTCGCTTGTTGTGTTCGCCATCTCCAGAACGGCCAGGCACGGGTTGCAGAGTCGTTACAAGGATGGGATGCGGGGGGCACTATCGCCGTTTCCGTTTTTCGTCCAGAATCTCGCTGCCCTTTTTTTCTTGCAAGGACCTCTACAGTTAACCGCGCTGTGATATCGGAGGCTTACGCCAACGTGGTGTACGCAATGGACTTGAGCTGCGTCAACCGACGCCTTGGCGCAGGAGTATCCGAGAGTGTTTCATGATGCAGAGGTAATATACTACAACAGGATATTGCGGGCTTCGTTCAGGACCTCTTCCCTTTTTTTGTTGCAAGGGACTCTGCAGTTCAACGCGACGTGATATCGGAGGTTTATGCCAACGTGGTGTACGCAATGGGCTTTAGCTGCGTCAACCGACGCCTTGGCGCGGACGTATCCGAGAATGTTTCACGATGCAGAGGTAATATACTAGACTACAACAGGATATTGCGGCCTAGGGGCCGGCGCTTGGTCAAACAACAGCGTGAAACGGGTTCGAGTGCTTCGATGATCCGCACGGATACAATGGTATTTGTTCTTCAGCAATCTACCTGTTTACAGTGTGGTGCGAAGCAATGGAGAGAGCACCCGTGGCGAAACTCGACCAGGTCGTCCAAGAAGTGGAGGACCAGGTGTGTTCAGGCGGATTCAATAGTGAAAAAGGGTGTGAGAATATTTGTGGAGGGTGCAGGGTCCCTCATATGCCCGGCGAAGCTTAAAAATTGATAATTTCTTCACCAAAATTGCTTAGTTTTCTATGCTGACATTCTCAGAGTAAATAGACGCGCGAGAATTTCATTCAACGACGGCAACAGTAAGTCGACAGGATTTTTTCGCTGAAAGTGGACGCCTTCAACGAGCGAGCGAAGCTGCTTCGAATGCGTGCTGCCGGCGCTGGTTCCGACTCATGGTCCATTCAATGCGTTGTCACGTTCTTCAACGAGTTTGAGCAATTGTTACCGGTGTTTAGCAATGATACAGCAGGTACTCCGGCGTAGTGTTGGATTCATCACCGATTTACGGTAGTCACACGGCGGCGTTAACTCCTTTAGGGTTGCAGCCACAAGTTAAGTGGAAAGTAGATTAGAAATATTCTTCGATTTTTTTTTACAGTAATATATTGGTCATAGAGCAGTGTCTTTCTACGACTGACGACGAAAACTACCCATGTACCCCTTGAAACCGGCGGTGGCACAGGAACCACGACCATGTTAATGCCAGGGAAACTTGTGGTCAGCTCGGGCACACGATACGCCCAACAGATATCAATTTCGCGTTCCCGTGTTGTAGATATTGAAGGAACTGCACGTGCTATGGCGGAACCTTGGGTTCTCGTAGCCCCCTCGTTTCAGTTACCTGAGTCGATAAAAGAGAACTAGGGTACTGGAGGACAGGCGGCGCACTAGTGTGATCCTGTCACCATGGAAACCAAGCGCTCCCGCATTCGTCAGCATTGTATAACCTGCGGGCACAATATGCGAGTCGGGCCTCAAAAATGCCAAAAACAAAATGTATGACACAAGGCAAGGGGGCAGTCTGCACCTTACAGATATAACTCAGTCGCGAAGTTAAGAAGCCGAAGGTAACAAACCGTCACCAGGGGGTTCGGCGGGCAGTGCTATTGCGTGGGTGGCGAAGACCACCCGGGGGGCTGTCAATATGTCCCTTCAAACTAGCAGTAGCACTGGGGTGCGGGCTGGGTCGTTATTATTCCCCACTTTACGAAGTGTGAAACAACAGTGCATGCAATGTGTAAAGCAATCGCTGGTGTTTAGAGAAGACCGAACCAAATCGACAGCGCGTTGTCGGTGGAGGGTATTTTCTTTCTGTTGGGGGGCGACAGTTTAGTCGTAGTTTAATTTGGCTGGTTAACAGGTGGAATAAAGATGCCGGTTTCGGGGGTTTGCTTTGGGTGCATTCAAGTTTGTGTTTGGCGCAAGTGTAGGCTTTTGCGTATCAACTCAGTCGTCTTCCTGTTTCGCTTGGTCGTCGTTTTTGTCAATAACGAAGATTAGTGTGCACTATATAAATATATATGATCATTCTTTTTCTCGAGATTTGGTCAGAGTATTTATTCATCTCGGCCTTAGTATGCAATTCGCGGAACTGGAATTCTCGGTCGAACATGGCTTGGTTCGAGCGCCGCCTGCGGGGGGCGGCTCCAACGCCCCTCGCCCTGCCGTGTCCGTTCCGCACATCGACGTGAACGCGGACGGGTGCCGAGCAAGACGAGCGAGTGTCGAGGAGGAATTATTGAAAATTTGTTGAATCTTAATGGCTGCAACGACTGAATGATTTACAAAATTGGCATCATTTCCAATCGGTACGTGATAATGTTTGGAATTTTGCAGTGGCATACTCTCGAGCGTTAGTTTCTTTGCTGTTCTTTTTTACTAGTTCGTTTGGTTTCTTGCTCGGCATTTTATTGCTTTTGTTTCTGCTCGTTTTGACAGCTGGAAATTCAATTTTTTTGTGTGGGTTCACCTAAAACGTGACACAACTTACCGACGATATCCAACAACTTCGTGACAAAAATTATCGATGGCAAGACTTTTCGTGAAAAAATAACTCCCAAGTCATGATACTTTCACGTAACAGAATTTCGAGACAAAACCAAGCAGGTAGATCCGTCTCTTCGGCCTTTGGCCCTGGCTTTAGCACGGCCGCTGACACCCCAGGCAGCCTCTGCTGTAGGTATTACATTTCCTGTAAGAATGATACGTCGTACGAGCGGACGTTCTGATTCTGGTGCCGTGAGACCATCGAGCACACCGCATGTTTTACCCAAACAAGAGCCAACAAGAGGCAGCGCACAGGGGCCCCCAACACAGAGACACGTGACAACCACGGCCAGCTGTCGATCGCGTAATTCGCCGGCAGTCCGTGCTTCGGTGCGTGTATCGGAAGTCGTTCGTAGTACTGCTGTAGATCATCGAAAAACCACGTGGCATCGTTCTGGTGGCAGACTCGCCAGTAGAACCCCCCAAAATTTATTTATCTTTTTTTTTTTCTTGGCCCCATGCACCCATTTCCTTTCCTTTCTCTTCTTTTTTCCTTTCTTTTCTCTAATTGACTTGCGTCTGTTGTGCGTATGCGTAGTGATAGATACCACGTGTAATATATACGTGGTAGTCTTTCTTGGTTGGCAAGCGGTATAGTCGGTTTTTCCAGGCGCAAGTAATGAAACGTATGCACCGGTATGGACCTGGCACATCGTAGACTGACTCCCGATTTCACTTTTACATGTTTCTGGTGGAGGCATGAATTGCGTCAGCTGTGATTTATGCGTGTACCACCTTCTGTTTGTGTTTTTCCCATAGGGTATTCCTCAGCTCCAGAGTGACTGGAGCCTGTCCTGTGACCACGGACTTGATTATGCGAGTTAATGTGAGAACATCGACAACAACAACAACAACAACAACAACAACAACAACAACAACAACAACTGAAATATTGCCTGTTTCTTGACCGTCCAGCTGCTTCCTGCAAATTTGGATTTTTATGGCTTTTGTTTGTGCTAGTTTTGCCAGCTGGAAATTCAATTTTTTAGTGTGGGTTCACCTAAAACGTGACACAACTTACAACTTTACGACGATATCCAACAACTTCGTGACACAAATTACCGATGGCAAGACTTTTCGTGAAAAAATAACTCCCAAGTCATGATACTTTCACGTAACAGAATTTCGAGACAAAACCAAGCAGGTAGATCCGTCTCTTCGGCCTTTGGCCCTGGCTTTAGCACGGCCGCTGACACCCCAGGCAGCCTCTGCTGTAGGTATTACATTTCCTGTAAGAATGATACGTCGTACGAGCGGACGTTCTGATTCTGGTGCCGTGAGACCATCGAGCACACCGCATGTTTTACCCAAACAAGAGCCAACAAGAGGCAGCGCACAGGGGCCCCCAACACAGAGACACGTGACAACCACGGCCAGCTGTCGATCGCGTAGTTCGCCGGTAGTCCGTGCTTCGGTGCGTGTATCGGAAGCCGTTCGTAGTACTGCTGTAGATCGTCGAAAAACCACGTGGCATCGTTCTGGTGGCAGACTCGCCAGTAGAACCCCCCAAAATTTATTTATCTTTTTTTTTTCTTGGCCCCATGCACCCATTTCCTTTCCTTTCTCTTCTTTTTTTCTTTCTTTTCTCCAATTGACTTGCGTCTGTTGTGCGTATGCGTAGTGATAGATACCACGTTTAATATACACGTGGTAGTCTTTCTTGGTTGGCAAGCGGTATAGTCGGTTTTTCCAGGCGCGAGTAATGAGACGTATGCACCGGTATGGACCTGGCACATCGTAGACTGACTCCCGATTTCACTTTTATATGTTTCTGGTGGAGGCATGAATCGCGTCAGCTGTGATTTATGCGTGTACCACCTTCTGTTTGTGTTTTTCCCCTAGGGTATTCCTCAGCTCCAGAGTGACTGGAGCCTGTCCTGTGACCACGGACTTGATTATGCGAGTTAATGTGAGAACGACAACAACAACAACTGAAATATTGCCTGTTTCTTGACCGTCCAGCTGCTTCATGCAAAGTTGATTTTTCTGCCAACACGATTTTGAACTTTTTCACGATTTTCTCTTTCTTTTTGTCTAGTAAGTTGAACTTCCTACTGCCGCTAATTTGCCGCCTGTGCATTAGTTGCGGAACGGTCCAGCTTTAGCTTTTCTTTGATTCGCACCATTTGTTTTGTACTTGACGAAGCTTCATCGGTTGAGATCTGGGCTTGGCTCATCAGCTCAACACCGCCCAGCACCCCATCGCAGCTCTATAGCTTACAGTAACGAAGCGCCGTGCAGTGTCCTGCGATGCCCCGCGGCTCAGCTCAGCAGAGCGAAGCGCTATGCTTTGACGTGCTCTGCCGTCGCGGTCGTTCGTTATTCATGATATCTAAAAGTCCGCGTACGCTGATATTTAGGTATTTAACGCTTTATTCTATACATATCGCGTCAACCATCGTAATATCAAACAATATGGGGGAGGGAATGCAATCTCTATGCAAAGGTCCTGCTTTGTTTCAATCAATTGTCAGGCGGCCGCCCCGGTGGTCTAGTGGTTTTACCCTCGAATACTACTAACGTTTGGTTGTCATTGAGTTCGACACCCACCACGATGAGATTTGACTTTATTTGCAAAAATGCAAAAAAAAAAACAGGGATCAACTGCTGAGAGCGCCTAGCAGCGTGGGTTGGTTCGACGCGAGTCGACGAGGGAAGAAAATGCTGGATTCTCCTCGCGGTAAAAATGAAAGCACGTGCCGAAGTGGGGAGGGAGGAGGAGGGCCCGCTATGTGACCCCGGATCTGAGTTACTAATGGGAGGGAGCGCGAGAGTGGTGCGGGGATAATAAATGGAATGAAGAAAAAAAAAAGTTGCAAAGGTAAACTATTATTACTACCAGTAAATAATATGTCAGTCTCTAAGAAATACGCACGGCACTATCAGCAGTCGTCATGGTAGAGACACTCCAGATATTATGCATTGAGGGGACGTGAACGCCCCCACGTAGAAAAGACAGCAGACACACATATCCCGCCTTTCTGAGAAAAAACAGAGAAGAAGCGCTACGCCAACCTCCCGTACGAGCAAAGCCACCCCCGCACCAATCTTAGACAACGCCGCCTCAACGAGAGATCGCCCACCTCTTCTACGTTTTCCCCCTCGCCCGCGACCACGCAGACCAATCAATGCGACAGCCTTCACGTAACTAACCAAGCAATTTTGTTCCAAAACCTCGCCGGCTAACATGTCCTCATGTCGACGTTTGATGCAAACCGACTTTGCATCCTGTCGACTTCGAACCTCCATTGCCACGGGGACAGCAGTGCAGTCTCTTCAATAATGCCAAGGCCTCTTTTGTTTCGCCTAGAGATGACACAGTTTCTCAATAATACCCTTTTCGGTATGTTTGTTTGATAGACGCCAACTTTTACTTGACGGCGCATTTAACATAGTTTGTTTCGCCTATCCTTGCCTTCTTTGTTGTATAATATTACGTTTTTTCCTCTGTCAAAGCATGACTTTTACAATCCCATGTTCGTATTAAGCTCTTGGCAATACTTTAAAGTTCAATGCATGCCAAATCGGACAGCTACACCTTAAGTTGTGGAAGTGCTGCCCTGCCCTACCCGAAGCATGGGCGCCGGCGAATGCCGGCGCCCATGCGGAGCCCTTGTAAATATATATGATCATTCTTTTTCTCGAGATTTGGTCAGAGTATTTATTCATCTCGGCCTCAGTATGCGATTCGCGGAATTGGAATTGTCGGTCAAATCGCTTGGTTCGAGAGCCGTCTTCGGGGGGCGGCCCAAATGCCCCTTAGCCTGCCGTACCCGTTCCGCGCCTCAACGTTAACGCGCCCGGATGACGACACAAGCGAGAAGTTGCAAAACGATCGCATGTCGAGGAGGACGTTCTGATATTTTGGTTGTATCTTGACGTCTGCAGCGCCTGGATGATAAAAAAATTGGCATAATTTCCAAACGGTAGTGGCTAACGTTTTGAATTTTGCGGTGGCTTACGCTCGAGCGTTTGTTTTGCTTGGCGTCTGCCAGATTTGAGCGAATGAAACACGTATAGCTCTTCGGTGGGCGGCTCCAACGCGTGAAAGTGTTCACCGGGCGGCCCCAACGCCCCTCGCCCTTCCTCATGTGTTGGGCATCTCGACGTGAACACCAATGAATGGATGCTGAGCGAGACAAGGGAGAAGTTGCGAGAATATTGTATTTTGAGGAGGTAATCATGCGACTTCGGTTATTAAGTCTTAACGTCTGCAGGCAGCGTTTAGATAATTTCCAAAATTGGCATCATTTCCAAGCAATAGGTAGTTGCTGTAGTTTTGAATTTTGCGGTGGTATACTCTCGAGCGTTTTTTTTGTTTCCTGACGTCTGCTGGACTTGAGCGCGTGTTGTAATACCAGTACCAGATCGCTCTAATTCGTCTTTTTGGAATGATTGTGTGTGGTGCTGTTGAAGTGTTTCTCATTTCGAGCGTGATGGGTCTGCACGTCGACCTGATACAGACTCAAAATCATTTTTTTGCGCGACACTGTTACGCAAATAACGTCTGCAGGAGGAGATGTGAAGAATGTGCATAACTTCGGGTGAATACGCATATAATATGAAGAAGTAATGTCTGATGAAATATTAATCGGGGTCGCGGCAACACCAACGTACAACGACGATGGACAAAGTACAAAAAATATCAAACAAGTAACGCGTGAGCGATGACGTGCTTTTCTTGCACGCACATATTACGACGTCTGCGAAACGTTCCCTACGGCCGAGGACGAAGGCGACGATAAAACTTTATTTAGGAGGTGAATTCTAGACGGACACCCTTCATAAACACCTCGAACAATCCCTATAAAACATACACATGATGAAAATAACCAGCCAAGTTGCGACCGCGTAACTAATCGAGAGCTTCACGTCAGTAGGCTGTGACCCAATAGACCAAGGTTTTGAACGACCTTTTGAGCAAGTAATTAGCCAAAAAAAAAAAAAATTGATTGGCGTCTGCAGGGCTTGAACGAATAAAACACGGGAAACTGCGAGTAGTTGTGAAGGATGCCATGCAAGAATAATATTCTAAATGTTGCGAGACAAACATGTACGCCTATAAAAACGCGTGTTATACCAGTATAGTATCTCTCTTTGTCGTCGTTATAAATTGTTGCGTTTTGTGCTGTTGAAATGTTTTACATTTTGAGCGTGCTTGGTCTGCACGTCACCTTGATACAGATAGGCTTAAAACCGTTTATTTGCACGACCTTATGACGCAAAACACGTCTGCAGGAATAGTTGTGAAGAATGTGTATATCTCTTGGTGAATACGCACGTGAAAAAAAAATGTCTTGAGAAATATTAGTTGGGTACGCTCCAACAACAACGTACAACAGAAACGGACAACCTACCAAAAAAAAAAAAAAAAGTAACGCGTGAGCGATGACGTGCTTTTCGTACTCGCATACACTACGACATCTGCGAAGTTTTCCTTGCGGCCGGGAACGATGGCGGGGACACAAATATATTTATTATAAAAATGAAAATACACTCCAGCTGTGAGATCGAAGATTTGGTCGAAACTCATCTTTGCAAGCTGTGTGTGATACTCCGATCGCGCATATTACGGGTTGTGTGTCCTCATTAAGGATATAGGTCGGGGACTCCCCTTGCAACTACAGTGTAGCTATCAGGGTCAACAGGGTGATGTTAGGCAGTCTGTGCGCGGAAACTATAAAACCCGTTTCTGTGGAAGGAAATGCATCAGTTTATCAAGTGAATATTCCTGTAAGTCGAATATCCGATGAGGGGAGGGCGGAGTTTTGAAGGACATGGGGGGCTGATTTTGATCAAAAAGGGGGCGGGAGAGGGGGGGGGGGGGGCACGGGTGGGGCAGGTCAATTTGTGCGTGGAAACTATAAATATGTCTTGTGGGGGAGGGGGGGGAGATGTGGCGGGGGGGGCCGGGGGCGGGCGGGGAGGGCTTTAGGTCGCATATATGTAGGGGTTTGCTATATGCGTGGTTCTAGGTCTAGGCGATGTTGCGGGTGGTGGGGAAGGAGGGGGCGTTGGGGGCGGGGGTGGGTGGGAATTGCAGCAGCGGCATGGATGACTCTGAAAAGATAACGAGGCGATATCCAGGGCTTGGAAGTGCTATTACTGAGGCGGATTTCGATAGTAGGTGGGGCGTTTAAGCAAGGGGAAGGGAGGGGAAAAACAGGAGAATAATTAAAAAAGAAAAGGCGGTGGGGAGAGGGGGGGGGAGGGTGTTCCAGAGGTTTAGGTCACATATCACCTGGCGTGATGTATTTGGCAATATGCATCTCTTTCTTATAATTATCGATGCTAGAAAATAGTGGTATCTACATGATTGTACCTATCGATTGAAATATTCTATCTTTCGATCCATGTACAATAACAAATTATGAAGCTTTCAACACGTCGTTTACTACACTTAATAACTGGGTTGCATACTGCATGTAACATCACACCTTCTAGAAAAAAAGACATTACCAGGCGGGTGATATAAAGGGGTGTCTTCTTGTTCCAAACGTCAGATTCGTCCCCTTCAAGGGTTTATAGTTTCCGCGCACATATTGAAATGCTAGCCCCCCCCCCCCCCCCCCCCGATCCCTCTTGTTTAAACGCACCACCTGAAATCAAAATCTGCCAGAGTAGTAAACACTACCAGCCAGCTGATATCATCTCATTATCCATCTAGCCATCCATGCCGTAGCTCCAACTCATCTCCCCGCTCCCCGATTGTTCCCCGCCCAGTTCGTTCAAACGCCCCACTCACAATCAAAATCGGCCATAGTAATAAACACTAATAAGCCATTGATATCACGTCATTATTGTTTTATTGCCATCAAGGACGTAGCTTTCATTCATCCCCCCTCCACCCCTCCAACGCCCCCTCCTTCCCCACAGCCCGCACGATCGCCTAGACCCAGCACCGCGCGTATAGCAAGCCCCTACACATATGATTAATATGCGCAATCGGAGGAGCACACAAAATGTTGCGAACATCAGTGTCGACCAAATTCTTGATTTTAATATTATACGTGACCTAAACCTCTTGAACCCCCCACCCCCCCCGCTATTTTTAAATTTTTGATTATTATTTTTCCCTCGCTTCCTCTTGCTTAAACGCCCCACCTACTATCGAAATTCGCCAAAGTATTAAACACTTCCACGCCCTGGATATCGCCTCGTTATCGTTTCAGAGCCGTCCATGACGCTGGTGCGATTCCCACCCACCCCCGTCCCCAACGGCCCCTCCTTCCCCACTACCCGCACCATCGCCTAGACCTAGCACCACGCGTATAGCAAACCCCTACATCTATGCGACCTAAAGCCCTCCCCCCCAACCCTCGCCCCCCCCCCGCCACATTCCCCCCCCTCCCCCACAAGAAATATTTTTAGTTTCCACGCACAAATTGACCTGCCCCACCCGTCCGCTCCCCCCCCTCCCCCCCCTCCCGCCCTTTTTGATCAAAATCAGGCCCCCACGCCCTTAAAAACTCC
Source organism: Undaria pinnatifida (assembly GCA_012845835.1). Taxonomy (NCBI): domain Eukaryota; class Phaeophyceae; order Laminariales; family Alariaceae; genus Undaria; species Undaria pinnatifida. Next base: position 22,211,113 of record JABAKD010000016.1, on the reverse strand, counting down.
GCCTCCCCCTCACCGGACATTCGACTTACAGGAATATTCACTTGATAAACTGGTGCATTTCCTTCCACAGAAACGGGTTTTATAGTTTCCGCGCACAGACTGCCTAACATCACCCTGTTGACCCTGATAGCTACACTGTAGTTGCAAGGGGAGTCCCCGACCTATATCCTTAATGAGGACACACAACCCGTAATACGCGCGATCGGAGTATCACACACAGCTTGCGAAGATGAGTTCGACAAAATATTCATCTCACAGCTGGGGTGTATTTATATTTTCAAAGTAAAACATTAAAAAAAAGGATTTGGTCGACACTGATGTTCGCAGCATTGTGTGTGATCCTCCGATCGCGCGTATCAATCATATATGTAGGGGCTTGCTATACGCGCCGTGCTGGGTCTAGGCGATCGTGCGGGGTGTGGGGAAGGAGGGGGCGTTGGAGGGGTGGAGGGGGGATGAATGAAAGCTACGTCCTTGATGGCAATAAAACAATAATGACGTGATATCAATTGCTTACAAGTGTTTATTACTCTGGCCGATTTCGATTGTAAGTGGGGCGTTTGAACGAACTGGGCGGGGAACAAATGGGGGGGGGGGGAGGGGGGGGGGGGAGGGGAGGGGGGGGGAGGGGGGGGGGGGGGAGGGGGGGGGCGGAGATGAGTTGGAGCTACGGCATGGATGGCTAGATGGATAATGAGATGATATCAGCTGGCTGGTAGTGTGTTCTACTCTGGCAGATTTTGATTTCAGGTGGTGCGTTTAAACAAGAGGGATCGCGGGGGAAGGGGGGGGGGCGAGCATTTCAATATGTGCGCGGAAACTATAAACCCTTAAAGGGGACGACTCTGACGGTTGCAGCAAGAAGACACCCGTTCATATCACCCGCCTGGTAATATTCATTTATCTAGAAGGTGTGATGTTACATGTAGTATGCAACCCGGTTCTTAGGTGTAGTAAACAACGTGTGAAAAACTTCTTTATTTGTTATTGTACATGGATCGAAATATAGAATGTTTCAATTGATAGGTACAATCATGTAGATACCATTATTTTCTGACATCGCTAATTAATATAAAAAATGAAAATACACTCCAGCTGTGAGATCAAAGATTTCGTCGAAACTCATCTTTGCAAGCTGTGTGTGATACTCCGATCGCGCGTATTTCGAGTTGTGTGTCCTCATTAAGGATATAGGTCGGCGACTCCCCTTACAACTACAGTGTAGCTATCAGGGTCAACAGGATGATTTTAGTCAGTCTGTGCGCGGAAACTATAAAACCCGTTTCTGAGGGGGACAATATCTGACAGCTGTGAAGGGAAAATATAACCTTTGATCAAGTGAATCTTGTAAGTCGAATAACCGGTGAGGGGGGTGGGGCGGAGTTTTGAAGGACGTGGGGGCCTGGTTTTGATCAAAAGCGAGCGGGTTTGGAGGCGGGGGGGGGGGGGGGGGGGAAGGGGACAATTTGTGCTTGTAAGCTATAAATCCTTTCGAGGGGATAAATCTGACGGTTTTGGCATCAGTATATTATTGGGGGCGGGGGGGGGGGGGGGGTTGGGGCGGGGGGGGCAGCTCAATATGTTCCTGAAAACTATACAATATTTTGAGGGGATAAATGTGACGGTTTTGGAAATAATACATCAGTTTATCATGTATATCCTGGGGTAAGTCGTACAGTCAGTGAGTAAAGAGAGGGTGGAATGTTCGAGGGAGTGGGGTTGGGATGGGTTGGGGGGGAGGTGGGGGGTGTGGGGGCGGGGGGAGGGCGGGGGGGGGAGGAAGGGCTTTAGGTGGGGGGTTTGTTATTCGTGTGGTGCTAGGTCTAGGCGATGGTGCGGGTGATGGGGAAGAAGGGGGCGTTCGAGGCGGGGGGGGGGGGGGGACACAGCGGCATGGATGGCTCTCGAAAGATAATGAGGTGATATCCTGTGCGTGAAGTGTTTATTAATGTGGCGGATTTCGATATTTGGTGGGGCGTTTGAGTAAGGGAGAGCAAGAAGGGGGGGGGGGGGGGGGGGGGGGATTTTTAGGAGGTTTAGGTCACAAATAATATTCAAATACACTTCGGCTGTGAGATCAAATATATGTAGCAGCTTGTTATATGCGTGGTGCTAGGTCTAGGCGATCGTGCAGGTGGCGGGAAAAGAGGGGGCGTTGGAGGGGGGGGGGGGGGGAGGAAGGGCTTTAGGTGAGGGGTTTGTTATACGTGTGGTGTTAGGTCTAGGCGATGGTGCGGGTGATGGGGAAGGAGGGGGCGTTCGAGGCGGGGGGGGGGGGGGGGGGGGCAGCGGCATGGATGGCTCTCGAAAGATAATGAGGTGATATCCTGTGCGTGAAGTGTTTATTAATTATAAGAGAATGATGCATATTGCCGAATACAACAGGCGAGGTGATGTGGTCATGCAATGTCACCGCCATTGAGAACGACAGGGAGAGATTGAATCGTTATCGTTTTGAAAGGAACGCTTAGTAGTGTACACGCGCTCAATTACGTTACTTCGTTAGTCATACTTCGTTTGGCATAGGTTGGGAGGCGATCATGCAGACGGTATTTACGGAATACCTTACGTAATAAGTGTGTAGTGCGGTTTACCGCAATTTTAGCATATCTCCCTGTATCTCCTTTTCACATTACTAATTTCTCACATATACGATTTTACCCCTATGATTTTTGCCGTGCCGATGTGGGGCTCTGAGGTCGCCAATTCAAAGACAGAGATACATCTTACAAATACACCAAGCGAGGTGACGTGGGCATGCGATGTCACCACTATTGAACGCGATGGTGACTTTACTTTGTTAGGCATATACTACTTCGTTTGGTAGAGGATGTGAGGCGATCTATATATATGTAGTAGCACTATCCCCTGAGTTCCTGATTAAAGTGATCAAGTAAAGCTCAGTGGGCAGTGCTGTAGCATTTTTGCTGTGAGAAGTTATGATATCATGGTCGATTTTTTTGAACCGCATTGAATCTATAATATGTACGATGGAGTATTGTGTTCGGGGCCATTCGCCGTCTAAGGAATAGTGTGGTGGTTGGGGAGATACGCCGTCAAAGGTATTGAGTGAATCATGAGAGCAATATTTTCATTGCTGTATTGCAGTATGTGGCATGTTACTTTACAAAGGCATGGATACTTCATCAGGCGCACTATTGATGGGGAAACGTTCTAGTCTATATATATTGGTATTGTACTTACGTGACCTATGGAGCCACCAGTAGCAAAATTTACTGGTGCGTGATATGAGTTGTTATTGTATGATACACGTAAGAACAGTTGCTCGTGTGCCACATACATCTTCATCAGTACAATGAGAAATGGAATATTCACATTGGCATATATGGCCTCATACGCACGTATTAGGAGACTGAAGTATGGTACGTAAGGTAGGGTCTGTATGTATCGCTTAGCCGCCTGGGTTTGTTGTGTGGTACGGTGGAATTATCTAAGTATGGGACGAGAGCGCTTGTCGCTATTTATGTTTCGGTGACGAGGCGAGGTTGGGGGAGGGAGGGCCTCTCTTGATCACTTCCATTTCCCCCCTCCTCTTCCCATCATCCTCTCCGGGGGTGGCAAAAATTATATTCATTTTTAACGTCTTCTGCACGCCCCGATGGCGGCATCGAGGATCATCTCCCTACGTCTCTAATCCATGCACCGGGTTTCCGAACATATCCGTCAAATCATTTTGTTCGAAGGCCGCCGTCCAAGCGAGAAGCGCGCAAAATTTTGAATTTTGAACGGTACTCCCCAGTTATTCCTCGGATTTTGATGTACATATGGCGAGATTGATAAAATCAAACTTGGCAAGCCATTACTTCCAAATTGGCGTCATATTTTGTCCCAAAACAAATAATAATACTACTGTAAAAAGTTCCCCATGGTACTCGTACTGCGGTAGGGATCATAGTAGTGCATTTGCTTATTGAATTTCGGTACGTACACGTACATACATACATGTGATAGAAACGTGGCAAGCGTACGCATGACTAAACGAGGTGGATGTAGTAGTGATTACAATTCCTGCGCCAGGAAAAGCCACACAGCAGCATTGCGAGTGGCCGCGTCCCCGGGGCCTCCAGGGTTGTATAACACAAGTTCGTCCTGTTGTCAAGCTGCGTCACGCGAAGGTGGTAGTAGGTAGACAAGTATCCACGGAAGGAAGTAGTGGTGGCATGCATCCCTTTCCGTATCGCGTTTGTTGGTGTTTGTTTCCCCCGAAAATACCGTTTGGAGAAATGTGTGTAGATGGCATCCTTTGTTGTTGCCGTGGTCTCTTACTCCGTTGCTGTGGTCGTTTGCCGGTTAATTGAAAAATGTCGTGTTGGTACGTAACTGTCAAATAGGTTTGTATTTTGCTTCCTAATTGACGTGCTCCTTGCTGCTGACTGCTGATTGATCGTCTGTTCTAGTGTTTTTTAGTATTTTGTTTGGCACACTTCTATCTTTCAGCTTCTGGACATACAAGCCGTGGTCACAGGTGTCGTTCTTCCCATTTCACCGCCCCGTCATTGGCTTCATTTATTTTGGCGCATAGGGTATAGCACCCACTGGTCGTCGATTTTTCATTGAGTGTTGCTTACTCACGCTCTCGCCCTTTCCGCAGATCAGTTAGTGCACAAGCTGCTATGTATTCGAGTACGCACTCGGGGGGAATCGAACTCACGAGGCTGGCCTATAGTACCAGGCACGATGATATAACCTGGTACGCCGCCGGGTCAGTGAATTATATAGAGCCGGTCATCCCGGTAGTCTAGTGGGTTTACTTTCGAATACTACTATTATAAATACTAGCGTTGGTGTGGAAGACAGGGTCGTAGATACCTATCGTAGATCGCGTACACGCATGCGCGAGAGGACACGTCACCGGTCAGGCAATACACGATCTCGGGTCACGAACGGCGTCACCCGTCATAGACGGCGTTGACCAGTCCCCGGAAGGTCAGCCACCGAAAGATGATCCCGCCTCATGACGAAGGGCATAAGCTCACCGTCACTCGAGCTCTGGCTTAGCATTCTTGCTACATATAAGAAAGAAAGGTTGTCAGTCGCGTTCACTGTTGAGAACGGTCGTCAAGGGACCTCAGCACCGCGACGCCCTCTCCGCTTCGACTTCAGCTCTGCGACGACCTCTCCGCTCCGACCACCGACCCACCGCGACGAGTACCAGACCTCCGGGACCACCCTCTCCACTTCGACCCCGGGACCCCGTGAGAGACCAGGTTCCATAGTTGTGACCACCGTCGGAACAACAAACCTGTATAAAACCCTATATAAAGTTTGTCGTCGGAAAAATAGAAACAGAACATGCCACGCTCAGGAGCTCGCTCAAAAAAGAGCCGCGGGAAGGCCCGCAAGGCATCACCTTCTCCGCCGGAGGAACCAACACCCGCACTGGCGGGGAACTCTTTTGCGGCCCTCGCCCCCACCGACGGACCGGCCGTGGACGACGAGGAGCAGCGGGACGCTGCAGATGAGGGTGGTGCGCTCAGCACGACGCCTGTATCAGCCGGGGCAGCCGTTGCGGAGGGCTCGAGACTGGCAGACGACATCCTTGCCGCGCCAAGCGCCCTTCCGAGCCACGACCCCGTCCGCGTCGAGACCGCCGCGTTCCTCAAGAAGTGCATGCTCGACGGCACCACGCCGCCAGCGTGGGTCTTGGAGATGGGCTGCCGGACAGCCGGAAGCCTGTGAGTGGGCCTTCCGACGAGAAGGTCGATGAGGTGAGAGGAGTACCGCAGCCGCAGCAAAATCTCGACGTTGTTTTTGAACGCGTGCAGCACCCAACGACTCTTGCTACGCCTATACAACAGCAGTCGAGTAGCTCTGACAGCAGCCGTACCTCTCCCCCTGACCACTCTAAACCAGACCCCCCGACAGCACGTAACACCCCTGCTGTAGAAGCACTGCCCACAAACCCCCTGACAGTACGTAACACCTCTGCTGTAGAAGCACTGCCCGCAAACCCCCTGACAGCACGTAACACCTCTGCGGTAGAAGCACCTCGCACAGCACGTACAACCTCTGCTGTAGCACCCCCGAGCCCAAACCACAACCACAACGAAGACCCAAAATTTTCGATAAAAAAATCTGATATGCCCCTTTCGTATTGCCCTCTTTAGGGCCAGATTTTATGCTACTCGATAACACCATCATGGGCGCCTTCGGAGGTGTCCTCGACTGGAGTACAGAGCAATTGTCATTCAAAACCTCTCAAGTGACGATCATAGCATCTCATCGTAGAGTAGACTTTACAGCGCGCCCCGAGAACACTGCGACATCTCAGTGCTCCGTGGTCACAGTTAGCACTGATGTAGAGTCGGTGCCAGTCTTGTTGCGATACAAATGCTGCATCCCCCCCCAGAGTGAGATGGCAGTACGAGTAGTGTCAGCGACAGCACCCACAGAAACCACTGCTGCACTCGTTGAACCACTCATCGTCACGTTCGAAGACATCGAATCGTCCGCCGTACCTGAAGCTTTTCAAAATATGATAGTTGCTCGTACAGTGAGTCACTGGTCGGCCGCTGATAAAACAGCAGTGGTCCAGATCGCGAACCCGTCCCACCAATACGTATACTTGAAACGCAATACCTTACTAGGTCACATTGCGCCCGTATCGGTAGCCCTAAACAAAACGACCAGTGCAATTCAAACAGACAGCAAGACAACGGAATCCACTCGTAACGAGCTTCGTGCAGCACTTACTCGAGCATTTGATAAAACCACGTTTACACCTGCCGAATGCGAACAAGTACTGTCTCTATGCACGAAATATCGCAGCGTTTTTTCCTTGTCGCCTCAAGAGCTAGGTAAATGTACCCTGGCCGAAGCAACGTTTCCTCTTGAACCAGGAACACGGCCTGTAAATAGAACCCCGTACCGTGCAAACCCTCGCGTACAGGAAACTATCTACAAGTGCGTGAACCAGATGGAACAAGGAGGAATCATTGAACAGCGCCCTAGTCCCTTGGGTTCCGCAGTAACTATTGTCGCAAAATCAAACGGCACTCCACGGTTCTGCGTAGATTACAGGTCGACCATAAATAAGAATCTGATCAAAAAATCGTGGCCTATGCCTAACTTAGAAAGCCACCTTGACACGGTCGGAGGAGCACGTTATATAACTGTGTGTGACGTACAAAATGCTTACCACCAAATACCAGTAGCAGAGAGCGAACAAGATAAAACTGCTTTTGTCACGCAGAACGGAAAGTGGGTTTTCAAACGCCTACCCTTCGGTATAGCTAACGCGCCGTTTCTGTTCTCGCGAATCATGTCACTAGCTTTTGCACATTTTGGTCCAAAAAGTGGGCTCTTGGTTTATATGGATGACTGTATATGTTGTTCATCTACCTGGACAGGCCACTTACAGCTACTCGAAAATATGTTCCAAGCCTTGCAAGCAGCCGGCCTCACCCTTAAACCATCGAAAGTACAGTTTGGCCCCCGAGAAGTTAAACACTTAGGACACATACTAACGGCCGACGGTATTCGGATCGGTGAGGATCGCGTAAAAGCTATAGTTGACTTGCCGACGCCTAAAACCATAAAGGAGTTGCGGTCAGTGCTAGGAATGGTTAACTTTGTGCGCAAGTTTATACCTAACTTAGCCGGTATCATAGCGCCCCTGGTAGCCCTCACGAAAAAAGAGGCCGCCAAAGAAGTCGCTAAACGTTAGAGACCAGAACACGATCAGGCGTACGCAACAGTGAAACAATTACTCACTCAGGCGCCTGTACTTCAATTTCCCGATTTTTCTCAAGACTTTGCGATACACGTTGACGCTTCAGAAGCAGGTGCAGGTGCCTTCCTCGCCCAGCAGAAAGACGATGACCTCGTTATAATCGCATACTTTAGTCAACGCTTCAACGACAGCCAGCGCCACTACTCCGCTACGCTCAAAGAATGTTATGCTGTGGTCTTGGCCATCCAGCACTGGCGACCTTATTTATGGGGACGACATTTTGTGTGTGTGACAGATCACGCGGCCCTGCGATACCTATACTCAATGCAAGATACATCCAACATGTTAACACGCTGGGCAATAGCATTACAGTCTTTTGACTTCACCGTCCAACACAAACCAGGCAAACTGCACGTCGTACCGGACACGCTTTCACGAATGTTTGCGTTCGAGCACCAGCAAGAAGTAGCTGTGCCGTCCCTCGCGCCCATTTGCCGCAATGTGCCAGATGACCCCAAGCTACAAACAGCTCGTGCCCCCCGACCATATCAGATCTCCGCCGACGAACTGGATAACCTAGAACCAGTACGCAGCGATAGAGAGCTCTTTAGCGTGAAATCAGTATTCGTGAGCGCGACAAATGTTTTCATTTCCGTCGATCAAGAAAAACTCCGCTCAGCACAAAGAGTAGAGTACGGGCGGTACATCGATTACATACAGCACACAGACGCACCATTACCCGAAAAAGAAACGAAAACAACCATGTCTTACTATTCAGTGCAGGACGGGCTGTTGTTTAAATCGTACCTTCCGGGATATCTTCGAAAACGAAGCACCTTCCGCGATCAACTCGTAGTACCGGAGGCCCTTGTTGGATTAATTCTGCACGCCTACCACGATCACGTTCTATCCGGAGGACACCTCGCATCTCGCCCGACTTATGAAAAAATCCGCCAGAAATATTGGTGGCCCACCATCAGCCGCGACGTACGAGAGTGGTGCGAAAAATGTCAAGCTTGTCAACGACGAAAAACAGCACACAACAGACCCAAGCTCCCGACAGGCCATTTACCTGTCGAGCGGCCATTTCAACCAATATCGGTTGACTTAGTAGAGTACAAATCGGTATCCACTTCAGCCGCAGGGATAGAATGCAAATACGTTCTCTCCATGATGGACCACCTGACGAGGTTTACGGTACTGCTGCCGGTACGTAATAAAACGGCCGAAACAGTAGCCAATGCCATAATCGAGAGAATAATCAGCATTTTCGGCCCACCAGAAACCTTGCATAGTGATCAAGGCCCCGAATTCGAGAATAAGGTGATATACCAGCTGCAACAAATACTTGGATACAAAAAGACCCGCACAACGCCGTACCGGCCGCAGGGTAGTTCAGTGTCCGAACGGGTACACTCAACGATGCACAGCATGCTAGCAATGCACAGTGAAATCGATCAAAGAAACTGGGCCACTCTCTTACCGTTCGTACAGCTAGCGCACAACACTAGCTTTAGTGCAACGATGCATGAGACACCATTCATCTTAATGTTCGGAAGACAACCCCGACTCCCAGTCGATATAATCCTCGGTATTCCTCATGTAGGAAGAACAGCAGACACCGAGGAACTCGCACAAAACACACGGGACAATTTGCAAGTCGCCTTTGAGCTCGCACGCCGAAACTTAACCGCGCGTGCAGACAAGCAGGCAGAACAAAATAGCAAACTCAAACCGTACCCGGTGTTCAAACCTGGACAGGAAGTACTCGTGTACAGACCGTACCAGGATTCGGATGGGCCCAACCCAAAGCTGCTATTACCATGGCGAGGACCGTATGTCGTCTGCTCACAATTATCACCAGTGGTGTATAGAGTACGACTAACGAACGACACCCGAGAAGTGTCAGTCCACCTAGCCCATATAAAGCCCTACCATCAACGGGAAACACCACCCGCACCTCAATTTGAGAAGCTGGCGGAATTGTTTTTAGGGAAGCCCATTCCCCTACCCGAGTTGGACCATCCAGACGCGGCTCAACCCAAAATTGAGTCCTATTTCGTAGACAGGGTAGTAGATCATAAAAGGGGACCTGGCAGACCAAGCCCCCACAACTACAAGTACCGCCCAAGACTCCGAGGTTACGGCCCTGAATCCGACCTCGAGTATCGCGCGGACGAAATACCCCAATGTCACGAATTGATCGCCGCATACCGAGCCCAAAAGGGTTTGCAACTCGCGATAACCTTACCTGCTCCGCCCCCCCTCCCTTCTCTCGGGAAACGGAAGCGTATAGTAGGCAGGGAAGAGCACGAACTGAGACAGCGCAAAATAGATTCTCAGATTCTCCGCGGCGTAACCGAACGACGAACAAGCTGGCTAACACAGTTGACTCAGCTGTAAGCACAAGAGTCAACAACGGTGATGAGAGTAGCACCAGCAGGCATGGCAGTACACGCTCGTGTCGACCATGATCTGACGGGTACTCTACCCGGCATTCCGGTGGGAATAGCTGGGGGCAAGGAGACGATAAGAAAATTGTTGTACCCAACGGAGAGAGGCTGTAAGAAGCGTGACAATTCACGCCCGTGCCCGGCACTCTGTTCTAAACGGGACTAAACAGCAACACCACCGTGTAGCCACATACAAAATTGTTAGAACACAGAACACACAGGGGAAAGGAGCTTCACGCGACTCCACCCCACCTAAGACGGAGTCACACGTTGAGACACCTAGATCAACTGAGCTGACTCCGAGTGAAAATATCTAGGCGGACCCGCCCACATAAGAGAAATCACTAAACAATTTCGCTGCCCGTGGTTCCCAGAACAGCAACCACGAGGGGCGCACCAGTACGTGTGGCCACACGGAATACGTGCGTTGAGATAATATTTGGAAACCCCATACAACTCCAGTACACGCTGTCAGCATGCAAGCTCAAAAATGTAAACATCTTCGCTGGCCCGGTGTTTCACACCCGTGTTTGCTAAACACGTCAGTTATAAGGAGTGGATGCACGCATATAACAGCTGCTGTGTCTCGATCCGATAAATCGACACCCCGTTTCCTAAAATCGACATCCTCCCGATGAACGCTACAAAACCATCCTTAGCTAAGATGGGCTTGCAGCGAATACAGAGGGGGGTGATGTGGAAGACAGGGTCGTAGATACCTATCGTAGATCGCGTACACGCATGCGCGAGAGGACACGTCACCGGTCAGGCAATACACGATCCCGGGTCGCGAACGGCGTCACCCGTCATAGACGGCGTTGACCCGCCCCCGGAAGGTCAGCCACCGAATGATGATCCCGCCGCATAACGAAGGGCATATGCCCACGGTCTCTCTAGCTCTGGCTTAGCATCTCCTTGCTACATATAAGAAAGAAAGGTTATCAGTCGCGTTCGCTGTTGAGAACGATCGTCAAGGGACCTCAGTACCGCGACGCCCTCTCCGCTTCGACTTCAGCTCTGCGACGACCTATCCGCTCCGACTACCGACCATCCGCGACGAGTACCAGACCTCCGGGACCAACCTCTCCACTTCGACTCCGGGACCCCGTGAGAGATCAGGTTCCATACGGTTGAATGTTAAAGTATTGGTGGTTGGTCTAAGAGGGAGTTTGGAGATGTATCGAAGGGGAAGGTCAAGCACCCTGGCATGATAGACTGCTGTGTGATGAGTGGGTACGTCTTTGTACGTTACATGATTGTTAAGAATTATCGATTGAATTACAGAGGTTATACATGATATATGAGAGTAGCCACTTCGCCTTTCCCGCAAACGTTTAATGTTTCAAAGTGTCATTTAGAGAAATGAACACCAGCCGTGTATGGGAATAGATAGATAGGGGCGGTGTTTGTGTGGATAAGAGGAAACGTAGTGAGGTAGGCATATCTGTAGGCATAGAACATGAGAGTGTAATGCACCGTCGTACTTGAGTAATCAATGTGTGTGAGCATGTTGATATATGAGTTACGTGTGTGTAATGTGATGCCATGGACTCGTGGATTTGAGTTAACCGGAAAAGGCGTGTAGATAAAGTATGCTACTGTGGGATGTTTGTGGGTTGGGAAGCGGATGTATATGAGTACGGAAGTGTGTATGGACTGAATGTCGATTACTTTGTGTGTGGGTTCAAAAGAGGGTGTATATAAGCATTGAAGTGAGCTGTGTACGTCAGGTTACAACATCTTTAGTGAATACGTGACCAAAGATTGTTACGATAAGTCTGAGAATTGCAACAATATTCAATTATGAGTAGTGTTCTCTTTTAATATTGCTATGTATGGGTTTTTTTGCCCTTTGGACGAAGTCGATTGAGGAATGAAAGTTATAACAGACTCTCAGTTATCACAACGCAAAACATACATTCATGATATACACATCAACACGCTACCTAGAGCCGAAGTGTTTCAAAATATAAACAACACCGACAATAACGCCAAAACATGTAAGGTCAACAGAACCAACGAACATTACTGAGTCTATTTCACGCCGGAATTCAAAAGGTAGTCGTCGGCTTTATCCCCAATCATTTAATACATATCTGTCGCGTTAAAACCACCCACAGCTCTTCACATGTCACCCGCAAACATGTCGGGATCCAGCGATCGCACTGATGAAACACCTACTACTTCGTACAAAACAATGTATTCAATAAATCGACCACTTATATATAGAACCTTCTTGTAAACTTTCATTTTAAGGCCTTAACCCTAGCCTCACTCAGCATTTGTATTCAACCCACACAGTTTAGCAAAAAAAATAACATACGTAGTCAAACCATGAAAAGAAACGGCATTATAAGTACATTTAGATACCGCTACAATTCATAGTTTTCAAGGTTGGTTACTGCATGATCATCTTCACGGATAAATATGCATTTAGCCATGCTTGACAAACACCGCGAGGGGAAACAATGAAATTCCCAAACGTCACTCGCAACTCCGTTCTTTGCCCCCCGAAGAAGTTTTCTCGGCGTACACAAATACGTTTTCCAGATATGCACAACAGCCCCACCCCCAACCACTGTAAATCAACACGTATTCGAAACCACCACTCTGAAACAACACGATAACAAAGCCTAGAACATCAACAAAAACATACACGTGTAGCAACAACCACGCGGACACAAAAAGCTGTCCGCACACTAAAACCACATATGCTTTCACATACGAAACGCTGTCAAAAGATGAAACCAATATTCGCTGGGTTCCAAATTGAGGTCTCTACGAGTCGGAAACATCACACAGTCTACATATAGTCTTTACAAAACCTAAACTGCATCTAAACGGCTCGTCGCCGAAGAACAGGTTTGATAAAAACGCAAGAACGAACAGAACGAGAGACGGGGTAATCACAGAAGCGCAGATCATTAAATAATTCGCCTGTCACATCACCTCCTTTGCAATTAGCTTTGGGAATCAGCGAACTGGGCCCAACGCATGACCGTAGTGTCTTAGGTGGAGTGAGAAGCGGTAGTAAAAATCAAGTTCGCTGCTCGATACCCTGTTCCTGACCGTCGGTATACCGAAAAATTTTCGGGCCGCGTCTCCTATGTATCAGGTGTGTGACGAATTTCATGTGTCGTTTTCAAGCGAGCGGTTGCGTTGACAAATACTACCTGGCTTGATGCAAAGGAAAGTTGCACCACTACGCGATCATCTACTACACGCTGGGGCACCACTAACAAGAGCACCAGACATGGACGCGACATCTACAGGACCACAACATCTTCGACGACAGGGGGGGGGGAAACAGGGCGTTTTATCGTACACTAAATGATAATAATGTGAAAAGGAAGCACAGACAGATATGTTGACACTGCGGTAGACCACCTTACCAACGTATTACGCAGGATATTTCGTGCCTACCTGCCGTCTGCATGATCGCCTGACAATCTTCACCATACCCAACACAGTAGCATGTGCCTAAAAAATTAAAGTAACCCTCGTGTTCAATGGCGGTGACATTGCATGCTCACATCACTTTGCTTGCTGTATTTAAAAGATGTGTCTCTGTCTTAGAATTTTCGGCCTCAGAACCCCACACCAGAACGGTAAAAATCATGGGCGTAAAATCGTATATTAGAGCCAAAAATAATGTGGAAAGGAAGTACAGGCGGATATGTTAAAATTGCGGTAGACCACTCTACCAACCTATTACGTAGGGTATTTCGTACATACCGTCTGCATTATCGCCTCCCAACCTCTGACAAACGAAGCATGGCTAATAAAGTATCGCCATTGAGTGCGGATACACCAAGCATTCCTTTCAAAACACTGACGATTCGCACTTCTCTCTCTCGTGCTAAATGGTTTTGACATTGCATGACCACATCACCTCGCCTGTAATATTTCGCAATATGTATCTCTTTCATATAATTAGCGATGTCAGAAAATAATGGTAACTACATAGTTGTACCTATCGATTAAAATATTCCATTTATTTTGCAGTCCATGTACAATACCAAATTATGAATCTTTAACATATTTTTTACCGCACCTGAAGATTGTGTTGCATACCACATCTATCATCAAATCTTGTATAATAAACATTACCAGGCGGATGATAAAAAGGGGTGTCTTCTTTCTACAACCGTCAGATTTGTCCCCTTTGGGGATTTCTAGTTTCCGCGCACATACCGAAGTGTCCCGCCCGTTCCCGCCCCTCCCGATCCCTCTTGTTCAAACGCTCTACCTAATATCAAAATCTGCCAGAGTAGGAAACACTACCATGCAGCTGATATCACCTCATTATCTTTCTAGACGTTCGTGTCGTAGCTCTAACTCCTTTCCACCCCCCCTCCCCCCCGCCCTGGCCTGTTTGTTATTTTTTCACCGCCCTCATGTTCAAACGACCCACCTACAATCGAAATCGGCCAGAGAAATAAACACTTCTACACACGATCGCCTAGACCACGCGAATACCAAGCCTCCACACATATGCGTAATACGCGCGTTCTTAGTATCACACACAAGCTTGCAAAAACGAGTTTCGACCATACCTTCGATCTCACACCCGGAGTGTGTTTTATATCATATGGGAGCTAAACATCTTGAAAACAATCCTCGCCCCCCCCCTTCCTTTTCCCCGCTCCCTCTCGCTCAAACGCTCCATCTAACAATGAAATCTGACAGGGTAGTAAACACCTCAACGCACTTGGTATCACCTCATTATCTTTCTAGATTCATCCATGCCGCTGCTGCAATCCCCCCCCCCCCGAACGCCCCCTCCTTCCCGACCATCGGCACCACCGCCTAGACCTAGCACCACGTGTGTAGCAAACCCCTACATCTATGCGACCTGAAGATGTTGTTTACAAAACCCTTTCGACACCCCCCGCCCCCGCCCCCCGCACCCCCACCCTCACCCCCTGGCATGCTCTGCCCTCTCCTGACTTATTGTACGACTTACAGGATATACATGATAAACTGGTGCGTTCTTTCCAAAACCATCAGATTTATTCCCTTGAAAGATTTACAGTTTCGACGCACAGATTGAGCTGCCCCGCCCGTCCCGCCGCTTCTTCATGATAAACTGGTGCATTGTTCATAAAACTGTCCGATTTATCCTCTTGAAGGATTTATAGTTTCCACGCACAGATTGAGTTGCCCCACCCTTGCCGCCCCGCCCCCTCCCCTATGCTCCCTCTTGATCAAACCCAGTCCCTCACGTCCTTAAAGTCTCCGCCTTCCCCTCACCGGTTACTCGACATACAGGATTCACTTGATATACTGATGCATTTCCTTCCACAGCTGTCAGATGTTGTCCCCCTTAAAAACGGATTTTATAGTTTCCGCGCACAGACTGACTAGCATCACCCTGGTGACCCTGATGGCTCCACTGTGGTTTCAAGCGGAGTCGCCGACCAATATCCTAGATGAGGACACACAAGCCGTAATACGCGCGATCGTAGTATCACACACGGCTTGCAAAGATGAGTTTCGACAAATTCATTAATCTCACAGTTGGAGGGTATTATTAAATATATAATATATACCTGGTATAGACCATATGTTAAACGAAAAAAATAACCGTTCATAAAGTCGTCAGCGCGCACGCTTGAAAAAGACAAATATGAAGACGGTGAGAGTCGAACTCACGACACATAGGACTACCCACAGATCAGTCACTTGACTCAGTAACACACACACAGTCAGTGGGTAATGCCAAAAACCAACGAAATATGTTTTCGAGTGCGTTACAAAATTCTCACCGACTTTGTAAGATCGATCTCCGGAGCTATCCCCTCTCCACGTACATCAGTAAGTATTACTCAGGAGAACACTAACAACTATCATAACCATTCATAACGTCTCCAGCGCGCACGCTCCTGGATACCAAATAATATGATTTGGGTGGGAATCGTGCTCACGACACGTTCTTCGTTGGTTCTATGCACTATACTTACTGATCCGAAAGGAAACGACACACAGCAGTAGTAGCTACGATAGAACAAGCGCTTGGAGGCGGTCATAAAAAAAGCATCGTCGGGATGAAATTTAGCTGCCAATTTGAAAATGACCCCAATTTGGAAATGTTGTCCCTTATTAATCGTTCAAGCTCTGCATACGCCGAGACCCAAGAGTAGCTCGGGCGTATACCACCCAAAATACAAAAAAAAAATCACACCTCTCCCTTTTCTCGCTCAGCGGTTATCCGCGTTCACGTCGACGTGCGGAACAGATACGGCAGGGTGAGGGGCCTTGGAGCCGCCCCCCGAAGATGGCGCTGGAACGACGCTATTTGACAGATAATTACAGCTCCGAGGATCGCATACGCCTCCTGCAAACGTTATTTGCGCGATAAGGGCGCGCAAAAAAAACGGTTTTGAGCCTATCTATATCAGATTGACGTGAAAACCAAGCACGATCGAAATGTCGAACATTTCAACAGCACCAAACGCAACAAATTGCAAAACAAATTAAAGCGATCTACTAATGGTATAACACGCGTTCTTCTAGATGTATCATGTTTGTTATGCAGCCTTTCTACTCTTCTTGCAAGGCATCATTCACAACGATTCGCAATTTTCCCGTGTTACATTCGTTAAAACGCTACAGACGTCAAGGTAAACAACCGCAATTGGCTGGTTCTTGCATGATAGGTCAACGAAAACCTTGGCATATAGAGTCAAAGCCTACTATCTAAGCCGCAATTTTTTACGCGGTCGCAAAGCGGATGGTCATTTGCATTATGAACGTTAACTAGTGTTTTTTTTATTGTTTGCGAAGGGTGTCCGTCTAGAATTTTACTTCCTATATATAGTTGTTTACCTATCTTCGTTCCCGACCGAACGTAGGGAACCTTTCTCAAATGTCGTAGTATATGTGTGTACGAAAAGCACGTCATCGCTCACGCATTATCTGTTTATTTATTTTTGTAGGTTGTCCACCGTTGTTGTACGTTGTTGTTGGTGCGTACCCAATTGGTATTTTATCGGAAATTATTTCTTCATGTGCGTGTTCACCCGAAGTTATACACATCCTTCACATCTTCTCCTGCAGACAGACGTTATTTGCGTCATAATGTCGCGCAAAAACACGATTTTGAGCGTACATCAGGTTGGTCTCCACGCTCGAAATCAGAAACACTTCAAAAGCACCAAACGCAATAATATAATGAGACGAACTAGAGCGATCTACTACTGGTATTACATCACGCGCTCAAGCCCTGCAGATGTCAAGCAAAACAAACGCTCGAGAGTACACCACCGCAAAATCCAAAACTTTAGCAAATACCTACTGTTTGGAAACGCTCGAGACGTTAAGATACAACCGACGTCGAAAGGTTACCCCATCAAAAAACAATATTATTTGCAACTTCTCCCTTGCCTCGCTCAGCATCCATCCGTGTTCACGTCGAGGTGCCCAACGAGTAATGAACAGCGAGGGGCGTTAGAGCTTCCCCCCGAAGACTCTTCGTGTTTCATTCGTTCAAGCCTTGCAGACGCCAAGCAAAACAACCCCTTGAGAGTATGCCACCGCAACATTCAAAACGTTAACAACTACCGTTTGGAAATGATGTTGGTTTTGTAAAACATCCAGGCGCTGCAGACGTCATGATTCAACAAAATAACAATATTTCCTCCTCGACGTGCGATATTTTTGCAACGTTTTGCTTGTCTCGCTCGGCATCCATCCGCGTCAGCGATGAGGTGCTGAACGGATACGGCAGGGCTTGGGGCGTTCAAGCCGCCCCACGAAGACAGCGCTCGAACGAAGCGATTTTACCAAAAAAAATCAGTTCCGTGAATCGCATACTGAGGCCGACACGGAAACAAACTCCTGACCGAATCCCCGAGAAAAAGAATGATCATACGAGTGCATATATATATTCATAGTGCATAGTAATCGTCATTATTGACGAAACCAACGACAAAGCGAAAAAGTAAGACGACTGAGTTCATACGCAAAATCGCAAAATCCTAAACTTGTGTCAAACACACCATTGGGTGCACCCAAAGCAAGCCCCCCGTAACCATCCTTATTCCACCTGTTTATTTGATAAATTTGAACTACGACCGAGCTGTCCCCCCTAAACAAAAAAAAAATACCATCCACCGACAACGCGCTGTCCATTTGGTTCGCTCTTCTTCAAAAGCCAGCGATTGCTTTACACACTTCATGCACTGTTGTTGCACACGTCGTAAATTGGGGAAATATAACGACTCAGCCCGCACACCAGTACTACTGTTTGTTTAAATAGACGTATTGACAGCCCCTCCGGGTGGTTTGCGCCACCCACGCAATTGGACTACCCGCCGAACTCTCTAGTGGCGTTTTCTTCCTTCGGTATATTAACTTCGAGACTGAGTTATGTCTGTAAGGTGCAAACTGCCCCCTTGCTGGCGCCAAAAAAATTGCTGTGGTATTTTCAAGGCCCGGCTCGCATCTTGTGCCCGACAGTTGTTGTTGTTGTTGTTGTTGTTGTTGTTGTTGTTGTTGTTGTTGTTGTTGTTGTTGTTGTTGTTGTTGTTGTTCTCACATTTTTTCGCATAATCAAGTCCGTGGTCACGGGACAGCTTCAAAGGGGTACCCTTACTCCCTACCATCGGCTCAGGGAGCTGAAACGAGGGTGCTCCGAGAACCCAAGGTTCTGCCATAGCACCTGTAGTTCCCCCAATAACTACCGTTCGGGAGCTTGAAGTTGATTTCTGCTGGGCAAATCGTGTGCCTGAGCTGGCCGCAAGGTTTGCCTGGCATTTATGTGATCGTGGTGCCTGTGTCACCGCCGGTTTCAAGGGGTACATGGGTAGTTTGCGTCGTCAGTCGTAGAAAGACACTGCTATATAACAACTATATTTCTGTAAAAATAATCGCAGACTGTTTCCAAGCGACTTGCCTCTTAACTTGTGGTTACAATTCTTGACGAGTTAAAGCGCCGCCGTGGACTACCGTAAATCGGTGATGGATCGACCACAACGCCGGAGTACCTGCGGTATCTTTGCTAAACACCGTAAATAGCTGCTCAAACTCTTTAAAAGAACGTGACAACGCATTGGATGGGCCTTGAGTCGGAACCAGCGCCAGCAGTACGCACTCGAAGCAGTTTCGTAAGCTCGTGGGAGGCGTCCACCTTCAGCACGATACTGTCAATGTTTTGTTGGCGTCGCTGAAAAAAGTTCTCGCGCGTCTTTTTACTTTGAGAATGCAAGCAAAGAAAACTAAGCAGTTTCGGTCAAGCAATTATCAATGTTCAAGATTCTCTAGACGAAGGACGGACCCTGCACCCTCCACAACTATTATCGTATCCTTATTCCATATTGAATTCGCCCGAACACACACTCAATCGACGAGCTGGTCGAGGTTCGCCACGGGTGCTCCCTCCACCCCTTCGCACCACACTGTAAACATTAGGTATGTTGAAGAACAATTACCATTGTGTCCGTGCGGATCATCGAAGCACTCGAACCCGTTTCCCGCTGTCGTTTGACTGAGCGCCGGTCCCTAGACCGCAATGTCCTGGTGTAGTACCTCTGCATCGTTAAACATTCTCGGATGCTTGCGCCAAGGCGTCGGTTGACGCAGCTAAAGCCCATTGCGTACACCACGTTGGCAAAAACCTTCGCTATCACGTCGCGGTGAACTGCAGAGTTCCTTGCAATGAACATCTACCTTCAGCCGATGGATTCCTTGTGAATCCTACTATATAACACTCCTCCTTAAAGGAAATTACCATACAAAAATGAGTTAGAGATATACTCACCGTTATAATATGCTGGTTTGAACCGTAGTTTGCAAATATTACCATGTCAGAGTGTGTCATCTTTCTCTGCTCAAATTCACTCTATTTTTCTTGTGAAAGGCGGTTTTTGCTGAAATAAGATCGTGTCAGGGTGAATGTTGCTATTTCTTCTCAGCCTGCGTATGCTATGCTTTACATCTTCCGCAGATCATTTCACCGCCCCCCCCCGTTGGCCGGTAGGTTCTAACTATAGATGCTGTGCAACTCAAGTTTACGTCACGGTGGACGTTTTTAGAGCCAACGGTGTCTTCGACTAGATGTAGAATTGCCTCCGTCGCTTCCGACGAAGTCTGCTTATATTTCTGATCAACACATCATCAATTCCTGCTGACTGTTTGTGTGTAAGTTCCACTAGACATGCTTCGTTCTCCCTTTTGAGTGTCGCCTTCCTACGACTAAAGTTGTGCCCGCATTTGTCTTCTGGTTCCTTGAGCTTCTCTAGGTAATTCTTCTTTCACGCCCCCCGTTCGTCGTCACCCCCCTTGGCCTGCACGTTGCCATCGAGAAGTGTTCGAGCTGAGACCATCTAATCTATAATTTGGTTGGCAGCTTCGTCCCATGCACTGGTGCGAAACTCAAAGAGGCGCTGGGATTCCATAAGGTACTCGTATCTCCCTTTTTCCAATACTTTCCACACAAACGTTCCAAACGACTTATCGTTGCAGGCTTCGACGCCTTGCTTGATGGTCCAGTTGGTGATATCTGCCGCTGTCTATTCCTTGTTGTTTTCTTTCAAGAGAGGAAACCTGTCGTACAAGCGTGTTCGCCGTTTTTGTCCCGTACCTACACTGCCTTCGGAAATATCCCCGGTGTTAGCTTCCTCGCATTCCTGGTTGTCGGACATGGTGTCGATGTTGATATAGTAATGTGTGATGATGACGTGTGGCTTCGCCCAAATGGCTCCTCCTGATCTCGATCCATCTTGCTGTCGAATTCCTGTATTTGAAAAAAAAATGCGCGTGTTGTCTTCATAACTTGGTCTCCTTTTCTCCTTCTCGTTTCCCGAGGTGTACTCGTTGTCGTCGTCATTGTAAAATATTTCCCTTCGGGTCGATCTTGGGTTGCTCGTTTCCTCCTTAGATCTACTTTCTTGTGGTGTATGCCTCGATAAGGTTCAGTTGGTCTCAATGCGTGTTCGTCGTGAGGAACTTAGTCCCTACGTCTGTCAGCTGGTTCTGTGTTGCTACGTGGTGGATGGTAATTTGCCGTCCTTGACCAGCTCCTTCACGTAAAAGAAGTGCAGAGCGATGTGTTTGTTGAGAGCTGTAGGTGATGTTCCCTGCTATGTGTATGGCTCCGGTGTTGTCGCACAAAGAGCGGTATCGGATCAAACAGATTTTCAAATCCCAGCTCGGCCATCGTGTTGGATAGATACATTGTCTCCTTGCTTGCGTGTGCCACTGAGATGTGTTCCACCTCTAGAGTCGACTGCGCCGTTGCGTTCTAGAGCGCAGCTTTCAAGCTCAGTGGTCCTCCGGCCAGCATGAACAAGTAGCCGGAGGTCGACTTTAGGTTGTCAGCGTTGTTTCCTCAGCTCGCATTGCAATACCCCGTCATTTCGAAACACCATGTCTTGTACGTGATGTCTAGGCCCATATTTCTCTTTAGGTAGAGGAGAAGATGCTTTGTTGCTGACATGTGTAGTTTGGATGATTCGCTATTGACTCGGGGCAGTTGGTTGACGGCGTACGTGATATCGTAGTTCGTGCATTGGCTCAGGAACATCAGAGATCCCGTGATGGCCTGGTAAGGTTTGGTGCCCGGAGAGTCCAGCCGCATCGTGTCCAGTTGCTTGAGGAATAACTTCGCTCCTGCTCCCGTCGTGCTCACTGGGTTGCATTCTGCCATTCCTAATTGCGCCAGGACTGACTTGGCGCAATGCTTATGGCTAATGGTCATAGTCTTAGCCTCCCTGTCTTTGGCGATTTGCATGGCTTGCATCTTTGAGACGTCTCCCGTGTTGAGCATGGCGTGTCGGTCCATTAGCTGGATTTTATGGTCATCCAGTAGCGTCGTTTCTCCTCCAAGATGAAGAAGGTCGCCTACGTACATGGTCAGAATGCTGCGGCTGTTGTCTGAGCCGACTATGAAGAGACATGGATCAGACGCAGTCGCTGTGAACCTTATGTCTGTCAATGAATCGTCGATAGTGTTGAACCAGTTGCGAGGGCTTTGACAAAGTCCGTAGAGGCTCTTCAAGAGTTTCATCACGTTGGGACGTCCAGTGGTAGCGTCAAGCGATTCGTAGCGTAGAAGAGCCATCACAAACACTTCCTCCTGTACCTCGGCGTTTAGAAACGCCTTCCGTACATCAAGCTGGAATACTTTCCAGTCTTCGCTCGCAGCTATGGCGAGGGCCATGCGGGTGCTCTGGATACGGCATACTGGTGCATATGTTCAGCCACAGTCGATTCCCGGTACTTGTCTCCAGCCCTGAACCACAACTCCACCTTTCCGGGTGTGATCGGCTTTGACCCTAAAGACCCATTTGGTCCCGATCATTTTGTGCTCCAGTGGTACTGAGTCTGGAGATACCAGGTTAATAACCGCGTGTTTCTGGAGGCTGTTCATGTCCTTGCTTGATGTTATTTTCCGTTTGGTCGCTTATGGCGGTTCCATCGCCTCTTCGAGTGTGTTCGGGATCGAAATGACCTCCTCATCCGAACTGTGCTCAGAGACAGGGTTTCCAGAAGCTAGGGTGTAGTCAAGGTAAACTTTCATCCTGTGGCGTGGTTTTGTACTCCGTCTAACCTGGGTTTGGTTTCAGCTACCAGCGCGTATTCCATCATGTTTTCTTTTTCGTTTGCGACCTGCGATTGTGCTTGTGAGCAATCCCAGGCTACGCAGTTCTTGCTGCTGATGAGGGTTTAGTCCTTCGTGTGACACCGGAGTTAGGGCACCACTTGGGCGTGTGCCCTTGCGTGTTGCGCCTCCGAGTCTGTTGTATGTCGGCAATGCTCCTGTTTGGATCGTCTCTCGGTGCCTGGGCACTGTCGGCGCCTTCAGCGGCCGGCTGATCCGCGCAAGTTGATGTTGCGTGGTCCATGTTCCTGCTCGTGAGCTCCGACAGAATCTTCGAGAGGCTGTTTATCATTTCGTTGTGTGGGATACAGATGTCGTCGCTGTTTTCTTCCGGCGAGCTGTCTTCGTGAGTACTGACTGCGGCACCGTTGGTGTGGCCCTCAGTAGAGGCAGCCAGTGTCGCTGCTGTGGTATCGATGAAGATGCCACTGCGCCTCTCTGCCATGAGTCCCGTTGTGTTGCTGTAAATCTAGTGCGCTCTGCTGTTCATGCTGTACAGACAGTATTTTGCTTCCCAGGCGTTGTCCTCGAGTTTCGACATGTGTGTTTCGACGTGTACGAAGACGTCGTTCTACGGTAGCCCCCCCGACTTTGAATTGACGAAATCGCCGGTTTTAAAACCAGATCGCGGCCGTACCTCCTGAAATATAGTGCCGCTTGCGAACCTCGACGTCATCGTTGAAGGGTCCTTCGCAAATAATATAATCTTTAAAGACTACTATTTAATAGCGGCTTTTCCCTTGTCGAACAGCCATGAAACGTTCGGTAAAGGAAATTACCTAGGATGTACATACCTTCAGATTGAACACATTACGCACCCGTAATTACGCCAAATCGGGGATTGACATTACGCACGCGTGATTACGGCTACCGCGCGGGGACAAAAGCCCCCCATCCCCGGGGGTTCCGTATATAGCTGTGTTACTCTGTACCCAGGGGTTACGTACGTAGCATTTGCTCTCTTGCTTCGCGTTGTCGCCAAGATGTGGTGTATGGTAGTATGCTTGTATGTTTGATTATGATACCCTACCGCCACAGCTACAGCCCTGAAGCAACCGTTGGAGAGCATGTTGTATGTAACATGTTGTATGTTGTATGTTGCATGGTACATAGCGCAGAGTATAGACTTCAGAAAAGTCAAAAAGAAAAAAGATCATGCTCATTCTCCATTCTCCATGTCCTTACTCGGAGCGATCAAACATCAACCCAGCTGCTTCAAACTTCAACATTCTGAACCAAGTAGCACAAGAGACGCACCGTAGAAATACGGAACGTTACCGCGAAATATCGACAATACGCACGGCCCATCCACATTACCCGTAATTACCGTAATGCGTAATGTACATCCCTGGAAATTACAGGTTTTGGGGGGGGGCAATCGTAGAATCCGTCGACATCCCTAGCTCCGATCTTGCGGAGGTGATCCAGCTTGGCAGATACGCCGAGCCGTACCGTGAAGGGGGCATGTGATTGGAGCGCGGAGTGTTGCAAGCGGTTGGCCAAACACGTTGCCGAGAAAAACATTCCTCCCGAAAGAGATTTTGGCAATCCCGCATCTTCAGTTAACTTGTAGACAGCATGCGATGTTGGCCATTGTTCGCCCGTCTCGTTCTGATACCCCGTTTTGATGAGGAATGTTGGTGGCGGAAAACTCGTGACGAATCCCCGTTCCAAGGCAGTTATTTTCGAAGTACCCTGCCGGATACGGTCCGTGCGAAGGCGTTCGATCCGCCGGACCCGCGATACTACCACGGTCTGCACGAACTATTAAAGTGAGCTTACTGCATCACCATCCTCTTTGATGAGTCCGTTCCTTTTGCTGTGCTGGTCCGTGAATTAGCTGACGTAGCGAAATCCTCCAAGTGCTGGTAGGGATAAAAGTCCGAGAAATTGGTGTGCACCAGTTGAAGAGGGCGATCGGTATTAGGGGTAGTTGTCGTGGGATGGCACTGTTGCTTGCTTTCCCAAACGCGCACACGTCGCATGGCGACATGGTTTTACTGTAGTTGATGCCATTGCCTCCGACGTCGCGCAGAATACTCAACCTTTGGGAGTTAATGTGTCCCATTCGTCTGTGCCAAATATCAGCCGGCACCCGTATCGCTGAGAGGGCCACCTCATTTCTAGTAGCTTCCGCAATCAGGATGGCAAAAGATAGCAGATCTAGGTTCATGTTCAGCTAGTGTAGTGGCAGGACGTGGTGCCTTTGCTCCAGACGGGGACGAGAGTCGATGATGATGGTTATTCCGGTCTCAGCTGCTTGTGACGTGGAAAACAGGTCATGCCCCAGCCCAGGCACAATGAAGCCTTCACTGTTCACCTGGTCCTTGTTGATTTTCGTGCCAATGCTTTCCCGGAAACCGTACCAGTGGCTGTTCCTAGTGAAACTTGTCGTCCTGCGGTCACTATCTTGTGGGGTCTCTCGAGTGGTTTGTAGCTAAGCAGCTTGTCCTTCATCCCCGGGTGAAGTTCATCATCACAGTAGTGCCCGGATGCTCCACTATCCACCAGCATGGTCAAGGTTTTCGGAGCAATCCTGGATGTGTCAGCAATAGTCTCCTTTCTCTATGTTGTTGCGCAGTTCCCTAAACCTCCGCCGATGGGGTCCACCCAGACGTCACGAAGGCATACCCGAAGTCGTCTTCTTCTTCCGTCGTTGTGGACTCAGTCGCTGAGTGAGCACTTTGTACTTCTCGGTGTGGATGGTTCTCCGTATTGTGCTTCCCTTTCTGAGCGTTGCACTCAGCATCGCTGTGTGTCGTAAAATTGGGTATCGAGCACCATTTTGGTGTGGCAGATCGCTCCTTGTTGCTGTTTGTGCAGTTTCGCTTGATGAGTCCCAATTCTTGGCAGTTGTAGCATCGGATCTTCCGTGAGATTTCGTTGTTTTCATTGTCCCTTCTCTGTCGGCAAGCTTGTTTACCTGTCCTGGTATCGAAAGTCGGCCGATGTACAAGTTTCTCATCATCGATCGAATTTGGTTAATGGCAAAGTTTGGGCTGTGAAAGGTCGTCATCTTTACGAACTCGTGATCGTCGGTCAGGCCTGGCAATTATATGTCTTCAAGCCTCTCGTCCGAGATTTTCTCTCTTGTATTTCATGCAGCCGCCCTCGAATCTCCGTTGGCTTGATGTTATAATCATCAAGATCTCGCCCTTGCTCAATCCGGAAGCTCATAAGCTTCTCGTAGCAGGCCCGTCGTGCTTCCATGCTGTTACTGTTGTACGTGGTGTACAAAACGTTCCACGCCGTCCTTCCGTGCCCCAGACCCCCCGCCGAAGTCATGTCTTCATATTCTCGAACTAGTGTAGCTGCAGGGCCGCTAGTTACAAGGTAAGGAACCGAGAGGAGGGTCTCGCACGCTCGCTTCCAGCGTTGAATTTCTACCCGATTTGCTAGAGTGTCCGGCGTGTCACTGTCCGTGATTGCTGGTACCGGTTCAACCGATCCGTTCAGAACATCAAACACGTGTTCGTCTGACATAGACAAGACTACGCGGGTTTTTGAACTCCATTCGCGATAGTTTTCCTGTTTGGTCCCATCAAATCTGAGAATATTCCTAATGGTTGATGTGACCACGTTACCGGGGTCCTCCATGACTGCGCTGAATGCATTGCTTGTTGTGGCCTGTGCCGTCGTGTATATTCTCGCACCCAGCTCGATCCTGTCCGTGGGACGCCTGAGACATGACGACCCGCTCGCCGGGCTTTGCTCTTTCTTCTTTCAGCTCCATCTTGTACGCAGATTGCCTGAAGCGTGCCGCTCTGTCCACCGGTAGTTTTTTTCTCGTTTAGCGTGTTCTCGTACGCAGATCGCCTGGAGCGTGCCGGTCTTTCCATCGGGCTTCCGTTTCTCGTTCAGCTCGATCTTGTACGCAGATCGCCTGGAGCGTGCCGTTCTTTCCATCGGGCTTCCTTTTCTCGTTAAGCTCCATCTTGTACGCAGATCGCCTGAAGCTTGCCGGTCTGTTCGCCGGGCTTCCTTTTTCTTCGTGCGCGTTGTCCCAGTGCCGGTTGGCTCGACTCACTTTTATTCCAAGTTTCTTGCGTAGTGTTCCAGCAAAAACACCAGTCCTGTGCTCCACAGCAGGGGATGTTCATGCACTGTTTGTTAGACGCTACCGGGGCTCATAACCTGTTAGAAATTCATTGGTGCCTGACCAATGACGGTCTTCAAAGACAAACACAGAGTCCTGGCGAGACAAGCTCGAGCCTGACTGGTAATGATTTAGACGATGGTGGATCACTTTAAATGGGCTCTCGTTGGGGCAATCAAAAGTTATGTCACTGTGGACTGTCCAAGTTCATGCAGATGTGAAAGGTGAACTCGATGTGCAAGCAGTCGTGTCTCTTTCTTTTACTCTATCAAATAATCTCGTGTGGTAGAATCCACTGCATACGACACCCAGGTCAATCTTGCGCACGTGGTGTAGAAAGCACTTCGATCTTACGCACGTGACCTAATCAACGCGTTGATCTTACGCACTGATCCGCCAACGCGTTACTACTTGGTGGAATGCTGTACCATATATGTATCCTCTTCTATATTCAAAGAAGCAACAACTATCGCATAGTTCGGCAGCTTACCCATTACTCTGCATACACTCATTTGACCATGCAATGAACATCTACCTTCAGCCGATGGATTCCTTCTCGATCCTATTGTTTGACAGTAACGACTCCGCAATCTGTGCCTCGCAGCTCTGGAGGTAGCAAACACAACAAGAGAACGGCGAACACGAGGAGGGGAGGTCGGCAGCTTGTGGCAGGAGAAACGGTTGTGCGCGCGATCAGTTGCTTCTGCGAAAAATAAGAGTCTCGCCACAGCAGTAGTCACAACGAATTATTGCCACGGCAGTCACCACGGCAGTACCAGCGAAGTCTCACCGCAGCAGCAGTCGCAGCAAGCAATCAGCCAGAAAATGAGCCAGTCTATCACACCTTGACCTTGTCTTGCTGACGATGCTCCTCTCTTCTCTGCGTGCTTCGCTTGCTAATCAGCAACACGACAAACTGATCCAAGGTTCCCTTTGCTATACCAGGACAAGTACAAGTAACCACCCGCGTTGATCTCATTGGTCAACGTGCAGTAACCCCAAACTTCTTCCGTACATACAAAACCCTTATTTTCTCGTGCCTCGATAATAATACGCAATAATATCACAAAGCAAGTTAAAAAACAACCCACCCAGGCCCCCTCTTGTTGTCCTGTCCGCGATGGGGGCATTTGTAAAATGGTTCAAGAGGTAGCAACAGAAACACGTAGAACAGCCCTCCGCGTCTGCCTCTGCGTCCACCCATTGGCAACTACGTCTCTAGTTGTCTTGAATTGCAGACAAGGTGGCCGTCGTTCTGGTACGCCGCGAGGGTGAGTTTGCTCGGGCACCCAGACAAACAAAGAAAAACGGAGGTGGTCGTCTCCAACGTTGACCGTGTTGCGCGCCATCGTGGGATCGGAAGGATGTACCTGACAAGGTTTTGTACGGATCCGAGCCAGTCAGTTTGTGCCTGCCGGCCTCTTGAGATTGCTTGATCTGTACAAGAAATTATTCGGGCGACGTCGTAGACGCCTCCTGGTATACGAAGTACAGAGACATGAGCGGAGCGACCGGACGTGTCACAACGTCTGTACCCCAGAATCAACGACATTACCGCCTGCCTCCGCATAGCGGAACGAGAGCGTACGAGTACGTACGGCTACAAAATCTACTCTATGTACATTTTGACCAGACAACAAGCCTTTAGTGTTCATTTACTCGTAAACGTGCACTAAAGCAAGCTTATAGGTAGAGTAAAAATCATACGACAGACCACAACAGCAAGATGCGTGATTTAGTACTGCTGTACTAAAGTAACTCCCAGACGTGGCGGAGATGGATGTCCAACACAAGGAAGCATCTTTTCGTTGCCCGCGTCGTGAACCATGCTGTCCTCATAGTACTCGTCGCTTTCCAGGATAACAAGAAGGCAGACCAAAAATTACAATATACGAGGAGAGCACACATAGGAAGTCGGAAGGCGTTGTATTGAAGACGTTATTGTGCGGAACGCACATTTTCCAGGAAGAAAACAATCCCGAGCCAGCATTTCTATTGCTTATTGCACTAGGTGTCATGCACTGTACCTGGTACAGGACACTGGACAATAAAAGGGTAACCAGAAAGCCAGACTGGGATTTACAGAGGGGGGGCGGACCGGGAACGGTTTGTTCTAGTGTTGTGGAAGGCTCCCTCTCCTTAATAAGATCTCAGCCCGGGTCATACTTATGTTTCTCGTTAGGGGTCCGGTTTTGCTGTTGTACTCTTGTATAACACGCATCTACTAGCTGGTATCATATGTTCGGACAGGTTGTACCTGGTACATTCTACAACTCGAGTGCCATGGAAATTAAGACCTGATCGTGGTAGTACATACTGCTGTTCTGGTAAGTACAAGCTAGATACTTGTTTTGGGGGGCTGCTGCTCAATAAAAAGGCAGTCTCCCACCAGCAGATAGCGTTAGGATTCCGCTGAAGAGCCAAGCAGTAGTCTCACCGCATCAACTTTGACAACAAGCGTAGCACCAGTCGATCCCTGCACCATGGCCTCCTGTATCGCCGGATGTACCATCAGCGCTATCATGACCTCTTCCTCCTGCGGAAGTTCCACCACATGATGACCCCCCCCTCCTTGCTGAACAGCTTCGCTGTGCAAATCCACCGACATCCCCACCCTCTTTCAACGAACTCGGGGCTGCTTGCGTCGACCACCTTACGTGTCTTCTCCACACGACTTTCGGGGCCAGATCGCTGCGACTTAGATCTGTATTTCGATCCCTTTGGCCTTCTAATAGGCATATAGCAACAACGGCGAGTCGGGCGCCACGCGAGACGAGTAGCAGATCGGCGACAGCCAACAGCTTTGCCGCCGTAGCAGAGTCAGTCTGTCGTAAACTGTCGCAAAGACTCAGCAACCAGCAACAAAACACAGGCAGCAAACTCACAGCTAATCGCGCAGCGCCTGTCCCACGCTCCACTCCATTGATTGGTCGAAAATGAACATATAGGCTTCCGATTAACCAACCAACATGGGGACCCTTATTGAAGGTACATTGTGGAAGAGTAGATGATTGGCCGAGAAATAGAAATAAAAAAATGTTAGGCCAACCCCTATGGGAGATTAGGTAAGACCATGGGAGTGAACAACTCATGTTCGCAGGAAAGGCAACACAACGCTAACTGTGCCAGACGAAGGTTGCACATTTTCGATCGAGATAGACTAATGATTCAACAATAACCCGCCACGAACCGAGTTGCACACACACGCAGAAACCACAAAAAAACGCGTACTCGGACGATTTCCACACGACGTGTCACTATTCAATACTTCGAATTATATATTTAGGTTGCATTGTTAAGTTTCGACAAAAAATTCGATCTCACAGCTCGAGTGTATTTTAATTTTTGAAATATTTGCTGCGTAGACTACACGGTGCTGCGTCAACAACGTGGTGTTCGAACCCTATCATTACTCATGTACATGCAGTGAATACTGCACGCCGGCAAATTCAATCTAAATCGTGCTTTTCCACGCTTGACGCTATAACGACACATGCAACACAAGCCTCTGTAGTGCGATTCGACACCGGCACCCATCAATGCAGCAACCCTCCAACCTAAAAGGCACAGACAGGACTACTGTGCCCAATTCTTCTACGCGTGTTATTCAAAAGTAGACAATGTCTTCCTGAATCATTTGGGGTATATGCAACCATTAATAGCGCCGACAGTCAAGGGTAGGCGTCGAGAACGGCGATTCGATGGCGGAGACCGTGCCTAGCATTCAACGTAATCTACACTCCGTAGACTGTACATGATATGTATTGAGCATTGTACGCTAGACGATACACCATCAAAACAAGTCACGTACTCTCCTATCGAAAATATCATGAACCCTTTCGCCACGTGTACCCCATGTAAACAGCGCAGGACAGCACAAGTCCAACCAAATGGGCAGCTAGTAAAACCAGTGTTCACACCCGAGAAAAAAAAGGAAATGTATGGCACCTTTGTCTATACACACAAACGCTGTGGCGCAAGAGAAAGCAAGCCAGTACCCCCTTATCCAACTCATGCTGTTTATGGATCAGCGGCAAGTGAAGAGACTCATGCATAAATCCACGTAATCACGTGCGCATTTGTGACTGGCTATGGGAATGGCATTGTGGAATGTACCACCTGTTTCTTTACCTATAGACTATATGCCTTATACTCCGTGTCACCGAAATACCACCATCAAAGCGCACTACCTCCTGCCTCAACACAAAAGTCAAAAACACGATATAACAATTTTATTCCGAGATCTCCCTTATAGACTAAGCTTGTAGGCTACCAGCTTCATGAAGTACACTACTGTCACGACGAGCGAAAGACATTCTTCCATATTTTATGTAAACGAACCGGAGTTGCAGGACCTCGGACGGATAGCATAGCAAGGGATCGACCAACGTGCGTAGGCTTAGATGGAGAGCTGGGGTAGGTCGATCACTTGGAAAGCACGATTACATTAAAACTGTGAACCGGTGAACTTGAGCACTGTGAACCTGTGAACTGAGTGCTAAGAGTGAATAACTGGCACCAAATGCTTTCACCTGCGCCACCTGAAGCGCTATCCTCACGCTCGAAATCCATCCCGCACGACAAATCCGTCCGCTCGCTTGAATCAAGAAGCAACCAGGTTAGACACAATATACTTGAATATGAGTCTCGCATTCGGCCCTTGACACGTTAGAAGAAGTGATAGGAAATACAACAAATTTGTGGAGGGCGCAGTTTTATTCCCCGTAATAAGGCTTCCTAGCCGGAATTGAACCCGGGCCTAGTGCTATTTACTGCCGAATATCCTGACAGGCAGACCACCAGGGAATTCTACTTGCTGTGCGTGCATGAATACATCGCCTATCGATCGACATTTTCGTATATTGAGGCATACCTACTTTTCGTCCACATTGCATGCACGATGCATCCGCCGCTTCGCTACCAGCAACATGCCATCTCGTTTTGACCTCGCCCCATGTTGTACGAAGTAAACAACTAAGTGTCTGTGGCCATTGCAAAGCAAACACCCTCCTCTTTCGGTATACCGAACGAACAACCACTTGTAGAATTGTAAAGGATAGCAGCTATTCTTGACACACGCACCCAGGTCTCCGATTCCTTCTCCCTAGTCTTTCACCGCTTCTAGTTCGTTTCCTCCGTGTATGCCTCATCCGCGTAAGCCTTCAGGATGATTTCTCGCTACTGCTTGTTACAACAGCTGTCTGCAAACACCAGTCTTGTCTCACGCAATCCTCTTCCAAGCGTCTGTGCTATATAACATATCTCGGAAGTGAAACCTCGAACAATACCTTACGGTAACAATCGCCGTACTCGGGCTTGGTTCGCAATCACTCACGCTTGTGTCAGATCATGTTCAGGTTCCTATTCCCCTCGTTTGGGTTTGTGTTATTTGGACTGAGACCGTCAGCGATACGCTTTCTAAACTGACTGAAGTTGTACAGACGTAGGCAGTATTCCGCTACTTATTTTACGTGACACCATTCCAATACGCCATTACACCCCCCCCAGCCCGTGCTAACCGGGCTGTGGATTCACTGGAGTAGAGTGAGGGCCTTCTCCCACGACTAGTCGTGTTTCGATTACCCCAAGGGTCGACTGAGTGGCGTCTACCATTTTTGTGGATAGGCGTCTCTCCGGGGGTAGGGACCCTGGGCCTCGCGCTTTCCCACATTAGCTCCCAGATTGGTACTGCTGGACTTGCTTGGATTTCCCATCAAGGGCTCCAGCTGAAAGCCTCTTATCCACCACTTCCCGGCTTTTACCTGTGACAAGGGTAGGCCGAGCCCTTGATCTTGCTCGCGAGTCGATCTTCGGCTAACGTCTTCCCCTATTTTCCACCGAACTCCACACCACCATCCTCGTGTTTACGGGGAACCGGATTGCGTATTTCCGATCCTCCTATCTTTCAGGATCTCAAGTTCGTTTAGCTCCTCTCAATCTACGTCTGCGTATCGATCCCGCCAGTACGGTGACTTGCAGTTGAAGATTCTCTAGAGGTGACGCTTCTTGGTTCCTCCAGCCTCAGCGAATTTCCTTCATATCACGGTCCCCACGGGGTATTGTTTCAGCGCATGTTCGCGGTCAATCCGATCTCTTTCCTTCCACGTTGGCGTTGAAACCGGCCTTGCATCGCATATCGCTCGGTTATACGTTTCCCACATCGCATGGAAAACGTCCAGCTGTGAAGTGGTGAATTTGTCTCGTGCCTCGTCTTCGGACAGCCACTGCGACTCTGTGCCATCCACCAATCGTCCGTTGTATCGACACTTCTAAGCGTTGTCCTGACCCATCACAACCTTTCTGTCTAAACGAGTGTACATAGGCGACGTTGCAGTCGATGGCTCCTCAAGTCCGAAGTCAACTCCTCATGCTAGGTGAGCAAATTGGTTTTCGAAGTCGTGACGGAGGTCGTTCGGACGTAAGAGGGACAACTTGATATTCACCGCTGACTCCCGTCGTCGGCGAATCCCTCGCGCATTCATCACGACGGTGTAGCTGAGTCCTGGTAAGACAACTTCAGTAATCTATCAAGGTCCGGTCCAGTTTTCGTGGGCTAGTTTATGATGTATCCCCTCCCCTGCCATAATCGACTCCGCCTCCTTCACCGGCACCTTGTCTCTGACAACATCACGGGTTCCCACCGAGGTCTGACCGACTTCAGCCTTCCGACTCTCACGACGTTTCTGTATGTTTTCATGTATTTTTAATAGAGCCACCCGTACATCCCGTGCCTCCTTGTACGCTTGACGTTTGTCGGGCACGTAACTGTGCATCCCGCTTCTGAAATAAGCACCATGGATTTCGGGGTGCGTAGCATCAAGTTGCGTGCGTGCATCCCGACCGAGAAAAAGACGGAAGGGAGAAGGGTTTCTTCGGTAGGAGCACCACACGAGTTGAGAGTGAAGTTCGATGTCTTCTAGCGGCAGTAGCTCGTGCCCAGTGCCCACTACACCTAGAATGTGGGGCGGAGTGGTGTTGTATTGGCGTCCTCCCCATGATACACCGTTGCCTATTCTTTATATTGGACTGGGTCGGTATGCGCGGGGTTCCTGGTTGACGCTCTCATGGCCCACCGCCCGTCCGGCTCGTATTTCGTGCAAATGACCTGGATTCGCTCGCTGGATATTTCTAGCACGCGCAGGCCTTGTGTTCAGTGAAAAAACGGTACGAGATGAACGTTTTTGCGGTCTATGAGTTCGTGGCGCTAACGAAAAAATACCTTGTGCTCATCGTTCTGACTTCGCGTAACAGTATATATTTTACATTTGATATGAGAGCTTCTATCTGCCCGAAATGATGTGCAGAAATACTAGTTGCTGATGATGTGGCATATAGCGGCTACACACGGTGGATTCGTCTGGTCAATCTTTGATCAGACATTTGTCGTGCTAGTCTCAACATGAATCGTGGATAATGACACGAGCGAATATCATTTAGTTGCATTTGCGTACTAACCCATTTCCTTAAGAAGCCAACATGCTCGCGTGAGCACGATAATCCATTAACCAAAAACGATTGGGCCCTCAACGGTCGCTTGTGTAAAGAAAATAGATGCGCCATGTGTTTTGTGTTCTTCGTTTTTCTGGAAACGATCGCATTTTTCATATCAATGTGGCATAAGCGTGCGCCATCATCAAAATACTTAAACGCGCGGGACAGGGGGCGTATTTCGGCATACACAAACGAACTCCGATTCTACTGGGTTTCCTATCCTCTTCGCCGCTCAGAAACGTCCTTTTTCACACCCGTCGGTTCTCCTTTGACCGAATCAATCCCAATGCATATGTTACAAGGGTACCAAGAGACAGCCTTGGTGGATGTTAGCGACACGTTCGGCATACGACGTGGCTCCACAGGGAAACCATGATAACGCACGTTTAGACATTGACGGGACTAAGTCGATATTCACCGCAAACACAGACGCCAAATGGCACGATATGAACTCCCGGCTACATATCGACAAATTGCTCAAGGTGTACCTCTACATCTTGTTTTTATTGTTCAACTCATGCCACGATAAAGGCGCGCAGTTTTCATTTCCTGAGAGGCCCCTAACCGTCTAAGGCAACATACATACAGAAAGAGATACCCAATGCCCTAACCCGTGCCTTAGGTATATAAACCGTTGTTATCGCATGAAAAGGGGACAAGGTTTCGGCGATTTTAGTTCGGAGCCCCGCCGTTCAAAACCCCCTTAACGTTATTGCATCACAGACGTGAACGAACGAGTGGGACCCAACCATGGCCCACAAATACCTAGCATAACTGCAGCGCGGGCTCTCTGACTTAATGGCGTATGATATGTCCTGAAGACGGCAGCCGTACGTCCATGCCTCATGATCATGTTTTTTGGGGTTGTCGCGCAAGCCTCCGAATTGCTCGATGCATTAGAATCGGGTTTGTACGCTAACACCGATAAAGGATCACCAGTCGTAGAGAGTGGCGTATTCTTCTCGTCACCGCTAGACGTACGATATAAAATGCGCAAGGCTCGTGTCGCTTGCTAACGTTTAATAAATGGTTGAACTATCTCCCCACCTAAATGCATATGCCATCCTACACTCAAGAATACGGTATCGACGTGGATACCGGTAATAGCACACAAACAGATCTATGTGTACCAGCGAAAAAGCCATTCAATCGCAGACAAGACGTCAGCCTAGCTACTACGTACAACAACACCGAGATTCCAACGTGCGGAATGCAGTGTGGATATGCCTGCACCGTGTAGTCCTTATGAACCTCATCGACCATTATGAATTCGTTAGGTACATTATTGCGTAATATTAACCAAATGTATATATGGCCCGTAGGCATTTCCTACGACGTCAGTATTCATCCTGCCCCCCAGAACTCGGAGAGCATCGCGTACGCCCCGTAAGAACCTGTTTTGCCAAAAAAAGGACGTAACGGCGGCGTCACTGTATGTGTGCCTGCTACGCATTGTAGCTGATGGCTTTCAATCAATCCCAGGCCTTAAACTCTAACTCTCAGCTATGCTAACCCTACATAGTTCATGGTGTCTCTATATATATCATCGGTGACGTGGGTACAAACATAGATGTCGAAGAGCCCAGGCGCCAGGAATCCCACCGCGTGATGCTGCATGAGGTGGAGAGGGGGAAGGGGGGGAGGAGGATCACCAGCCATGTGACGTAATGTGCCAAAGCAAGCTCTACATCTGGCTTCTCAGCCCTTCAGAGTGCCCCGCCACCCGACCTTCCCTTTTATGTACCATCACCACTACCACTCCCGTCGTCTGATGGCAAATCGGTTTTACGTAAAATGCTGCCAACAGCAGGCGGTGGAGCGTTGCACGTTTCATTCATGGCCGCGTCAGGCAGATGCGCGGATACAGATGCACGTCAATTATTGCGTCACGTGAAGTTGTCAATTTTCTTGGTTAAGAGCGCAAAGTCATTGCCGAGGGCGCTTGACACGCGGTAGTCTTCGACAGTTCCACGGATCGCCCCATAGCCCTGCATTATTTTATGTCCATCCTCATCCAGAACCGGGCGGGCCGTCTCACCCAGAATGCCGGTGAGCGACTCGTTGTCGAGAGACAGACCTTCCAAACCTACGTCCATCTGCCAAAACTCCAAGTCCGGGAGGACACGACCATCCCAGTTAACGTCCCCATTGCCTTGGAAGTTTGTGCCGACGTGAAGGCGCACCGTGACAGAAGAAGTCATTATCTTGAAGGCCGAGTAGATGGACTGCACATCGGCGAGGTCTTTCTGTGAGATGTATTGTGTGCACCAGTCTGGGGCGGCCATGTGGTCAAAACGTAGAATCCAGTCCTCGAACGTTTCCCCCACGGCCAACTTGCGCTTGCCATGCAGCATCTCGTCGTACATGCGCGCCCATATCTTGTCCCCTCCGAACTGCCGACACTCCACAGGTAGATTCGACGCGGACATAGTAATGCCGTCCGTCACGTACTCGTCTTTGGAGAAACGGAGAAGGCTGTCTACCTCCTCGCCGTCGACAACAGCGCGGAGTCCGCCGTTGGAAAGGCAGGTGGGCATGCTGGGGGGGCAGCCGGCGGTGTTAACATCGTACGGGTTTATCACCTCGATAACGAGCGAATGACCCAGTGACATGACGCTAAGGCCGGTAATGAGCTGGCGGTCTGGAAACTCCGCGGGAAGAGGAGCGTTGAGCCGAACGTTGACGCTGATGCTGTCGGTATCATCGGAGACGATGCAGTACCAGCTGTTGTCGACACCGGACCAGTCAATCTGCTGGCCGAGGAAGCCTTGCATGTGTGGGTCACCACACATGTTTGTCCCAGGGTCGCACACTGCATAGTTTAAATAAGCGGTGGGATACCATGGCGGACGATGCGTGTGAAGAACATAAAACCATGGTTTGACGCATCTACGAAGGGTTGAACTGCAGACAAATTTTACTGGAACTCTTTGCGGACACACATGCGTCGTCGTAGGGACACAGCGTGGCATGCGGTACTATCGGGGTATCGCTGTTTGGGCCAACATATTAATGATTTCCGGCCTACTGGACGGTGGGGAAGTGCGTAATACCGGTGCAACACAATTCGCGTTTCAAAGTTGCTTTCGTCAGCCTAGACCATTTCCGTCCGCTTCATTTCATCACTTTCTCTGTATCTTCCTTAGGGTGGTCCCACAGTTAGGGCTCTCATAAAATGCAGCCGCTACCCCTCTCGTATCATAGGTCCTGAAACATATTTGATGCTTGCCGAACGTCCCGCAGAATCAACTTGGTGTTGCTAATGGCAAAATTTGCGTTTTCGCCATTGTAGGCGTGAAGCCACATCTCTGTCCATCCAGGAAACAAGGTAATGATTTCAACGGAGAGAGTCGATCGTTGATGCTGTTTATTGTGGGCTATATATGGGCGGGCTTCAAATATTTCTAGCATATTTCTTGCTGACGAAAAACCGGCGACGTTGCTGCGACTGGCTATTTCTGGGGGCATTCCGCATTCGGCGTCTACCTCGAACGATGCCCGGACGCCATACCGCAGGCTCATACGTGAAAATATCGAAATATTTTAGACCAAGGCTACGGTAGGGGGGGTACCCCCATTTTCACTGGTGTGTTTGAGCCACTCGCACGAGTAGCTCTGTATCCTACGGATGAAGATGGTTTAGGTACTTCGTTTAGCGCAGCTTAGATCACCTTTGCATTGCGGATTGATTTTGTCAATGTGAAACGCAAAGAAAACGTAAGATTGCATAGGAACAAAGGGGTTACTCGCGCGAGTGACTCCCAGCCACTGAAATAAAAGGCCCAAAAGGGGACCCCCCTACCGTAGCGTGGGTCTTTAAGACAACGTAAGACTACTCAAATCCCCCGGTGCTTGTAGTTGTAACATTCTCAACATTTCCCATACGAGAATACCGGTCGTGAGACGTGAAGAATCACAGAAGGCGCATGGTACGATGTGTCTAGATTGACGCCGATCATCACACGGTTGGACGTTCAGCGGAGGTGCGCTTTTCTTTCTTTTGGCCTCTCTTTCTTCCCGCCTTCCTTACCCTTCGTCCTGTTTGCCGGACGTATTGCCCATGGTTTCGTCTACACTAGAGTACCGTAGAGACGAGAACACCAGCCGCTACACGCTCACGGCATCAGCGAGGTGTAAAATAGATTAAAGGTCCATAAAAGACTTACCACTGCAAGTGTAACCATCGGCTCCAGGCACACAACTTTGACCATCGGCACACGAAACCGCGGTGAGTGGGGTACATTCTGTTCGGCGGTTCGCGTGTGCGGCAGAGAACAGAAGTAACAACACGGCAGACATGTGCTGGGCAAGATTAGGCTCAATTATGGGGTACGTCGGCGACATAGATCAAACCGTGTGCAAAACTAAGGACATCAGCCTACATCGCAAAAATACCGTACTGAGACGGACTATTCGAGTGCAACATGCGGTACGCATAGGCTCCGAAAGAAGGAACCACTACGCCCCTTGATAATTCTAGCGCAACGTCCTTATCAGTTTCCATTGATAACGACATGACGTCGACAACAGTGATATGCATTTTTCGCCGCCGACGTTTTAAAGAAAGAGGTCCACACTTGCAACTTGAACTCCGCCAATTCTTACCGCACACGTCAGAGGCGTCGACCTGTGGAGCGTCAGCTGAGGTCGAGGCGTCGGAGAAGGTTCTGCGTTTGCCAAACAGGCTCAAAAAGAGGGTCAACGATAGGAGTACAGCTTTGAGTTCAGGGAAGATCGTCAGAAGGGAGAACTAGTCTTTACACCAGCCAGCGCTGTGCATGCACGATTAACCATTCCCGTCTCAATCGGAGTTGACTCCACATTGTACACGAAGAAAATATTACTCTTTATGGCGAATGATCAAAGCGAGTGATGAACAACTCCGTCATGCACTCATATCTCCGATCTATATACAGCACTGTTCGATTTCTCGCAATCTAGGCCAAGCCAGAGGCCGCAGGCAAATATAACCCATACACGCATATGAACAAAAAACAATGATCGCCCATCCCCCACCCACATCACTTACACGGAGGGGATGCAT
Source organism: Undaria pinnatifida (assembly GCA_012845835.1). Lineage (NCBI taxonomy): Eukaryota > Phaeophyceae > Laminariales > Alariaceae > Undaria > Undaria pinnatifida. The sequence goes on along the minus strand of JABAKD010000016.1, from coordinate 22,171,735 downwards.
TGCAGGCCCGCGTTTTGAGCTAGATACCTGAATGAAGATGAAGAAGGTTTGTGCAACAGGAAAGGTAGACATAGGTTGACGGAACGGGTGGATGTTAACACGCTAACGCGCTGTGATTGACCAGCGAAGACAAACGGTAGGCCCGACCGTGCTCGCCAGAGGCAGCAACAGTGGCTGTGTTCGTGATCGGCGAGCGGTGTGCAGGGGTTGGACTACGTCGAGTTGCCAAATATATATTGTCTGTATCTTCCGTAAAAGACAGGTGAACGGCGACCACGTAAAATGGCGTAATGATGCGTAGCCACACCTTGGCGTCTGGGTCGTCCGTAAAACGACAGGTGAACAGCGACCACGTGAGAAGGCGTAATGATGCGTAGCCAAGTTTTGCGTGGTTTCGCTTGCGTACACTCAAGTCAGGAAGATCGATCTGTGACACGACTGAGAGGCACTCACAGCCCCTTCAAGCTTCCGTCAGACCCCAAGTCCTCAAATACACCTTCGGGAAGCGTCGTCAAAGCGTTGGAAGTCAGGAACCTGTCGGCTCGGATAGAAACAAGGGGAACACAAGTTAAATAGGCATCGCAGAAATTTGCCATGTACGCGTGGCCTCCGCTACTGGGGGTATTGTAAATGATTTTGTTGACTCGAAGTGAATTAGCGAAATGATCAAAAGAGCTAGATATTCCTACGCATCTCGTACCGTACACTTTCCCCCACAATGTAAGTTAAAATGAAGCCGATATGTGCCATAGGGGCAACCATCGCGTTCGTATACGGAACGGAGCGCCATATCTGGCCCGTTACTATACCAGAAAATATTCGCATCTGCCTCTTCACTCTAAAAGTGGTCACCGCGTTCTATTAGCCTTTATTGGCGGGCGGCCGCCAATCCAAACGGTTCATCGTAGTGCAGGCGTTTCTTCCATCGTTGGTGTTTCAAAGGGAGTTTTTTCGTTCTGCATATGAGGGTGAAGGTTGTAGTATGTCGAACACCAATCGTTTTGGACTGCTTACACCTGCATAGTGTTCTTGAAATCAATGAACATGATGTACTCCCGGTGCCCCTTACAGACACGACGCAACCGGCCATGCACCCCAGGGTATATGGGACGATTAACTAGGGATACATCAAACAGTCCACTGTGAGTAGTTGTAGTGCATACGACGTGTGCTACGACAGAGGGGCACCGCTTGCTTTCTGAGGTCCAAAAAATTGGGCACATATGACCTATCCAAAAAACATATCTGGAGAAACTTTCACCTTCTACAGGATAAACAATCCCATAGCCTAGGTACACCACGACCATCAGGCAAAAGCGCGACCTGTTTCCGCCGATTTTGCGATTAGGAGCACAACCATTCAGGAACTTTTTCAGACGAGAAAAGCTACCTTTGTCGTAGCACGCGTCAAATCCGTACATGTGTCAAATCCCAATGTGAGGCCGTTTGATCCCGAACGGCAAAGCATTTAACAAACGCTGCACCAAAAGGCCGGAGATGACCATTCTTTTTGTTTATACATGTATATAGGTTCGGGGTGGTATCTGCGGCACTCACACTTCTTCCACAGACGATAAGCCAGTGAAGGCGTCCACGGGCAGGCTGGACAAATCGTTATTCTGCAGGAACCTGACATAGTTTCACGGCGGCATCGGAAAACAGTAGATTTCATACTGCAGGAGTACCGATATCTGTGCGAGATTCTCTACGTACTAAGATGACAATGCAAACTGCTGCATTCGTGTTCGGTAGTTGTTTCATTTTTTATCTTGTGCCTTGTACGGATACCCATTCTCTGGCACAAAAAAAAAGGCATTCCCTGCTGCACGCTGGAGTGCAGTCGTACCACACGGCCAAACCGGACATGATTTTGCATTCAACTGGCCGTCTCGTTGATGCTAGCTCTTTGTATCCTCGGCCGAAATTGTTTCGGGGCTTTCGACAGCGTGGCAACAGAAACGATGCTGGCCCGCAGCTGTATACAGGCCAAATCCAGCCAACGGAACATCGCAGAAACAAGCAAAGTTTTTTTGGTGACATGACACAGTCACCGGCTGTCATATTGCGCACCTCGCACGCATGGACTTGTTTGTATGGTAGATTTTGTTACCTCCTGTTTGTCGACAAGTGTTAGTTGGTACTCCAGTGCCACCTAAAGCTTTCAAAACCTACCGGTACAAAAATTCGTGAACCCTTCTCTAACCTCTTGGATTAATCGACAAGTCGCGGGGTTTCTCCGTCTCATCTATCCTTTTTGAAGCATCGACCGTTCAGCCTGAACTATTCCAGAGGCCAACGTGTGGTTTACCCACGGTCTGCCTATGTAATGTGCCGGTCATTTCGCGCATTGGAAACGTTAGAGTAGAAGTGAAAAGAGCGTGTACCAACTTTCAAGGGTAGCTTCTCGTTATACTCACAGATGGGTCAGAGCTCCCAAATCGGCGAAGACGTTCGATGGAAGAGTTGCCAGATTGTTGAAGTTAAGGGACCTTGTGTACGAGGCGGAAGCCGTGGCGGAGAGAGGGCAAAACGACAAACAGGCCAACAATCGTAAACAATTATTATGGTGTCGTCGGTGACAGTTCATTAACGTGGGACAGTGGTACGTCGAACATGCATGTCCAGTGTTGGTTGTGCGAGCAGTAGTTTCCAAATTTGGGTAGGTAAGGATTTAATGCTAAACATAGAAAGTAAAGGACTGATACAGCAGCGGTCACTACCATAGAACAGACCGGCCACCGCGCAATATTATAAAAATTCAAATACACTCCAGCTGTCAGATCAAATATTTTGTCGCAACTGATCTTTGAAAGCTGTGTGTGATACCCTGATCGCTCGTACTACGGGTTGTGTGTCCTTATTAAGGATATAGGTCGGCGTCTCTCCTTGCAACTACAGTGTAGCTATCAGGGTCAACAGGGTGATGTTAGGCAGTCTGTGCGCGGAAACCATAAAACCCGTTTCTGAGAAGGACAAAATCTGACAGCTGTGGAAGGAAATGCATCAGTTTACAAGTGAATCCTGTAAGTCGAATATCCGGTGAGGCGAGGGCGGAGTTTATAAGGACGTGGGGGCCTGATTTTGATCAAAAGCGGGGCGGGAGGGGGGAAGGGGGGGTAGGAGACGGGTGGGGCAGGTCAATTTGTGCGTGGAAACTATAAGTCCTTCTTGTGGGGGAGGGGGCGGAATGTGGCGGGGGGGGGCCGGGGGCGGGGGGGGAGGGCATTGGGTCGCATAGATGTAGGGGTTGGCTATACGCGTTGTGCTAGGTCTAGGCGGTGGTGCGGGTGGTTGGTAAAGGAGGGGGCGTTGGGGACAGGTGTGGGTGGGAACTGCAGCAGTGGCATGGACGGCTCTTAAGCGATAACGAGGCGATATCTAGGGCGTGGAAGAGTTTATTACTCTGGCGGATTTCGATAGTAGGTGGGGCGTTTAAGCAAGAGGAAGCGAGGGAAAAAAAAAAATAACGGGGGGAGAGGGGAAAGGTTTTTCAAGAGGTTTAGGTTACATATAATGTTAAAATCAAGGATTTGGTCGACACTGATGTTCGCAGCATTGTGTGTGATCCTCCGATCGCGCGTATCAATCATATATGTAGGGGCTTGCTATACGCGCGGTGCTGGGTCTAGGCGATCGTGCGGGGTGTGGGAAAGGAGGAGGCGTTGGAGGGGGGGAAAGGGGATGAAAGAAAACTACGTCATGGATGGCTAGAAAGATAGTGACGTGATATCAATGGCTATTAGTGTTTATTACTCTGGCCGGTTTCGATTGTAAGTGGGGCGTTTGAACGAACTGGGCGGGGAACAAAGGGGGGGGGGGGGGGGGGATTGAGTTGGAGCTACGGCATGGATGGCTAGATGGATAATGAGATGATATCAGCTGGCTGGTATTGTTTACTACTTTGGCAGATTTTAATTTCAGGTGGTCGTTTATACAAGAGGGATCAGGGGGGCGGGGGGGAGAGCGTTTCAATATGTGCGCGGAAACTATAAACCCTTGAAGGGGACGAATCTGACGGTTGCAGCAAGAAGACACCCCTTCATATCACCCGCCTGGTATTTTTTTATTCTAGAAGGTTTGATGTTACATTAGTATGCAACCCAGTTCTTAGGTGTAGTAAACAACGTGTTAAAAGCTTCATAATTAGTTATATTTGTACATGGATCGGAAGTTGGAATATTTCAATCAGCAATATGTAGTGACATTGACTTTGCAGGGCGTTATCGCTGTCACACGGTTGATGGACTAACGCAAGTGGGCTTGTATTAATATCCATGCTCCACACGTGTGCGTTGTGTATGATTCGTCGCCGACTGTCGCGTGTTTGAGTGGACTGCCTGTTGACGGCTGTGTTGGACAGCAACGCCCATGGGCATAGAACCTTGCGTATGCGGGAGAGATTTTCGATCTGTCATGGAGGCGGGCGGGGGGATATTCCCTTTGTGTAGCAGCTACCTGTCAGATTTGTTTTTTCTAAGTGCGGGGGGGTCAGAGTGGTATCCGAAGCGCAAGCACGGCGGTTTTGGTCTTAGCAGTGCACTATAAACTAAACTAACTGCTGCCGTCGTAGTACTTAAGGGAATCCTCGACCTTTGAAAACCTGCTGGCAAACAACTTCATGAACCCTGCTCAAACCTCTTCGAATAATGGACAAGGCGCGGGTTTTTTTGGTAATTTCTCTCCTGTTAGAATCATCGACTGCTCAGCCTGAACTACACCATAGATAGGCCAACGTGTGACTCAACCATGGTCTGTCTGTGTAATGTGCCGGTCATTTCGCACATTGGAAACGGTAGAGTAGAAGGGAAGAGAGCGTGTACCAACTTTCGAGGGTAGCTTCTCGTTATACTCACAGATGGAGCAGAGTTCCCAGGTCGGCGAAGACGTTCGATGGAAGAGTTGCCAGGTTGTTTGAACTAAGAGACCTTGTGTACGTGGCGGAAGCCGTGGCGGCAGGAGGGTAAAAACGTAACACGGCCAACAATCGTAAACAAGAATTATGGTGTCGTCGGCGACAGTTCATTAACGTGGGACAGTGGTACGTCGAACATGCATGTCCAGTGTTGGTTGTGCGAGCAGTAGTTTCCACATTTGGGTAGGTGATGATCTACTGCTAAACATACAAAGTAAAGGGCTGAAGCAGCAGCGGTCACTACCCTACAATAGGACAGATAGGCCACCGAGCATTATGTAGTGAAATAGCCTTTGCAGGACGGTATCGCTGTTACACGCTTGATGGGCTAACACAAGTATCATTATTAATATCAATCCTCCACACTTGTGCGTTAAGTATGATTCGTTGCGGACTGTCGCGTGTTTGAGTGGACTGCCTGTTGACAGCTGTGTTGGACAGCAACGCCCATGGGCACGAAACCCTCCGTATTCGTGTTAGCATTTGGGATCTGTCATCGAGGTGGGTCGGGGGATATTTCCTTCGTGTAGCGGCTACCTGTCAGAGATAATTATAAGTGGGTGGCAGTCGGGGGTTTCAGAGTGGTATCGGAAGCAAAAGCCCGTAGGATTTAGCCTTGGTGCACCATAAGCTGATACCGTCGTAGTACTGAAGAAAAACCTCGACCTTTCAAATCCTGCTGGCAAATGATTTAGTGAACCCTGCTCTAACCCTTTGAAATAATCAACAAGGCGCGGGGTTTCTCCGTCTGTTGTTTGTCGTTGAGATTAATCGACCATCCAGCCTGATCTGCTCCAGAGGCCAACGTGTGATTCACCCACGGTCTGTCTGTGTAATGTGCCGGTCATTTCGCGCCTTTGAAACGGTAGAGTAGAAGTGAAGAAAGCGTGTACCAACTTTTAAGCGTAGCTTCTCGTTACACTCACAGGTGGGTCAGAGCTTCCAGATCGGCGAAGACGTTAAATGGAAGACTCGCCAGGTTGTTTCCATAAAGGTATCTTATGTACGTTGCGCAAGCCGTGGCGGCGGGAGGGTGAAAATGTAACCGGGTCAACAATAGTAAACAATTATGATGGTGTCGTCGATGGCAGTTCATTAACGTAGGTTAGTGGTACGTCGAACATCCATGTTCCGTGTGTGTTGTGCCAGCGGTAGTTTCCACTTTTGGGTAGGTGATGACCGAGTGCTTATTATGTGATATATAGGACTGAAGCAGAAGCGCTTACTACCATATGACAGATCGGCCACCGAGCATCATGTAGTGAAATTGACTTTGCAGGGCGTTTCCGCTGTAACACGGGGTGATGGACTAACACAAGTGGGCTCATGCTAGTATACATGACCCAGGCTACGGTAGGGGGGTCCCCTTTTTGGCTTTTTATTTCAGTGGCTGGGGGTCACTCGCGCGAGTAACCCCTTTGTTCCTATGCAATCTTACGTTTTCTTTATGTTTTACATTGACGAAATCAATCCGCAATGCAAAGGTGATATACGCTGCGCCAAACCAAGTGCCTAAACCATCATCATCCGCAGGGTACAGAGCTACTCGTGCGAGTGTCTCAAACACACCAGTGAAAAAGGGGGTACCCCCCCTACCGTAGCCTTGGTCACATGCTCCACACAACCCAACCTTGTGCGTTGTGTTTAATTCGGTGCGGACTCTCGCGTGTTTGAGCGGAATACCAGTTGACATCGGTGTTGGACAGCAACACCCTTAGGCACGGAACCCTCTGTATTCGGGTTAGCATTTGGGATTTGTCACCTAAGCGGGTCGGGGGATATTCCTTACGTGTAGCAGCTTCCTGTCAGAGGGAACTTCAAAGTGGGGGGGGAAGTCAGGGGTTTCAGAGTGATATCGGACGCGAAAGTCCGACAGGTTTAGCGTTGGCGGTGCACTATAAGCTGTCACCGTCGACCTCTTCCAATGCCGTCCATTCGTTGACGCTGACGGGCCTATACCGTTGTTGATATCCGGGTGCTAAGCGTCCCCGTTGGCGCAGTAGTGATGCTGACCACAAGGCTTTTTTTTTTTCATCTTCAACGTGGTTTTTGGTAGTAAGTACCCATTACTGTCTCTGGTGTGGCCTCAATAGAAAAAAAAAAATCATTGGCGCTGTCATCCACAACAAAGAAAGTAGGCACAAGGTCCCGAAGTTCGTCCTACGAACAGATTTTGAAAGGATGCCATCCACCCTATGTGCGACCTGACGAACATCTCACGGAGCTTGCGCTTGGTGCAATCAATGTCTGCCTGGTTGGTGAACACCTGACGTGCTTCGTCCCGGCACGGCAGGGATGCGGGGAGTTTTAGTCATATGCCTACAGGTATGCACGAACTGAGTACACCCGCCCCCGAAGCCGCGATAGTGCTATACATGTAACCTTTGAGTTGGCGACGGTGCGTGTAACATATATCTTGATTTGAAACGTGTGTTGGGGCGTGTTTTAACAGCGCCGGTAACCTTTCCTGCAGACATATCTCGCACCCACCATCTTTCAACCGCTAAAACACCAACTGAAACTGTTAATCTGACATTCATTTGGTTGTTGTGGACTCAAACTCTAGTACTGCTAAACGCCCCTTAAACTTGTGTGGTATTGCGCGACAAGTGTAATCTCAGAGGTCCTTCGTGGGGGCAAAACGTTGTTGACTACTAGAACAATAGCAACAGATACAACGAAAACTGCAACAGTATTGCCCGGCAAGCAGTAGTGCAATGATAAAAACATGGCATCGGGGGCAATGCAACCATTCGCCCAAGCACCGGTCTCGTCCCGCATGGGCTTCAAACCGAGATCTACCGGCTACTTTGAAGTGAGGGGAAAAGCCGGGGACCAGAAGCGACACGCACAAGGTCTCCAGGCTGCCCATAGACCCGAACATGTCGGCAGGTATCGTTGTAAGCTCGTTGGTATTCAGTTGTCTGCAGAATGGCATTAATCACGTTAGGTGCAGTGCGAAGGGTGGCGCCAGAGGGGGGGAATCAGAATCGCCAGCGACATGTAAGCACGAAAAGTCGTTGGTCAACGTTGTTGTCTTCGAATGCGCACGGTTAAGCGTATTTGCAATAACGGACACAATTGCGAGACTGACTACCTTGGGCGACTCCAGGCCGCACATGTATCCATCCTTATTGTGTCGCTAACACTGTGGAGGCTTTTGCGCGTCAAAATGCATGCCTAATTCGATATCGGATGCCACCACGGTCCGTTATTGTTGCTGTTTTATTTACGTTAACGATGCTTCACATGTAAAATAAGTAATACATCTCGCAGCTACGCTAAAATTGCCTTACACCCAGATTTGTAACCCAAACTATTGTTCCCGCGCTGAACGAATATAGCTATTCCGAACACCAAGCATCGACCCACTGCTGCGCCGCTGTTGACCATGCTCTGTACCCACGACGGCAGCGGAGATTGGACAGACGCAAGACGTGATAAACCTCTGTCTCATTACTACTCTCAACAGGGTGCAGGTAAGTCACGCTTGGGTCCACACCAACGGTCGTCAAACGGAGAAGCAGCCAGGAGACAGATAACGCGCAGTTTGAATACTGAAGCACAATAATCCTAGGCGCATGTTGCAAGAGGGTTTACGTCTCCATTCGCTGAAGACCTGCAGCTTGGATTGTACATTGGGGTGAAAGTTTCCATTAGTTTCCCACTGTTTGGTTTGGGTTTTAAAATGGACCTCGACAGATAGGATGGAGGTCTTGAGATAGGAATCTTCAGAAAATGGTCATCGGCCCCTATCGTAAACCCCACCGCCTCCAATTCTTAGCACTATCGTCAGTTACACGTTCATGGACAGGCTTACGGGCATCGCATAGCTAACAGTGTTGGCTAGAGGCGCCTTTGACACAAAAGCGTCAAGTCACAGTGATTACGACGTGATTGTAATGCCCGTCTTCGAAAAACAGCGAAACGTACATGCTAGTGATGCCGTTTCGTCCAATAGTGTCGAAACATGTGCTGAGGTCGGAAAAGTCTTCGTCCGTAAGCCCGCAGTTGGCGAGGGACCTGAATTGTGACGCGATGCAGAGAAAATTATTGATTGTCGACCAAGGTGGAATATACCTCTACGTTGGGTATCCGCGGAGCTAGGAATACCGTAGTCTTCGTGCTGTAGCTCTCGCACGGGAGGGCGTTAACATGCTACTACTATTGATAGAGACTCAAACGAGAAGAACGTCCCCCTCGAGCAATCCTCCGTACAAGTCGGCGCTGCACCCGTGGGAGTCCCGGTACGTTTCCCCCGTGAGCACAGCTCCGGTAAGACGTACATATATGAAGCTACAGCACCACAGTGTCTGTTGTAGGTTACTTTGGGAAATGATATATTGGCGCTAGTTGAATTCCGTCTGATTTGCACATAACCTCCCCGGTAAGACGTATGAAACGCTCTTACTCACACTTCTGTTGTGGGCGGGCATGTTGTAAGACACGTGTTTAGACCTGGATCAGGGACAGGAAGACAGGTGCCCACGTGGACGTGTGGGGGAAATTGAGTCAGTTAAAGGACGATGTTTTGTGCGCATCTGGACAAAACAGTTTATCGTCACTTCTCCGTTCGGAGGGTCGGTTGGTCAGTACACACCTCGAAACACCGCGAAAAGGCTACGTCCGCCAGCATGGCGACCTCCATTTTGTGGTATCGTTGTGTTAGTTTTAATGCGTACGTTTGATGTCTTCGGCACGGAAGAGTGGCAGAACCCAACGTTTTGTTCTATCCACGCGGTATGTTGAACCTTCTCACGTAGCATTCATACTTATCATACATCTATTTCAAACCTATACAGTAAACAAGAGACGACTTGGACATTTCTGCTCACCGTTAACGGAGATACCGAAGGATATCGCCAACGAGGCCGTAAGCGTCTTCGCCAACCGGACCATTCTAAGTCGAGTATGAAACGCTTAGTCGTGATATCCTGGGGGGCGCTGATTCTGCCATAACGAAAGCACACCCGGCACCCGCACCCACCGTGCACGAAACGTGTCGGTTAGGGCCCATGTAGACGAGGAAAATCTGAACCTTAGCATAATACTTAAAGGCAAGTAGATCAGAAGTGAACAACAGTTATGTGGGGAAGGGCAGGGGAGGACTCAAGTAGGCCGTCCAAACAGGGCAAATACGTAAGGAAACATCCCTGACTCCAGAACGAGCAAACGGTCAGCAGGAAGCCCGGCGTCGGTGCACCCCCGACGCTAAGGTGGAGACGGTGCCTCAGCTATATATAAGGGCTGCGTGCGTGACCACAAACCTACGCGACCATACCCTGCTTCTACAAGGGAACCGGTATTCTGAACGGCCAAGTAGGAGTAATATAAAGTGCAGATGCTGGCCACACGGCCTATAAACTGCATTTAACAGCCGGCGATTGCAGGCTGTACAGTAGGACTCATTTCCATCGGGAGCGGCATCTTAAGAGACAGGTTTGACTGCGGTGATCAGAGCTGCATTCCACTAGCACCAGCCGCATCTTGTTCGTGTGTTATCTGCGTTGCGCCCCTATGCGCGTCGTGTGTACGATAGGTTAAATACTTTTGGTGCAAGAACGTGTTGTCGATGACGGGGCTCCAAACCTTGAAATAGTCTAGATGTCGCTTTTGCTTTTCATGAACGAAAACAACGTAAAATTGGGCCATGTATATGGCCATCGGGTTACTTCGAGTTAGGCCACGGTTGCCGTACGCGGGGTTTTGGTGGAGCCTAGTGATGCAGTGGCTCGGGGTCACTCGCGCAAGTGATCCTCCTATTCCTCCCTGCGGTCTCAATGCGGTCCTGCGCTTTTTTCATGCTGTTTATGTTGGCCGAATGAAACCCGCACGGAATGGTAGATTTTGCAGCGCCTAACAAAATCTAATTAAAACAAATCAAACGTCGAGGTTCAGGGTCTCTCGGGCGAATAGCTCAAACCCACTGTCGAAACACAGGGTATCCCTCCTACCGCCGCCATCGTCTGTACTCAACACACATTTTGGGAGAAGTATTCATCTAGCTCGGCAGGTGAGGACCTCCAGGTACAAGAGAGGTGCACCTTTACTGTAACATGTCTGTGTTGTGTCTGCTTTGTGCGGAGCGTTGAACGGTTGTCGACCCATGTATGTGATGCCCAAAATAGTCGTGGTTTTTCATTCTAAAATGGGCTGAGACAATTTCCTTGGAGCTCAGTGGGAGCCGTGGCCGATCAGAAACTGAATATTTTTCCAAGTCAGTTTCGTTTCTGTTACTTGGTTTTGTTTGAAGGCCCTAAACGTTTCCTTTGTTTGGACCATAACGCAGAGGATGGTGTGGCTACAACTGTTGTGTCCATTGATCATGTTCGTCCCTCGCTAAAAGCGGGGGGGAGGGGATCAAAAGAAGCCGTGGGGCTTGCGTCCGCACAGCCCCGTTTCTACATACGTACACACCCAACTCCACCACCTCTCGTGGGTGGGTTGTAATTTGCCAACCGTTTTGGTAAATTTCTGGTTGGGGTTCACAAAAAACGTCGGGAAGTTGCATGAAGCGAGGACAAGCGCGGACTGTCTTACATGGCCGCAGTCTTCGTGGGAGTTTGAATGTATCGTGGCATTTGCACGCCGAGAACTTACTTTCGTAATACACAATTTCCGGCGGAGTAGAGCTCTACCAGCCATACCCACTTCTTCTTGCCATATCACACCGGGCGACTTATGCACGACATTACGCAGTATGCATGGTTGTTCTACTCAAGGGTTTGTGTGACCACTTCTATTGAAGGTTCAAGTTCATGCCGCGTCACAGGTGACATTCCTATCCATGATTATGGGTGTGTATGAAATTCCCATCTTTTTGTTCTTTGAGTTCCCTTCCACCGCGGCCGAGCGTGCGTTCCCGGGGTTTGAGCCACGGGGCACAATTGGGGCTATGTCGATAAAGTACCACGCATGACCGGATTCCGTCTACATTCTATTCCTTGCGCTTTGACCTGATCCCGCCCGCGTTCTGTTCCTTGCGCTTTAGGCGTTACATGAATCGCGAACGACTCTTTTCTGATGACAACTTCATTAAGCTCTTATGCCATTTCTTATGCCGTTGGATTTGTCAGTCAAAAACGGCCTTTCTCCACTGAAGCCCAAATCGGGCTTTCTTACACAGTCATGCTTTTTTGACTCAACATTTTTCGACTGAGAATTCCGACTGGCGATCCAGTCGAAATCTCGACCTTTTCGACTGGATCCTCCAGTCGAAAAACTGAGGCGAAAATGTTTTTCACGTGTTTTGTGAACTGATCGCATCGTTCATCCCACCACCTAACACACACCCACACGGCCACACGGCCACAAACCCATATTAGGTACCGCATTTCAGTATTATACAAGGCGCTGACGCTGGCGTGGATATCACTGCTGTTGCTTCTCGCAGCCAGTCAGCGTGGCGCCTTCCAAGCTTTGCTCGCCAGCGGCGTGTATCGCACGACGACAGCAGCGCGCGGTATCGATCCCATGCTGCCAACAACGGCTGCGTCCGATGTAGCTTTGGCGGCTCCCGGCTAAGTGCAACACCACGAACGTAGCTTTGGCGGCTTCGGCTAAGCCGTAAGCCATCAACCCGGTGGGACGAGGGTTCGCCGAGCCGTTGCTCGCGGAGAAACGCGAAGCACAGAGCTGCCAACCGATTTCGACTGCTGTACAGCAGTACTCCCTAACACCAACCGCCTCTATGAAGAGCAAAAAACTATAAAATCAACTCCACTGACGATAAGAAGAAGGGACAGAAGAATCCAGTCAAAAAAAAGTCCAGTCGAAAAGGACTATTTTCGACTGGCGGAATTCGACTGCATAAGAAATGGCCTTATGCATCAAGTCCCGGATCCCCGGGTTTCCTGCTGAATATCTGATTCATCGATTTTGTTCCGGTCGCGTCCAATAGCTTAGTTCAATATACACAACGGAGATTTCGATCTTCTCCACATTTGTGCAATAATAGTAGAGAGTTGATGTAGCTCCTATATGTTGGGTGCGCTCATGACAGGTAGGTCGCACTTGATGCGAAACACGCCCCACTTTGTATACGAAAACACCCCTTTTTGCAGCATTATACCGCCATGGGTTTTCGTCATCTCAACGTCACCAGCGCTGCCCCCCGTAGCGTGCCAGCTGGTCTGCAAAGCCTGGACATCCCGGTCACGTTAACTTAAAGCATTCATTGTTCGGGTGAATCACTCGCGCCGGGGATCAGGTTGTGCTATTCTCTCCCGAAGACACCCCGAAACAAAATCACGAGTTTCCCGACCTCTCCCCCCCATGCCCTTGTCGCACTTCTCAGTCTTGAGAAATGCCAGCGGCCAATGGTCACATGTCAACGATGCTAAAGAGGAGTAGCCGCCCCCATCCCCACGTGCGGAGGCCTGGATTAGGTTTCTGCAACAACGCCAATTTTTTTTTTGCAGACAGTACTCTACTGAATTACAGTAGTTGTGCTCTTCCAGTTCGCACATAAACCACGACGCATATCTTCACGTTCCCCAAAATCGAGTTTAACTGAAGTCGGATTCATCCCCCTCGAAAAGCTGGAGAGATTGGATATATATATGGCGTCGGGTTTTTATGTGAAGACGAGTTTGCGGGTAGGGAGGTGAATGTTAACGTATCAACACTCTTAATTTACAGACAAAATCGTGTACTCGTATCTGACAACCTTCTCCTTCTCGAAGGCCCGAACATCAAAACATAGGATGTGCGTCATGCATCCTATTCGCGGCGCCAGTGCCTCTCCTATCGATGACGTGTACATAGTACCCGTGTTTGGATCGAATTAAAAATACCCGTTTCGTAGGCAAAATTTGAGTTTGATATTTAACAGAAAAGATATTGCCTTTATCCAGACCTGGGCGTCAACCGCTGAGGAAGACAACGCCGCAAGCCCAAAGCATGGGTGCTGTACTAAAGGTGAGGATTTATCTGAAAAATATGCAAAAACAAGGTGAAAGGAGCTGTGTTCTTGTATACTCCGGAGTATTTGACTACATCTCACAGCCGAAGTTTCTGTCGGCTACTACTGTCAAACATTAACCGTCGGACTCAAATTTCTTGACCATTATATCTATTGTAGTGGCTAGGAGTCATTCCTCGGGAGGGGTTGTGCTTTCTGGGGCAGACATTGCTGTGTGTGTATTTGGTTTTAACTAAGGCATAGAAACGGTGGTTGGATTGCGCGAACGAATGGCTTGGAGGTTATGGTTTTCTGGTCAGGATTTAAGCTTTCCATGCCAGTCACGCTAGTAGCTCAGAATCTCCTGCTGCCCCCTAAAAGCACCACCTCGATGTCCCATCGCCGGTTATACGACTTACAGGATATATATGATTGATGGTGAATTCCTTCCACAGCTGTCAGATTATGTCCCCCTCAAAAACGGGCTTTACAGTTTCCGCGCACAGACTGACTAACATCATCCTGTTGACCCTGATAGTTATTTAGTTGCAAGGGGAGTCGACGACCTATATCCTAAATGAAGACGCACCACCCGAAATACGCGCGAGTATCACACACAACTTGCAAATATGAGTTTCGACAAAATCTTCGGTCTCACAGCTGGAGTGTATTTAGAGTGTTGTAATATATCCTGGTATTTATGAAGGTCTCCTCCTCCTGTAATGTCTGGTTTGTCTCGATTTAAGACAAGGTTGACCGAGGTCGAGATTCGCTTGTTTTTCGTGCATGTGGCCAGGATTTTTTTTCACAAACTTCTCTCACGCCAAACGCTGGGAGGTTCTATAAAGTGGGATGAGGGAGCTTGGGTCGTTTTCGTAGAGGACCATGGGCTTCCGGTAGAGTTCGGGCTTGATCTGGCCGGACGAAAACCATTTTTAACAGCCATTGTCGATGGTAGGTCACATAGACGGGAAGTATGATAACGCGTTTCTATGGTTGGCCTTCGTGATGGGAGGTTGGTGATCCTGTTATTCACATCGCCCTCTCCTTCATGCGGACTTATATCCATCTTTGCCAAGTATGTATTGTGACTTCTGGGAGATCATTTCGAGAGGAAAGGAATATATTACGATGAATCTTGACAAGGAACGTATCGTCATCTCTCTCACGGCTAACGTTCTTTACCACATAACCCCCTCCTACTGTATTTTGACAGCACCCTTCGTGTTGATTCAACACCGCTCATAAGTACTAGGATTCGCAGAGTCGGTTTGCATGCGGGCAGCAATAGTTCGGAGTTACACGCTTGGCTGTGTCCTTAACTTCAACTCAACGCTCCGGTCGCCCCGGTTATCGAGTGGTTACCCTCGAATACTACTAGATAGAGTGGGTCCTTGAGTTCGATTCCCACTGTGGTGAGATTTCATTTTTTTTGCAACAATCAATGCAAAACGATCAACCATTGCTGAGAACGCCTAGAAGCGTGAGTAGGAACTATTTGAAGCGAATCGACCGGAGAAGCAAATAAATGCTGAATTATTCACGCGATACAAAATGAAGGCGACTATTGTGTAGTGGGTAGGTGGGAGAAGGGCCCGCTACGTGAGCCCGGATCTGAGTTACTGATGGGAGGCAGCGCGAGAGCAACGCGATGATAATAAAGGAGATGAAAAAAAACGCACGTTACCTGTCGTATGACGACACTAAGACGGCGTTCCTCGTGACGGTTGCAATTTGCCTACGACACGAGATAATATTTCGGTTTTAAACTAGCTAGTGCTGATGTCGCGTTGTTATGATGCAAGTATCGCATTGATGTGTTTGTTAGGCGTGCCCCATTGATCGCCGGTTTGTTCGGGTTAGGTTCGCGAGAGAGACTGGACCGCGTGGGCAATGACCTTGTTCCGACAACAGAGTCTCGCCGAGATTTCTGTGATCGTAGCGGTTCGTTTGGAAATATAGTTACGTATGCTGGAAAAACGGTCGCATCCTCGTTGTTGTTGTCTATCTGTTCTTACTTGTGGATTTCAATTAAAGCTGCCGTTTCCGTTTTCAACTATCGGTATCCTGATACAGAGACTACATCGCGAGACATTTCTCATTGCCCTTGAGTGCCCAAACAAATGCTGACTGAGTGCACTCTGACGTTGCTACTCTCGTCACCGTCTTTATCCCTATTTTGTTCTTACCTGTAGGTGACACCTTTTTGTTACCTTGGCGTTCGATTTGGATTTTGTTGCCGCGGCTCAACTTGTGAATCCCAGTATTGCGCATTGTAATTAGTTTTTTTGTGATGGACCGCTCGTATGTCGTGGCCATGATGAGTTCCCACTTTGTTTCTTTTCCGCCTTTTGACGCGCGGGACGCGTGGTTTTTTGGAGGACACGCAATGTGTTCACCATTTTCGGATACTCGTATGATATATATGCGCGGCTTTTCATGCTTGACAACGTGGTAGGTACCTCGTCTGCCCTATACTCGGGATCCGATTTGGCGCCGTATCCCCTCAGGCGCATGAGGCATTTCAAGTAAATAAAGCAGACTGTCCTCTACCCGGTCCTGGTTTGGTGCGGACCACTCTGTGCACGACGTAGTACTCAAATGATTGGTTGAGTTTCGTTTGGATGGCACAACGCGGGTAAGGGACACGGTTTTCCCGAAAGCAACTCGAGCCAGTTTGTTGAAGGTCAGGCTCTGGGGGTGTTTGTCGCGGATGGTAGGGTTTCGGTGGGTAAGGTCTATGGATATGTTTCTATTGTTTTCTTTATACGTCGCGTTCGGTGCACCACCTATGACAGCTGTGAACACCTACGCGTACGCTCCTGTCCACGGGAAAGGCTGTTTGGAGCTTGGTCCATCTGAATCATGATATTGTCTATGCACTGGAACTTGTTTGTCAGGATATAACATGGGGGACGGTGGTAGCGTTTCATTTCCTGTCGTTTGTTTCGCTGCACATTTCGAAACGTTTTTAGTGTCCTAGTTCGAAGGCAACTTCAAAGTTGTCGCGTGTTTTTTGTGATAGTTACTTTGTATCTGCTGTGGCTCCTTCGTGAGAAATACCACGGTTAGCGTGTACTGGTAATCGTATTGGTGGTCTACCGAACATTGGGAAGAAACCACGTTTCCTTTTACCACCGTGTAGTACTACATGACGAATTATTGGCCATATGTACTACCGGTGAGGGTGATGTGCGCAGTTGTCGCGATCAGTTGTCGCGATCGATTGGGCTGTGTTTGATGAGCATAACGTACAATATTGAATGCACACTTTCTGAAACGGTGTTTGCCTGCGGGCGAAACAGTGTTGTGCAGGTTTTCTTGTGCTTCGCAAATGGTGAATCACCTGTTCGGGACTTTGATTTATGGGAAGGACCCTCGGTGGACTGAGGATACCATCCACTCGTGCCATCAATGACAACTTGTGCCATGATGCTGGCAGACTAAATAGGCGTCAGAGTTAGATTTGCACACCGTTAGGGATGCTCCGTCATTGTGAGGGAATATTTTGCTATTAACACCGGCGGCTGAAACATAATAATATATTTTTACACACTTGACAACAAACCCGACCGATAGGGTTTCAATTTGCCACACAATGGCTACGTGTCCCGGGGGTAGATTTGGTCGATTAGTTTGTCGTTTTTGCGTTTTGGCCAGTTTTGCATGTAAAATTAAAACAAAATTGACACCGATTACGTACGTCTCGATTCCGTGTCGATAACCATTTTTTGTGGCGATTTTGTCCGTACGTCAATCGCAATTCAAGATGGTTCCCTCACAATGCATGACCGTGGTATTCGCGCAAACATGTCTTGTTAGGGCTTGCGGTAGCACGAGGTGATCGCGGAGTGTGCTTCGTTTCTGAAGTGATCTAGCAAAAACAACTTAAACGGAAACCCGTCATGTACCAAGTAATCTGACTTGGTTGGTGTTTTGCTTCCTATTTTGAGGTCAGCGCCTCGGTATCTAATATGCACTCTGATGCACTGGGTATACGAACCGCATTCGCGTGTTTTAGCTATCCACCGATTCAAACACGTTAGTAGTGCACTGCTACAATGATTTAAAGTCAAACAGCGCGCGATTGCTTCAGACTAGTTGAACGTCATCAACTTTCTGCGAATGCTCGGTATGGTCAAGGGTGTTGCGGTAGCGCGGTGCCATCGATAATATTTCAACAGATGGATGATATCTATCAACACTGCCATCTCGTGATGGTGCTCAACCGTTTACTACCGCGACAGGCTGTCCGTCTTACAGCGCGTAGCTACCCAGGTTCATTTTCCACTGTGCATTTGTAGGATTGTGTTGCTTTCGACCAGCGACACACCATGTTCCCAATTCCTTGCGTACTCTGTAGACGTACTGCACCAAACGCTGCTTGATCAACCACGCACTCAAAGTGTCCTCCCCCGTGAAGTAGCGCCGCTATCAATCGTGCTGTATTGTCGACAGTGTTATGTCGTTTTGCTTTGAAGCCCCATTTTTTTGCGTTTAGAATTTTGTTTATATCCGGGGGGGGGGGGCTAAATCCTGGATGCAAATCGCTCTACTTCGTTTATCAATACGGTGTTTAGTGGTGTTGTTGCTGTGGAAGTGTTCCCTGTCATCATTTTGAGTGTGCTTGCTCGGCACGCCAACATGATGCAGGCTTTAAATCGTAATTTTGTGCGACCTATCATGAAAATGTCTGGTGGAATTGCTCTCGCATTGCAGATGTTTGCTGCATACGGAAGTACGCGAGAAACCCCGTGTCGGTTCAAGCAATGAATTGCGAGCTTGTTGGGTCAAAGTCTACCAGTCAATGATGGATAAGCCAATATGATCGGGGGTTTACACGCCGTGCAGGGATGTCTTGACCGAGGAGATCATCGTCATAGTTCCCACGTTATTGAAGCTGTAGTGATTAAGATGATTTCTGAACCGGGGATAGAGCCTTATCTCCGCCGTGTGCGACGGAGCTTACCCCCATTGTTGGTGAGCCTCTATCATCTTCCTAGGGTTGGGCGGGGCCGTAGAGCCGAATCAATCAGCGGTTTTAGCCAACGACTTTGGGCTTCCACACCGTTAGAGGCGGTAACGACAAAAGACAAATAGGTTTTATTGCCCCCATTGTCAAACGTTTTAGATATGTAGAATAACCTATGGACCAGGGATGGGACCTTGTCGTCCACGGGTGGAGCTGGCTCTATATTATACGATCCCCAACCAATCAGAGATCAGCCGGTCCGTGGTGTTGTTAATTTTCACACTGTGCCGTGGTGTTGTTAATTTTCACACTGTGCGGGGAGATATCAATCCTGGTGATACCCATCCGTGTTTGTTCCCGAGTTGTCGGAGTTGTATATGCGTATGCGGAATCAATTATGATCCTGGGATGGGACCCAACATAAAATTATGTGAGGAGTACAAATACCCTATTTATACTTGATAATATTGTCATCATGTGTGTGACATAGTGCCCGGCCGAGTGCCATGCGATATATATTATGTATATATATGTGCCGACGCATCATACGGTAATTTTACGAGGTTTATGTATGCTGTGTTGAGATACAGTTGTTCTTGCGCCCTGGTACTTATAAATGAACGGCTATACAGCTTCCATTGTTGGAGTATAATGTACCTGATCAAGAGTATTGTTTCTCTTTCACGTGCACAATAATACGCAATATACCTGACAGCGAATACATCAATAACGTACGGTAGACCCCTGGTAACCCTCTGCTGCTGGTGGTGTTATCTTGTTATTAGTAATGTGTATTTGCGGGTGCCCGTGTTGATGACGCCACCCCCACCAAAAATTTAAACATGAGCGTTTTTGTGCCGGCTTTCGACTCCATTATCGTTATCCTCAACGTTATCGACGTTTTAGGTTTTCTAGATCCTTCCCCGGAACCGATTATTGACCTCACGAAAAAAAAACCGCAGACATATTCTACCAAGGGACTACAACGGTAATTTTTTGTACGGGATCGGGCAACCACGGCAACCCCGGGATTAGATGATTTTTTTTCGTACCAGGACCCGGCAACCGCGGGTGTCGCCGCATCCAGGACGGGACAAGACCGTATTTTTATTGAGGGAAACGTCTTGGAATCTGCTAGCGTCCCAGGCAGTATTTCTTCAGCAGCCGAGTCGACAGACGTCGCGACGGGAAGGCCAGCATTTTGGTCCCGCAGGCCCGACACCCACGTTCTCTTGGCCTGCAGCAGGCGCTGCTATCTCGCTAGCAACAACCTCGTTAGTGCTCACGCTTTGTGGTAAGGGCCGTGTGTGGGCGCTCGAAGCTCTTCGGCCCTCTAAACACAGAACAAGAGTTTGTTTTGGCATCTCCCGGCCTTGTCTGGGGCTACCTCGTACAAGGATTGTGATTAAACGTTTTCAAAAAAATTGTAAAAAAACGTACTATTTGTAGGCTTGGGCAATTGAACCGGTGACTTGGAAATTCCTTGTATATCGCACAATAGTCCGTCCTTCTGCGCGGAAGGACGAGCGTGACAAAGATCGGGATGCCCTGTTCTTGTACTAACCGAATTCGAGATTTAAACAATACCGCGAGATTTGCTTTGTGCGGGCACAGGCCGTCGAGTATTGGCGCGAGATGCGTTCGTGTGGGAACAATATTTCGCTTTCTTCTTGCGTTGAGGGGTTACAAGATAGGGGATTTCCTATGTTTTGCGGCATACGGGGTACGGGATACGCGATGTCTTTTTTTGCACGGGACCTCGGGATAACCCCGAGTCCCGTACAATCCCGGAGAACGAGCTGGGCGTCCGGTACTGTAACCGTAGTTGTCGTTTGGTTATCGAAGTTATATTGGCCTTATCGTAGCAAAACTTTTTTTGTTTCTATATCCCACACTAGAATGCAAATGTTTCATCCAGCAGGGTGTGGTTTTAATGTGCGAACATATTGAGAGGTTTTAGGTTGAGAACATCCGTAAGACTCGCAAAATAGGTACCCGGGCAGTTGTTGCAGTTGTTACGGTTGTTGCAGTTGTTACATGTAGTCATCCCATGATATAGCGGTTGTACGTTTTGGGCGTAACGTTTCTGACCGATAGAGCTCCTCAATCACTAAATATAGTAACTATCATCGGTTAGATTAATAACTTGACGAGTGCGTGCAGTGTATTCTACGATTGAGTGTAGTGTATTTGTATGAGGACCAGTGCCTTAAACAAATGGTCGGGTTTCGTGCGATCAAACGTACTTGCGGCACCCAAAATGCAGCTTGCTTAGAAACGCCTGCTACACCAAAAGCGTAGGAAAAATCACATGTATGTACAAGTATGTATATTTGTGCTCTGATTGGTTGCGAAACGGATTGACGTGTGTGTGGTTGTTTCGATACGGCTTGTTAGATTACGTGTAGTGTTTGGTTTTGTAGTGTTTCGTCACTTTTTTTGGGGGGGAGGGGTTGTACAAACGTATCTATCTGTGTACCAGACACGTCGAGAAACCCGTTTGGGACAAAAAAGGAAGCCGCGAGAGATGCTTGGGAAATTGAGCGTTGCCTCTCGCGGTTCGTGTCAAATCTGGTGAAATGCGTAATTATACCGGACGAAAATGCACCTGCATACATGCGTCAACCCTACCTGATACGGATTGTTACTATATATTGTTACTATATATAAAGGGTTTGCGTTTGTGTATATGGTATACGTAGTGGACACATTTTGCGATAGAGGTAGCGGTTCTAGGCAAAATACGTGTTTGACGGGGACGAGGCTTCTCAACCTAGCACCTTCCCAAACTCGTCGGCAACCTCATTATATTACTACGTTGTGTTTAGACCCCCGGATAAGGTGTTTGCTGATTGTACTTCTATAATCAACACAGAGACGAGGTTGACCATTCTTGGGAGCTACGATATTAACGGGAGATCCCCACCGGCTAGAGCGCTCGTCTATTACATAGTCTAGTCGTTGAGCATATCCTGAACACACTTGTTGATAACGGCTTCAGTGCACGGGTTAGCTCTATACGGGCGACGGCGCACAGGCTTAGTATGAGCGGGAAGGGGACACGTTGCTTCGGCAGTATTGCACTTACCCAACTCCGCTCGCGATAACGATAGGACAGGACGGTATTTTGCAAATATATCCAGGATGACTGACAGCTGTTCAACGGTGAAAGTAGCGTATACAAATTCTGTAGATCGTGGCGCAATAATTTCAGCACGCGCTGCTGCAATTTCGGTCCAGGAGTATTAGGTGTTGCTGGTACAACATGGACATGCAGCTGAGCAGGGGACAGGACGGCAACACTCGACAATTTACCAATCTCTAATTTTGCGTTGAGGGCAAGAGACTCGGAGGATGGATTAGCTATTTGAACGGTAACTGATCCATCTGCTGCTAGGCACGTGGCGAGGGTGCGATGTACGATAACACGCTCCAAATCGACCGGACGATTGTCGCAAGACCTACCATTTTCCGAGAGTATGTGCGGTTCAATAATACCTTTCGTATCTTGGAGTGGTTTGATTACGGCGCTGTGACGGGGGCGTAACTCGATACGATTGCACAATTTTGCAGCGTGTACCTCGGTATCTTTGTGTACTGCGTCTACGGAGCGCATTACAGTGGACGAGGTCGCGTGGGATCGATCATCACGCGACCCTTGGGTAGCTGGAATAGTGACAGTACTAGACGGAAAGTCGAGCGCTGATTCATCCAGTCGAGTATAGCCCCAGAACGGGACATGACATCATCATCAAGCAATATCTGGTCAGGCCCTAACGATGGGATAACGAGTGCATCAATACGACGCTCTCGCGCTTTCCGTAAGTCAATTTGTGCTCAAGAAAAAATCCGCATTAATATGTAGGAACATACACTCGGGGGGATTCAAGCTCACAAAACTGACCTATACCAGGGTCGAGGATAACCTGATACGCCACCGGGGCGGCCTTACATAAAGTTGGATGTTGTTTCAAAAAAAGTAACGAAACAGTTGTAATGTCGCTTGCCGAGTCAACAGTCAAGCCAGAAACAGCAAGACCATAAACTATCCCAGGGATACGAATCCACCGAGAGGAGAAAGAGAGGGTAGCAGATGGTTTCTTATGAGACAGCGAAAAGCTAAACCACGAATTCTTTTTATTGTTGGTATTGTAATGGCATCCGCTATTTATTTACTGCTGTATAGCAATCGACCGCACGGCGTTTAAATCTTGCACTAACTGGAACAGCCGTACTATTAGCGGTGTCCCCCTTCTGACCACGGCGAGGTTCAGAAGGAGAGCTACTATCGGTAATCGTATTACACCCATCAGAAAAATTCTCAGCACTCATGGGGTGCATTTTTTTGAAAAACTACAATCCGATACACGCCCATATTCACCGGCAGCAAAAACAGTCACAGCAGGCACGTGTTGCTGTGTTGATGTGCTACGACCCAAAATTCCACTACTGACGGCACTCTTTGTTTGGTAAGCAAGCGGCGCTAGAAACATTGTGTGATTCTTGGCGTCTTTCCTACTGCAACGGTAACAGCAGGCTTACAATTCCCAAGTGCTACGGACGAAACACCTGAGCATCCCCAATCGGAATCGTCGTCCTCAGAATTCGGCTTCCGCTTATTCTTTGTCTTGTCGCGTTCTGCTCCCAGTAGACGAAGGTGAAGTGGCTTTGGATGCAGATGCTCCGGCTGCGCCCGAAGCTGTTTCCCGTTTCAGACGCTTCTCTCGAGCGCGTGTCCAGTATTGGTCGTTCGAATGACCCTGCTTGCTGCGACACGTGGGGTGGGTACACCGCTCGCACGGTTGCTCGACGGCGATCGACCAGTGGAACGTTTGTAGGAACTTCCTCAACCCCTACTCCGATTGTCGTTTATACGGTTTTAAAGAGAGGTGGGTCGTGCAGAGGTACGCTCAAGCGCACTGTGGGGCACACCGTTCAACAATGCACTGACGTGACCACCTGCGAGGCCAGATGCCTCATGACGATGAGCGCATTCGATGGCTTCCTTCATGGTTGTACATGGTTTGTCGGTGATCTGGAAGCAACGAACCGACGGTTTCAAACCGTGTTGCCACAAGGCGATCATCATCGCACTCCACGTAGTACGGTTGCCAGCTGCACGATCTGCAGCCG
This sequence comes from Undaria pinnatifida, assembly GCA_012845835.1. Classification (NCBI taxonomy): domain Eukaryota; class Phaeophyceae; order Laminariales; family Alariaceae; genus Undaria; species Undaria pinnatifida. Next base: position 22,147,816 of record JABAKD010000016.1, on the reverse strand, counting down.
TTCGGAACTGCCCGAGGAGAGTACGATAGCGCAAAGCATACAAAGATACAGTTTCCTCCCCTTTCTGGTTGAGAGAGGCGATTTGCCTGGCGAAATCATTAATCGAATCAGCGGGCATCAATATATCTAATAGTACACGCGTCATCTCCTGCAACGTTGACGGCGGAGGAAATACCCCCGGGATTGCCCAGTAAGGAGCCTCTGAATCAAAGTGATACAGTGCCCCTCACCCAACAAGACGATTAGCTGGAGCGCGTCGTCATCCCCCAATTTCTCATCGGTCGGGCGGATCCTCTTATAGCTTTCAAGCCAACGATAACTCGAAAATGAACATGGATTTCAGGAACATTTTGGTCGCTGGACCCATTAAGGCGGGGGACGCCCCTTACAGCATCGGCAGTGACGGTAACAGCAGCAATATCTGTGGTCGACAAACTCAACAAGAGTTTGATTTATTCGCCAACGACGGCGAGTGTTTTTCAGGGGGGATTGGTAACGTTCGCGACAACCCTCCTGCAGTCTGCACGGTAGACGACCTTGCTGCTGCGGCAGGTGAAACTACAACTGACGAAGTGCTGAAAGAAAGCGACACGGTGTTGCCAGGTACGGGGGACGATTTTGACGCAGCTGTGCTCATCAGCTGTCATCACCGCAGGCAACGCTGCGGATGCGGCGGTGCTTACCATCGATTCGTTGGCCACGGAGACCGCCAACAGTACCGATCCAGTAGAAAACGGTGTCGGGTCCCGCCCTGAGCGGAGAACAACGATGCGCGCCGTTGCTTCTTCCGTATACAGAAGCATAGCCAGTTTCTCCGGTTTCATTGACTTTCCGGAATCACCCCGAATGGTTGCGCGGAGCGCTTCCTCCGCGTCGCTCGACGACGAGGAGGAAGAATCAGACGCCAATCCGTTGAAAGGAGACGGCTCCTTACGGGCGGGCAACGTTGCTTCCGCACTGGTAGTGGGGGTAGCCTCCCTGCTTTCTTCCTCGTCAAAGGGAGCGTGTTCGTAGTTGACCTCGTCAACAACAACATGAGAGTCTATAGGGGTTTCGGGTGGTGCTTTTGCAGAAGATTTTTTTTCTTCGCTATTCGCGTTTCCGAGCACAAGAAGACAAAAAAAAACGACAACGAATTCGGCACAAGCTAGCGAGCCTTGTATAGACGCCAGTTGAGGGTTTGGGGTAACAGGTTCGACTCGCAACTTGCAACCACTTCTTTCTTGTTTTTTGTAAGGTGGAGGACACCCTAGGTTGGAGCAAGGTTCGACGGTGAACCAAGCGACGGTAACAATAGAAAGTGCCTCGAGGTAACCATAGGTGCTTCGTACGCAAAACAGGGAGTCGACAGCAGTGGTTGCTTGTCAGCGGGAAACGTGATTATCTGCCTCTCTGTCCTCAGAATCTACGGAGACTTCACGGTCACTAGCAAGGTTCGACGGCGAACCAAGCGACGGTAAATACTAACTCACGCTCTCGCACGTTCCGCAAGTCCATTTTAGAAATAGTCGCCACGAATATACACGAGTATGCTCTCGGAGGGGCTCGAACTCGTAAATTTGACCTATCTCGAAAATTTGACCTATTACACCGCTCGACGACAACCTGGTGAGCCACCGGTGCGACCGGTTATATGATATTGTGTTGAAATTCAAATGAACATTTTTTTGTTAATCCGTTTCTTTCACCCAGCGAAATCAGTACACCCATTGTCCATTCTGATTCTTCGTTCTATGATAGAGATACAGACTAAGTGGTCACAAACTGCTGTGAGAAAGTCATGGTAACCCAATGTACCTAATATTTAGAGTTCCGGTGCATGTTTTCGTTTCCAATAGCTGCGTTCAGCCGTCACAAACAAGCCCATCCCAACCCCGACCCTCTTGTGCTCGCTTTTGTGGTGTTTCATTACCCACGCGATGCCCAGTTTCTCCTTCTTTTGTTAGGCTGCGCCACACGAAACTGGCGGTAAGTAGACAGTAGAATGGCGTGCTTTGTTGTTGCTGAGGTCCCTGACTCCGTTGCCGTGGAAGCTTTCCCCGTCAAGTGCGAGCGGTCGTGTGTTGGTACGTAATTGGCAAATATGTTTGTGTTGCTTCGTACTTGACTTGCTCCTAATTGCTGTTGATTGCTGATTGATAATCTCTGCTAGTACTTTTTTCTTTTCCATTTTTTGGCACATCACTAATTTCCAGCTTCTCGACATACGAGCCGAGGTCACAGATGTCGTCCTTCCCTTCTTCCCCCCGGTTATTGCCTTCATTAGTACTTTTTGGCGCAAAGGGTTCAGCACCCACTGATCGTCGATTTCTCAACGAGTGTTGCTAACTCACGCTCTCGCGCTCTCCGCACGTCAACAAATGCACAAGACGACAAATTGTACGAGTACGTACTCGGGGGGATTCAACCTCACGAAGCTGACCTATAGCAGGCTCGAGGATATTTCCCGATACGCCACCGGGGCAGTAAGTGATATAGAGCCGGTCGCCCCGGTGGTCTAGTGGAGCTACACTCGAATACTACTACCATTATTACTAGCGTTGATCCTTGAGTTAAATAGCCACCGTTGCGAGCTTTGTTGGCTATATTTATTTGCAGAAAAAAATGGGAAATAAAGCATCAACTACTTGCTGAAATCACTTCGCAGCGTGGGTAGGTACAAATCGACGCGAATCGACAAGGGACAAAAATACTTAATTCTTCTCGCGGTAAAAATCACGGCAGGTGCCGTAGTGGGGAGGGGCGCTATACGTATGACGTCAGATCTAAGTTATCCTGTTGCATTAGGAGAGCGAGAGTAGTGCGAGCATCACGATAAACTGGATGGGAAAGAGGAAAAAGGGTAGTGTATTACTTGTGCTTAAATAATTCGATACCCAAGCAAGTTGCACCGGTCGACTCGATCTAGACTGCCTGCTGTTGTATTATTATGCAATTGGTCTATGTACAACGCTTCTAACCAAATGCAGCGGACATGGTCAGTTCCCTTACCTGCCCCGGATGCTCGATCGAGTAAAACTATCATAAGAAACGCACTCGACATGTTCCGTCGCCAGACTAAACGGTCAATCGGCGTGTGCTCGGATTTATCCAACCGAAATCTGATTAATGAACTCGGAATCGGAATCACATAAAAAACGGTAGCTAAGGCCATTTCTTACACAGTTTGATTCTACCCGTTAAAAACGGCCTTCATCGACTGGTCTTTTTTTTCGACTGGATTCTTCTGGTCCCCCTTCTTATCCTCAGTCAGCTCTATTTTATAGTTTTCGTGCTCTTCTTAGAGGCTGCTGGTGTGAGGGAGTACTGCTGTTTGGCGCTCGAAGCTCGGTTGGCAGCTCTGTCCTTCGCGCGTTTCTCGCGAGCAACGCGTGCTTCACGCGCGACGAACTTTCGCACAAAACAGAGTTTTCAGAAAAATGGGAACGGAGCCTAAAATGAGAACCAAGCGTTATCTCCAGAACCATGCGGTGTATCAGAGAACCGAAATGATCCTGCGAAACCCCTTGGCCAGCCATGTGAGAGGAGCTCGTCAGAACGGTCATGCTCCATCTCGTGCCTTCGGGTTGGCGCAAAAAGCCATCTACGCTGGCACTATTGTGATTTCTCTAGATGCTGGCTACCAAGGCGATGTCGAGGACTGTTACAAGCAGGGTTGGTTGTTTTGGGCTCAGCCGAAAGCCGCCGAAGCTACGTTTGTTCGTGGCGTTGCACTCAGCCGAGAGCCACCGAACCTACATACAGCAGGCGTAGGCGTTTTGGCAAAATGGCATCGATAACGCGCGCTTCTGCTGTCGCTTGATACATGCTGCTGACGGGCGGAGCTAGAAGTGCGCCACGCTGACCTGTGGCGCTGTTGTATGATACTGTTGTGTGGTACCTGGTATGGGTGTGTGCCGTGTGGGTGTGTGTTTTATGGTGGAATGAGCGATGCGATGGGTTAAAAAAGCTGGTGTACCACTCTTTCGACTTAGTCTTTCGACTGATAGATCCAGTAAAAAAAATCGAGTTGTTCGACTGGATCCCCCAGCCGCGAAATTTAGTCGAAAAAAATTGAGTCCAAAAAGCCCTTTCTCGACTGTGTAAGAAAGCCCGATTTGGGCTTCAGTCGAAAGACAAACCCGACTGCAGGGGAATGGCTTAACATTGTTAAAATGATTGTTGGTTTATATCGAACTCTTGGCATTACCTTGCATACTGTACGCGCATACTATGATTGTGTGTGGTGACTTGTTTTGCTCTAGCAATTATTGAATCGAACACTTCGAAGTGCTGCCGTGCACTACCCAAAGCATGGGTGCCATAGATATGCCGGCGCCCATGCGAGCCCTTGTAACTTTTGAACCTATTATTAATAATAGCAAAGTATCAACGCTGACCCGAGTTCGATGCTTGGACATTGATACGAGAACATAGAGAATTCTACAGTCTAAAAAAAAAGATATATATAATAATTTCTATAAAATATCGGAGTATCACACACAGCTTGCAAAGATGAGTTTCGACGAAATCTTCGATCTCACAGCTGGAGTGTATTCAAATTTTTATAAAATATATTACGAAAATACACTCCAGCTGTGAGATTGAATATTTTGTCAAAAATCATCTTTGCAAGCTGTTTGTGATACTCCGATCGCGCGTATTACGGGTTGTGTGATCATTAAGGATATAGGTCGGCGACCCCCCTGACAACTACAGTGTAGCTATCAGGGTCAACAGGGTGATATTAGTCAGTCTGTGCGCGGAAACTGCAAAACCCGTTTCTGAGGGGGACAATTTCTGACAGCTGTGTGTGGAGGGAAATGTATCCGTTTATCAAGTGAATCCTGTAAGTCGAATAACCGGTGAGGGGAGGGCGGAGTTTTGAAGGACGTGGGGGCTAATATTGAATTATCAGCCGGTCGCCCCGGTGGTCTAGTGGTTTTACCCTCAAATACTACCAAGGTTTGTTTGTCCTTGAGTTCGATTCCCACCATGATTAAGAGTTGACATTATTTGCATATATTTATGCAAAAACAAAGGGTAGCAACTGCTGAGAGCGCCTGGCAGCATCAGCAGTAGTAGGTACAATTCGACGCAAGTCGACGAGAGAAGAAAACGCTGCAGTCCTCTCGCCTTAAAAACAAGGGAACAGAAGACACGTGCGGAAGTGGCGAGAGAGGAGAAGTGCCCGCTATGCGACCCCAGATCTGAGTTACGACTGGGAGGGAGCGCAAGAGTGGTGGCAGGATAATATGTGGGATGAAGGAAAACAAATGTTGCCAAGGTATGTTATTACTAGCACATACATCACCCCTATCCTTTTCCGAGGTTCTTTTGTTTAAATGTGTTCATTATCTTCTTATTGATAGATTGATTTGTTTTGGTGGAGGAGTAGTACCGCCTGAAAGTAAATACTACCTGGTATATAATGAAAAATGAAAATACACTCCAGCTGTGTTGGTGTGTTTTGGTGTGTTGATGTGTGTTGGTGTGTGTTGGTGTGTGTTGGTGTATGTTGTTGTGTGTTGATGTGTGTGATTGTTCGTGTGTTGGTTTGTGTGTGTTGGTGTGTGTTGGTCGTTTGTTTTGAAGCGCGGTCGGTTGAGTTTTTTGGTTTTGTAAGAACGAGGCGGTTTTTTGGGAGAGAAGATGTTTTCCGAAGCCCAGGGTACAACGAAGTAACTTTTTTCCGTTATGTGTGTTGTGTGTGTTGTGTATGTTGTGTGTGTTGTGTGTACAGTGTGCGTCCTAAATGCACCACTAGCGCTGGGTTGGCAGGGCAGCCGAACGGTGCTTGGATGCTACTAGCATTGTCGGAGAGGGGCGACGCGACCCCCCCCGAACCCCGCCTCCCAAAACGCCCTTCAGCGCGTTCGTTGGCAGGGGCTCGACAGTGCGCGTTGGAAGGACCCCAACCAGTTTGCGTTGGAAAATGTGTGTGATGGATTTCTAAAAATACATTAAACTTGGTATAGGACTTGCCTTTGGCCTCTAAGAAGGGTTCAAGCACGTATCAGGCCCATTATTCAGAAAAATACCTCCTTCAAGGTCGATAGGCACGTTTCAGGCACATTTAGACACCTCGGGCATATTCCTGTTCATATGCTTATCTCACATTTTGCCGCCCGGTTCGTGCAAATCTCCACGTGCGTGAAAGCACCTGCGGCGTGGCTGAAAGGCTATGTATGGCCTACCTAAGCTACTGGGCCCCAAGAAATCTCCCTAAAAAACTATTTCCTCCAATGAAGTACAGATTAGCCCGCGCGAGTGACTCTTTTCCAGGAGGGATAATGGGTGGGCTCCCGCTACTGTGTAGCTTTGGTCTTCATTGTTTACTCTGGTTCCGAAATAGAGGTGCTCTGTATGAAATCGGCCAAAATGCACTCACACACGTTCAACACGCAACCTTGCGACAAATTGAGTTGTCTGCGAGGACACCCGAAAGAGATATATATCAACACTATCCAGACTGATAGCCACCAAGATTTAGTTTTATTGCGTTCGCCATGGAATCAACTTGTTCTCTAGTCCCATCTTGCGTTTTGCTTGACGTCCTCTCAAGACATGGGTGTCGGTCAGATAGAGGTTTCCCGGTGATCGAACTCGGGCAAAATTGATGCACCCCTACTATTATTATTGATGCACGCGAAAACGAACAATATTAGCGTCGTGGTATCTCTAGAGGACGGTTAGCTATTGGAGTATCCAGGTTCGGATTCAAAGTGTTTATCATTAGACTACAGAGTAACATGGCTCGACTAAAACAGTCTGAAGGCAGCAGGACAACATAAATTGGCAGAGTCTGCTGATACGACATGAATATCACACGTCAGCCGGAGGGAACTATTAGCAAGGGCAACAATGAACCATTCATTGCTTTGCCTAGGTAAACGCCAGGGAACGGATTCGAATTGAAAACACCGTTTGTTATGTGAAGCTTAGCCATAATACACACGGTGGCCCCGATGGTCTAGTGTTTTTCTTCGGATACATTTAGTACCATTTATAATAGTGTTGGTCCCTTATTTCGATTCCCACCATGATGAGATTTGACTTTGTTTGCAAGTTTTGACGCCCACGAAAAGGATAAAACTTGAGAGCGCCTATCAGCGTGGGAAGGTACAATTCAACGCGAGTCGACGAGGGGAAAACTAATCTGGACTATTCTCGCGATAACGATGAAGGCACGTGCCGTAGAGGGGAAGAAGAGGGTAAATATAACCTCAGACCTGAGTTACTACTGGGAGGGAGGGCGACAGTACAGTCTAAATTTAAAGCAAGATTAAGAAATGGGATGAGGAAATACGGGAAAAATATATAGAAGCCGTTCGCCCCGTTGATATTATTTTAGTTGTTATCTGCGAATACTACCAGCGTTGGTCGTTGACTTCGGATACCACTGTGGTGACATTATATTTTCACTCTAAACAGATCAAGTGCAAAAAGCGCGTAGCTGCGTGGATAGGTACAATTCTCGACGCGAGTCGAGGAGGAAACAAAGTGCGATCTTTTCCCACGATAGAAACACGGGCATACGTACCGTAGGCGGGAGGGGGTGAGAGGTCTGCCTACGTTGACCAGTTTCGTAGTAACGTTTGGGAGGGAGGGCGAAAGTGAGACGAAGATAATTTATGATAAATTTGTAAAAATAAATGTATGGACTATTATATATAGCCTTCACTCCGTTGAGAAGCACCGTGAGTCAGAAAAAGGCAAAACAACTTGCTTCAAAATCGAGGCAACACAGAAATAAATGTGGTATGCATGGCGTAAGTACCATGCACTGCGGGCACACTTGCCGTCTTCAGGGTTCGACGAAGAATAATGGGTGGTGTGAATGTCGTGTCGGGCAGTATGCAGGACCCCTTATGCTTGCGCTTTGCATGACACGCATCGCATCGCCAGTTTGGCTCACAATCGGATACCTACCCGAACCCGGCTGCAGCGAAAGCGCCCAGCCACTACTGCTGTATTAGTATAACGACCAATTTGGAAAAATAATAAATCAACATCACCCCCCCCGTTAGGATAGGGTAACGAAATCGACAACACACTCTCAATTTCCGTATAGATAGGTTTGCCGACCTGTGGTCTCGATGATTTGCACCTCTGTTGCTGCTGCTCCCTCGGTATTCCTTGGCACTGCGACCAGGACGGCTCTAGAATTTTGAAGGAGCTCTGGGGAGAACGTGCTGCGATGGTGTGATAGGGTGGGGGCAGAGGAATATCGTGAACAAACTGCTGACGTGTCTTAGGCGTCTTTATCAATGATTGACAGGTGCCTAGGTCATGGGTGTGCGTTCCGGCATACTCTGCATGAAATGGGTTTGCGAAGAATCACGAAGTAAAATCTAAGAATATCGACCAACCCGGTAGCCGTTACGCGTACGTCACGTCTGCAAAGTTTCTCAGATTTGTACCTGTATCACCTGTCATCATCCAGTACGTGATGACTCTGGAGAAAAGAATATATGGAAAAACACGGTTGTCGGCTGCACTCCCATGGTCATACTTAATCTCCCATAAGGGTTGACCAATGATTTTTTTTTTGTGTTACGTTTTGGCCAATCATCTCGACCTCCATAAAGTACGTCCCACAAGAGTTTCCGTAAGGGTATGCCGATCAGAAGCCAATCATCTGTGCATTCTCAACTAATCAATATGATGTGGGGCGTCGGACAGGCGCAATGCAGCAGTGGCAAAGATGTGCGGGCTGAGTCGCAATTTTTGCCCACTTTACGACGTGTGCAACAACAGCGCATGAAGTGTGTAAAGCAATCGCTGGCTGATGGAGAAGAGCGAACCAAATGGACAGCGCGTTGTCGGTGGGGGGTACGTTTTATTTGTTTGGGAGGGACAGCTTGGTCGTAGTTTAGTTTATCAGATGAACAGGTGGAAGATAGGATGATGGTTGCGGGGGGCTTTCTTTGGGTGCAATCCTGTGTGTGTTTAACGAAAGATTAGGCTTTTGCGTATCAACTCAGTCGTCTTCCTGTTTCGCTTGGTCGTCTTTTTTGTCAATAATGACAATTACTATGCACTATAATGTATCTATATATTCTCATTGGTGTTTTTGGAGATTCGGCCAGCAATGGGTTTTCGTCTCGGCCTCAGAGTGCATTTCGCGAAACTAGAATTCTCGTTGAAATCGCTTCGTTCGAGCGCCGTCTTCGGGGGGCGGCTCAAATACCCCTCGCCATGACCTACCCGTTCCGCACCTTGACGAGAACGCGGACGGATGCCGAGCGAGACATACGAGAAGATGCCAAAATATCGCATGTTGGGGAGGAATTCTTTAGTTTTTCTTTGTATCTTCACGTCTGCAGCGCCTGTACGATTTACATTTTTTTTTTTTTTTAAACGGTAGTTATAAATATTTTCAATTGTGCGGTGGCTCATTCTATCTCGAGCGTTTGTTTTGCTTGACGTCTGCAAGGCTTTAACGAATGAAACACGAATAAGTATTCGGGGGGCGGCTCCATCGCGTGAATGTCTTCGGGCGGGCGGCTCTAACGCCCCTCGCCCTTATCCGTCGTTGGGCACCTCGACGTGAACGCTGATGGATGCTGAACAAGACAAGGGAGAAGTTGAAGAACAAACTTATCTTGAGAAGGAAATCTTGCGACTTCGGATGTATCTTGACGTCTGCAGCGTCTGGATAATTCACCAAATGGGCCTCATTTCCAAACGGTAGGTAGTTGCTTAAATTTTGAATTTTGCGCTGGTATACTCTCAAGCTTTTTTATTCCTCGACGTCTGCAGGGCTTGAGCGCGTGTTATATTACCAGTAATAGATCGCTCTGATTCGTTTCTTTATATTACTTCGCTTGGTACTGTGAAAGTGATTCTCATTTCGAGCGTGCTTGGTCTGCGCGTCAACCTGAAATAGACTCAAAGTCGTTATTTTGCGCGACTTCATTGCGCAAACAACGTCTTCAGGAGGAGATGAGAAGAATATGCACAACTTAATGTGAATACGCACATAAAAAATAAAGATGTGATAGAAATAAATGTTAATTGGGTACACGACGCGCCAACAACAGCGTACAACACAACGATGGACGACCTATAAAAAGAAAAATACAAAAATACGCGTGAGCGATGACGTGCTTTTCGTACACGTAACACTACGACATCTGCGAACGGTTCCCTACTGCCGGGAGCGAAGGCGGGGACACAACTTTTTTTGGGAAACAAACTTCTAGACGGAAACCCTTCATACATATATGAAAGAATGCCTACGTATATGACGTATATGATGCAAATGAGGAGCCGAATCCGCGTACATTTTTGTTAAACACTTCTACTTTCCACCTTCTGGGCATACAAGCCGTGGTCGCAGAAAATCGAGTGAATAGTAGCAAGTGGGTAGTTAGTGCTATGGGCGTTATATTTTGTTCATAAACAAACAATATTACTACTGTAATAAGTTCCCCACAATACTGCGGTAGGGATCATAGCAGTAGCTCATGTGTTTATTGAATTTCGGTAAGTAGACGCACATGCATGGATATAGACGAGGCAAGCGTACACACAACTGAACGAGGAGATGGAAGTAGTAGTGATTACGATTCTTGCACCAGAAAAGCCACAAAGCAGCACTCTGAATCGCTGCGTCCCTGGGGCCTCCAGAGTTGTATATTACAAGCTCCTTCTGTTGTTGGGTTGAGCAACGCAAAGATGGCAGTAGGTAGACAGAATACACAGAAGAAACCAGTGGTGGCATGCACTCGTCCCTGTATCGCATTTGTTGGTGTTTGTTTCCCCCGGAAATACTGTATGGGGAAATGTGTGTGGATGGCATGCTTTGTTGTTGCTGTGGTCCCCGACTCAGTTGCTGTGGTCGTTTGCCGGTCAAGTGACAGCGGTCGTGATGGTACGTAACTTACAAATACGTTCGTACTGCTTCGTACTTGACGTGTTTCTTGCTGCTGATTGCTGATTGATCATCTATTCTAATTTATATTTTCCCTTTGAAACACTTCTACTTTCCAGCTTCTGGACATCCAAGCCGTGGTCACAGGAAGTCAAGTGACAGACCTTTGGGTAGTAGTTAGTGGGTAGTACTATTTGCGTCATATTTTGTCCTTACACAAACAACATTACTACTGTAATAAGTTCCCCACAATACTGCGGTAGGGGTCATAGCAGTAGCTCATTTGTTTATTGTATTTCGGTAAATAGACGTACATACATACATGGATATAGACGAGGCAAGCGTACACATGACTAAACGTGGAGGAGGTAGTATTGATCACGATTCCTGCATCATAAAAAGCCACAAAGCAGCATTATGAATCGCTGCGTCCCTGGGGCCTCCAGAGTTGTATATTACAAGCTCCTTCTGTTGTTAGGTTGAGCAACGCGAAGATGGCAGTAGGTAGACAAAATACACGGAAGAAACCAGTGGTGGCATGCACTCGTCCCTGTATCGCATTTGTTGATGTTTGCTTCCCCCGGAAATACTGTATGGGGAAATGTGTGTGGATGGCATGCTTTGTTGTTGCTGTGGTCCCCGACCCAGTTGCTGTGGTCGTTTGCATGTCGAGTGACAGCGGTCGTGATGGTACGTAACTGACAAATACGTTCGTACTGCTTCGTACTTGACGTGTTCCTTGCTGCTGATTGCTGATTGATCATCTATTCTAATTTATATTTTCCCTTTAAAACACTTCTAATTTCCAGCTTCTGGACATACAAGCCGTGGTCACAGCAAGTCAAGTGACAGACCTTTGGGTAGTAGCTAGTGGGTAGTGTTATTTGCGTCATATTTTGTCCTTACACAAACAACATTACTACTGTAATAAGTTCCTCGCAATACTGCGGTAGGGGTCATAGCAGTAGCTCATTTGTTTATTGAATTTCGGTAATTAGACGAAAATACATAGACGAAAATACATACATGGATATAGACGTGGCGAGCGTACACATGACTAAACGTGGAGGAGGTAGTAGTGATCACGATTCCTGCACCATAAAAAGCCACAAAGCAGCATTACGAATATCTGCGTCCCTGGGGCCTCCGGAGTTGTATATTACAAGCTCCTCCTGTTGTTAGGTTGAGCAACGCAAAGATGGCAGTAGGTAGACAAAATACACAGAAGAAACCAGTGGTGGCATGCACTCGTCCCTGTATCGCATTTGTTGGTGTTTGTTTCCCCCGGAAATATTGTATGGGAAAATGTGTGTGGATGGCATGCTTTGTTGTTGCTGTGGTCCCCGACTCAGTTGCTGTGGTCGTTTGCATGTCAAGTGAAAGCGGTCGTGATGGTACGTAACTGACAAATACGTTCGTACTGCTTCGTACTTGACGTGTTCCTTGTTGCTGATTGCTGATTGATCATCTATAATTTTTCTAGTTTTTTTTTTTTTTTTTATGAACACATAGACCTATACTTTCCAGCTTCTCGACATCCAAGCCGTGGTCACAGGTGCCGTTCTTCCTTTTGCCGCCCCCGGGTCATTGCCATAATTTTTCTTTGCGCATAAGGTTCAGCACTCACTGATCGTCGATTTCTTATTGAGTGGTGATTGCTCACGTTTTCGCGCTTTTCGCGAGTGAGTTAATGCACAAGACGAACATTTATACGAGTACGCACTCAGGGGAATTCGAACTCACGAGGCCCACCTATATTCTAGGCTCGAGGATATAACCTGATACGCCACCGGGGCAGTGAGTGATATAGAGCCGGTCGCCCCGGTATTCTATTGGGGTTACACTCGAACACTACTACTATTAATACCAGCGTTGGTCCTTGAGTTAAATAACCATCGCTTCGTCTTTGTGAGCGTTGTTGGCTATATTTATTTGCAGAAATAAATAGGAAAAGAGGATCAACTACAAGTAACAGCTCGATGATACAACCTGATACGCCACCGGAACAGTGAGTGATATTGAACCGGTCGTTCCGGTAGTCTAGTAGTGGGGTTACATTCGAATACTACTATATACCATTAATACTAGCGTTGATCCTTGAGTAAAATAACCACCGTTGCGGCGTTGTGAGCGTTGTTGGCTTATATATTTGCAGAAAAAAATGGGAGAAAAGGATCAACCACAAGTTTCCAATTGATGAAAGCGCCTAGCAGCGTGGGTAGGCACAAATGGACGCCTATCGACGAGAGAAAAAAATGCTGCATTATTTTCGCGATACGAATTCGAGAAGGGGGGTGAGGAGCCCGCCATATGACCGCGGATCTAAGTTATAGTACTGGGAGGGCGGGAGTATGCGAGCATCACAAAAATAAATGGGATGGGAAAAAGAAAGGAAGTGATTTTTTTTTCTGCTGCCGTAGTAATACGATCACACGGAGTCCACTATTACGCGCGATCGGAGTATCACACACAGCTTGCAAAGATGAGTTTCGACAAAATATTCAATCTCACAGTTGGAGTGTATTTTCATTTTCAATATAACACGATACCCAAGCATGTCGCACCGATTGTATCGATCTTGACTGACTGTTGCCTTGTGCAATTGGTCAATGTACAACTTCTCTAATCACACACAGCGGACATGGTCAGTCACCTTACTGGCCCCGGATGCTTAATTGAGTAACACGATCAGAAGAAACGCACTAGACAAGTTTCGTCGCCTGATAAATGAGCGAGTTAAATCGACACACGACGCGTATGAAAATACGAGGAAGTGTGGTGAGCTAAAGCTTTTTTTCCCCCCATCCGCCGGAGGATAAAAAAAAAAAAAAAAAAAAATTGGCGTCTCATCGGATTTATCCGATCGATCAAAATCTGATGAATGAAGCTCGGAATCGGATTCGCTTAAAAAACGGTAGCTGTTGATAGTACATTGTTATGATTGCTAGTCTATATCGAACTCTTGGCATCACCTTACATACTTTTCGCCCAGACAATGATTGTGTGTGGTGACTTGTTTTACTCTACCAAGTATTGAATCAAACAATTCGAAGTGCTACCCTGCCCTACCCGAAGCATGGGTGCCGGCGAACGCACGCTGGCACCCATCCGGAGCCCTTGTATTACAATCGTTTTTATTTTTACCTTCCGACAATACTAGAAAAATTATACTACACTCCAGCTGTGAGATAGAATATTTTGTCGAAACTCATCTTTGCAGATGTGCGTGATACTCCGATCGCGCGTATTACGGGTTGTGTGGCCTCATTAAGGATGGATGTAGGTACAATGAAACGTAGATGTCGTTCCGATAAATTAATACAAATGAAAATACACTCCAGCTGTGAGATCGAAGATTTCGTCGAAACTCATCTTTGCAAGCTGTGTGTGATACTCCGATCGCGCGCATTGCGAGTTGTGTGTCCTCATGAAGGATATAGGTCAGCGACTCCCCTTACAACTACAGTGTAGCTATCAGGGTCAACAGGATGATTTTAGTCAGTCTGTGCGCGGAAACTATAAAACCCGTTTCTGAGGGAGATAAAATCTCACAGCTGTGAAGGGAAATGTATCCTTTTATCAAGTGAATCTTGTAAGTCGAATAACCGGTGAGGGGGGTGGGGCGGAGTTTTGAAGGACGTGGGGGCCTGGTTTTGATCAAAAGCGAGCGGGTTTGGAAGGGGGGGGGGGGGCGGGGGGGGGGGGAGGGGGCAATTTGTGCATGTAAGCCATAAATCCTTTCGAGGGGATAAATCTGACGGTTTTGGCACCAGTATATTATTTGGGGCGGGGGGGGGGGGGTTGGGGCGGGTGGGGCAGCTCAATATGTGCCTGGAAACTATACATTATTTTGAAGGGATAAATGTGACGGTTTTCAATAATACATCAATTTATCATGTATATCCTGGGGTAAGGTTACAATCAGTGAGTAAAGAGAGGGTGGAGTGTTCGAGGGGGTGGGGTTAGGATGGGTTTGGGGGGAGGTGGGGGGTGTGGGGGCGAGGGGGGGGCGGGGCGGGAGAAAGGGCTTCAGGTGAGGGGTTTGTTATACGTGTGGTGCTAGGTCTAGGCGATGGTGCGGGTGATGGGGAAGAAGGGGGCGTTCGAGGCGGGGGGGGGGGGGGGGGGGACACAGCGGCATGGACGGCTCTCCGAAGATAATGAGGTGATATCCTGTGCGTGAAGTGTTTATTAATGTGGCGGATTTCGATAGTTGGTGGGGCGTTTGAGTAAGGGAGAGCAAGAGGGGGGGGGGGGGGTGGGGGGGGGGGGATTTTTTAGGAGGTTTAGGTCACAAAAAATATTCAAATACACTTCGGCTGTGAGATCAAAGATATGTAGCAGCTTGTTTTACGCGTGGTGCTAGGTCTAGGCGATCGTGCAGGTGGTCGGAAAAGAGGGGGCGTTGGAGGGGGGGGAGTGGGGGGGTGGGGGGGGGGGAGGAAGGGCTTTAGGTGAGGGGTTTGTTATACGAGTGGTGCTAGGTCTAGGCGATGGTGCGGGTGATGGGGAAGAAGGGGGCGTTCGAGGCGGGGGGGGGGGGGGGGGGACACAGCGGCATGGATGGCTCTCCGAAGATAATGAGGTGATATCCTGTGCGTGAAGTGTTTATTAATGTGGCGGATTTCGATATTTGGTGGGGCGTTTGAGTAAGGGAGAGCAAGACGGGGGGGGGGGGGGGGGGGGGGGTTTGGGAGGTTTAGGTCACAAATAATATTCAAATACACTTCGGCTGTGAGATCAAAGATATGTGGCAGCTTGTTATACGCGTGGTGCTAGGTCTAGGCGATCGTGCAGGTGGTCGGAAAAGAGGGGGCGTTGGAGGGGGGGGGAGGGGGGGGAATAATTGAAAGCTACGTCATGGATGGTCAGAAAGATGATGACGTGATATCAACTGCGTATAGGTGTTCATAACTCAGGCCGATTTTGATTGTGAGTGGGGCGTTTGGACAAACTAGGCGGAAGGGGGGGGGAATCGGGGGACGGAGGGGCGGGGGGGGAAGGTTGGGTTTTTTTTATGAACAGGAGGGGTCAGTGGAGGGGGAGGGGAGGGGGGGGGGGGGGCGGGGGGCGGGACATATCCATATGAGTGCGCGGAAACTATAAATCCTCAAAGGTGACAAACCTGACGACTGAAGCAATAAGACATCCCTTTATATCATCTGGCTTGTAATGTTTACTATTCTAGAAGGTTTGATGTTAGATGCAGCATGCAACCCAGTGTTTAAGTGTAGTCAATAACGTGTTAAATCTTCATAGTTTGTTGTTGTATGATACATCGATCGAAAGCTAGAATATTTTATAGAATATTTGTAGGTACCATTATTTTCTGACATCGCTAATTATAAGAAAGAGATACGTATTGTCAAATACAACAGGCGAGGTGATGTGGTCATGCACTGTTTGTCACCATCATCATACAGTTACCATTATTTTCTGACATCGCTAATAATACGAAAGAGATACGTATTGCCAAATACAGCATGCGAGGTGATGTATGTGGCCATGTACTGTCTCCGCCATTGAACATTAGAGGGAGGGATGCGAATCGTCAGTTTTAAAGGAACGCTTGGTATACATGTGCTCAATTACGTTACCTCGTTAGTCATACTTGGTATACACGCGCTCAATTACGTTACCTCGTTAGTAATACTTCGCTTGGCATAGGTTGGGAGGCGATCATGCAGACGGTATGTACGAAATACCCTACGTAATGGGTAGGTAAGGTTGTTTACCGCAATTTTAACACATCTGCCTGTGCTTCCTTTTCCAAATTATTCTTGTCTCAAATAAATGTACGATTTCACGCCTATGATTTTACCTTGTCGATGTGGGGCTCTGCGGTCGTTAATTTTAGGTCAGAGATACGTCTTACAAATACATCAGGCGAGGTGGGTATGTGATGTCATATACATGCGATGTCATCACTATTGATCGCGAGGGTGATTTTACTTCGTGAGGTAAATGGTACTGTGTTTTGTAGAGGTCGTCTCAGGAGGGTATGCGATGGGTCGGCAGTGTGGTTTATCGCAATTTTATCAGGTCTGCCTGTGCTTCCTTTTCAACTCATTATTGTCTCAAATGTACGATTTCACGTCCATGATTTTTACCGTGCCGCTGTGGGGCTCTGAAGTCGCCAATTCTAGGACAGAGATACATCTTACAAATACAGCAGTTGGGGTGGGCATGCAACGTCATATATATGCGATGTCACTACTATTGAACGCGAGGGTGACTTTACATCGTCAGGCATATGCTACTGCGTTTCGTTAAGGTTGTCTCACGTGGACATGCGATGTCACCACTATTGAACGCGAGGGTGACTTTACTTCGTTAGGCACATTCCACTGCATTTGGAATAGTAGAGGTTGTCAGGCAATCATGTAAGCGGATGGAGGCACGAAATACCCTGCGTAATAGATTGGTCGTGTGGTTTACCGCAGTGTTAACATCCCTGCCTGTACTTACTTTTCACATTACTAAAGACTATATATAGTGTACGCTTATACGTCCTGTTTTCTCCCCACTGTCGTTGAAGATGTTGTAGTCCTGTAGATGTCGCGTCCATGTCTGGTGCTCTTGTTAGTGGTGTTCATGAAAACATGCCCTAACATGTAGTAGATGATCGCTGAGTGGTGTTCCTTTCCTTTACATCAAGCCAGGTAGTATATGCCAACGCAACCGCTTGCTTGAAAAACGACAAAAAAATTCCTCACACACCTGATGATACAGAGAAGACGCGCCCGAAGCTTGTTCAGTATACCGACGGTCAGGAACAGGTTATCGAGCAGCGCACTTGTTTTTTACTACCGCTCCTCACTCCACCTAAGACACTACGGGCAAGCGTTGGACCCAGTTCGCTGATACCCAAAACCAATTTCAAAGGAGGTGATGTGGTGAGCGAATGCCATAATGATTTCCGCTGCTTCGATTACCCTGCCTCTCGTTCTGTTTGTTCTTGCGTTCTTGATGAATCTGTCATTTGGCAACGAGCAGTTGTGACGCATTTTTAGGTTTGTGTAAAGACTTTATGTGGACTATGTGATGCTTGTGACTCGTAGGCACCTCAATTTGGAACCCAGGGTACATGGGTTCCATCTTTTGACTGGTGTTCGTATGTGGACGTATATATGTGTTAAAAGTATGAACCTTGGATTCAAATCTAAGTTAATGCGCAGTCTATTCGCACGAATAAAATATGCAGTTGAATCTTAAGTTGAATCTTACGTTGAATCTTCGGTGTAACCTAGATGTAAACGTAGATTTGAGTATGTTAAGGTTGTCCCGTTGTCCCGGTATTCTACCGTACTATGGGCATTTTTCCGTGATGATCAGGCGGTGATGCACCCCACCATGATCACTCTCCCAACTCTCCCAACTCTCCCAACTTTCCCAACTCTTCTTCTTCTCTTTTTGGCCTCAAGAGCCCTTTCCAAACTATCTTTTTTTCTTTTTTATCACAAGTGATCTGAACAGACACTTCGGTGCCACCTCTGCATCTCTTCGCATAGAAGACAGAGCCTTCACACAACCATTGTGTTCACAGGCTATTCACAGGTTATGAGCCTTCGGCCTTCGATATAAACATCGATCGGCACCAAGCGACTTCTCATTGAAGTTTGTCGCATCTTACCGGGAAGTTTGAGAGAAACCTCCATTAAGCCGGCTACAGCATCAGCTACAGCATCAGCTACAGCATCAGCATCAGCTACAGCACCAGCATCAGCTACAGCATCAGCATCGGCATCAGCATCAGCATCAGCATCAGCGATCAGCATCAGCATCACCATGGGAGAGTCCACGAAAGCAGGTGATGCGGTAGACAAGCTCGTTAGAGCTCTCAACGGCAAATTTAATGGGCTTAAGTTCGACGTATGGAAACGCACGGCTCAGTCCGTGATAAGTATGCGTCATGCCGGGATCTCTGATATCCTGGAAGGGCGACCTTGCCCCGAGCCCGAACTAGTTAGTCCTCGTCCATCTTTTAGAAGAAGTAGGCCTTTACGAGCTGTAACTCGCAGCCAGGCCGCTGACGAAACGGACATTCAGTTCGGGGAAACACCACCGGCTGATACAGCAGAAAATGTACAGCCGGACGCAGGGAGTACTCCCGTGGTCACGGCGCATCTGCCACCATCATCTTCAGGATATTCTTCACTCCCAGCCGCAACATCAGTTTTATGGGCCACGGATGACAACATCTCGAATTTTGGAAGACATCAAGCACTGGCACCGCGACAATCGTCTTCTGTTCGACTTCTTGTTCCTGAGTACATCGGGAGCGGCGGCCAGCTTTCTTCTACAATTCAAGCCCAAACGAGGTGAACTTGCGAATGGAAAAGCTGCTTGGGATGGTATGGTTAGAAAATATCAAAATTCCACCCGCCAACGTAGACGTATACTCAAACAACAACTATCGCATATGGTCATGACGGATGGGCAAGACCCAGACGTATTTATAAATGAAGTATACTATTTACGGGATGAATTGGTGGACATGGGAGAGGTATTCAACGATGACAGCAAACTGGACATAGTGCTGGCAGGACTCACGGATGAATACCTGCAAGTCAAACATAGCGCTGAAGCAGATGATGACTTCACACTCGACCGAGCTGTGATAACAATGCGTAATATGCACGCGAATAAAGCTATGCGAAACGGGCCTTTGCAAAACGCGAAGGGGCGTGAATCTGCTATGGTAGTCACGTCAACACCCTCAGCAGTAGTGACCTGTTCGCACTGCAAAAAGCCAGGCCATCGATTCCAAAATTGCTTTAAACGCAAGGGAAAGATGTCGGGAAAGAAACCTCTCCCAACTTTCCCAACTCTTCTTCTCTTCCTCCTTTCTCTGCTTTCTTCTTCTTCTCTTTTTGGCCTCAAGAGCCCTTTCCAAACTATCCTTTATCTTTCTTATCACAAGTGATCTTAACAGACACTTCGGTGCCACCTCTGCATCTCTTCGCATAGAAGACAGAGCCTTCACACAACCATTGTGTTCACAGGCTATTCACAGGTTATGAGCCTCGTTACAAGGGAAAAATGTCGGGAAAGAAACCTCCCCCGACACCTCAAACGAATTCGTGGTGTAGCCTGCATAATGCCGATCGCCACGATAATAGCGACTGTCGGTCTCAAATGCGGGACGACAATATAACCCGTCGCCCTCGTCCTGGTCAACAAAATGGCCGGCATAATAACAACCGCAGCGCTCACGCCAATACCGCCACAACTCCAACTTCAACAACGCAAATGGAAGCTTACGTCCCAGAGATACATGCTCCATCCACTACTACTGCGGCTGCGACTACAGCAGCTACTTCTACGTCCTTCGCGACTCCTTCCTGTCCATCCTCACCTCCAGTTTGTATAGGTTATTCTTTCATCGCCGCACCTCCGATCAAGATCGCCGCGCAGCCCGTAGACTTCTCCATGACTGCGGACAGCGGAGCGTCTACCCACTTCATCGGCAATCAGCTTTTACCGGGCATTGAACATAAAATGAACCACTACGTGCAGCTGGACCCTCTCGTAATAATCAACGTAGCGGGAAACCATCGCCTTTATGGCGTTGGTCAAGGGGTTTTTGTCGTACAAGTGTTGGACCACATAGGCTCTGAGCACTCTGTACAGCTTCCTGTCATGATCGTACCTGGGATAGGCAGGCACTTTTTTTCGGGGGGGGCTTTTGCTATACCCTTACGTAAGGACAGCCACTGCCCTTCTTTGTATCAGCTCACCACTGGTGCAACCAGCCGAACGCCCGAGACAGCGTTCTCGACCATCTCCGGCAAAAAACTTCAAACCGGAAACCGTCCTCGCTGTTCATGCTTCGACGACTCTTCTTAAAGCGACGACTTTCCTGCCTGAAACCATTCCAGCTAACATCGGGCACAGGAGGCTGCTGGGTCATCCCAAGCAGGTGATAGCCGAGGTGAAGAATATCCCAGAATATGGGGCAAATTTTTCAGACACGTTATCGGCGTGTGATACGTGCAAGATAATAAAGAGCACTCAACAGGAACACCGTAAGATATTGCGGCCTAACCTTTCCAGCGAACATACAAAACTGGTGAGTACTGACCTGCTAGGATACGCCGACATGGCAAAATGTACCGACGATCACAGCAGGGTAAAATAAGGCTTCTTCATCGAAGAGGTGCCTTCCGTTCAACCAACAGCAGACTCGGCCACTTCTCAAGTAAGAGCGCGTCAGCTGGCCCTACAACGCCGAGGATTGCCAAAACAGCAGTTCGATAACGTTTCGCAGTACACGAGCAGGGCTCTCAGAATGGACAAAACAAACCGTCCGGTATCTACTTCGGTACCCAACACCTACGCGCAATCTATGGCCTCACCACAAGCGGAAGAATGCAAACCTTTAGCGACCTCTGCTGGAAGATCAACTACTTCAGCACGGAGAACTCCTTCTAACCTCCAACACCTTGAAGCCGCAACTACAGCTCCGGCTCGCAAGACCGCCTTTGACCATCGCGACGGCTTTGTAAAATATCTCAGGCAACCTCCATGATCACAAAAAACATTGTTTCATGGAGTTCCATACGAGATCGCGGCGTTTCATAAGTGGGAAAAAATGAAGCCTGTTTTTGATTCTGCCGTGCACGGTGTATGACCGGATTCTACCGCGTGCTATCGGACTTTTCAATATCCGACAAACCGCGATGTACCGAGGACGGAGAAGCGCGTTACGCACAAACCGAATAGGCAATATATCGACAAGCGACTCGCCTATTATAATTCAACCACAAGACTGCAATGGACCGGGGAAGAACAAGGCCGACGTACGACACATCGCATCACAACCCTTCTCCCCGTCTCTGTTCAAGCGCTTCTTCAGCCGTCCGTGACCTTCTATACAGAACAGCTCCATCAACAGCTACCCGAACGGCACTCCCGTCAACAATCGGGGACAGGCGCTGGAATTGTGGATACGGTAGAAATTGATACTTAAGTAGAGAATAATACTTAGTGCAGCAGTTCTTTGTCAACCATAAAGTTACAACTGCTCGCCAGTTACGTATTAGTAAAGGTGGAACTATGGGTCGTATGAACTTATGGCAACGATCGTACAGCAGTAAGCCATGTTCTACCGGAAAATGCGTACGAGCATATATTCCAGCATTTATAAGTAAAAAAGGCTCACAAAGGACTGTCTCTCTTATGCTCTTCATTCAGCGTACGATTTGTATCAGACAGTTTATCGTTATATGCGTATCCTAGGATCATATTGAAGCGGCGTGGTTAACTTACAGCAGCGACGTTTGTTAGTTTGTAGTTTGTTTCTTCTTTTTTTGGGATAAAGCTCGTTGATGGACTATGACTACACCCACCATAGTTTGTTACAGTATTATCAGTACTCGTTCTACCTGCTCCCTAATGTTTAGTTTTGCGGAGGTACGTAAGTTATTAAACAAACAACTGAATAGTGAGAATGTTTTATTTGTCGTAATGGACACTTGTCCACAATTCTCTTTATTTGTCTAGTACTCCGTATTGTTCATCAATTAAATAAAATTTACAAAGCGTGTTTAAAACCCAGTAGACTAATCTTTGCGTTTTATCTACTAGGTAGGGTATTTATCGCTGGTAATTACACCAAGCGTAATTTTTATATTTATCTTTCCTTGTGACGTTTATTTTCTTGTAAAATGTGTGGATAACATGGATACATCCATATTGACGCGGTTGATACACCGGACCGGATATGAGACCCATTTGTTTTTGATTATTTTACGAATTTGTTTTCTAAGTGTGAGGCTTCTCTAGCAATCTGACTTCGCATTATGGGGGTGTGTTAAAAGTATGAACCTTGGATTCAAATCTAAGTTAATGCGCAGTCTATTCGCACGAATAAGATATGCAGTTGAATCTTAAGTTGAATCTTACGTTGAATCTTCGGTGTAACCTAGATGTAAACGTAGATTTGAGTATGTTAAGGTTGTCCCGTTGTTCCGGTATTCTACAGTACTATGGGCATTTTTCCGTGATGATCAGGCGGTGATGCACCCCACCATGATCACTCTCCCAACTCTCCCAACTCTCCCAACTTTCCCAACTCTTCTTCTTCTCTTTTTGGCCTCAAGAGCCCTTTCCAAACTATCTTTTTTTCTTTTTTATCACAAGCGATCTTAACAGACACTTCGGTGCCACCTCTGCATCTCTTCGCATAGAAGACAGAGCCTTCACACAACCATTGTGTTCACAGGATATTCACAATATGGTTTTAGTGTGTCGTGTGTCCTCGTGGTTTTTGTTTCACGCATGTTTTGGTTGATATTCTAGACTTGTTTATCGTATTGTTTCAAAGTGGTGCTTTCCGCGTTTTTGATGCTACACGTATATGTTTTGGTTTATGTTCTAGACTTTGTTATCGTGTTGTTTCGGAGCGGTATTTTCGAATACATGTTATTTTGTAACCACGTAGTTTTTGCTACACGTGTACGTTTTGGTTGATGTTCTAGGTTTCGTTATCGTATTGTATCAGGGTGGTGTTTTCGAATACATATTATTTTGTTTTGTTTGTTTTGCAACCACGTGGTTTTTTCTACACGTACTTTTTGTTTGATGTTCTAGACTTCATTATCGTATTGTATCAGAATCTTGTTTTCGAATATATATTGGTGTACAGTGGGGGGGGGGGGGGGGGGGGGGGGAGGGGGGGAAAGGGGGGGGGGGGCTGTTGTATATATCTGCAAAACGTATTTTTGTCCGCCGAGAAAACTGCTTCGGGGGGCCTAAAACGAAGTTGCGAGGGACGTTTGGGAATTTCAACGTTCCCCCTCGCGGCTTTTGTCAAGTATGGTTAAATGCATATTTATCCTTGAAGATAGACATGCAGTAACCAGCCTTGACAACTATGGGTTGTAGCGGTATCATAATACACTTATGATACCGTTACTCTTCATAGTTCGGCTATGTGTGTATTATTTTTTTTGCTACACGGTGTGGGTTGAATCGAAATACGGAGTGAGGCTAGGGTTTAAGAAAGGGGGGGGGGGGGTGGAGAGGGGGGGGGGGGGGAAAGGGGGGGGGAATTTGACAAGAAAGCGTTGGTATGTATAGGTATACTTATCTGTTTCATCGCTTCTGTTTCATCGTTGGGAGGATGTGTATTAACCTGTGCCAAATTATGTTTAATGGGTCAGGCAGCGGGGGAGGGTAAACCTGTAACTTGAGAAGGGGGGGGGGGGGGGGAGGCATACTTTTCTTGAGTGTATTTCTATTTAACCGTACGTATATGAGGGTTAGGGAGGGGGGGCGGGGGGGGGGTAATTGAATTAGCGTGGGGGTAAAACAAGTTCGCAGTGTAATGGCATACTTTTATTGTTTTCTTGTTTCTGTTTCATCGTTAGGGGGGGTTTGGGGTGAGGGGGGGGGGCGGAGGGGGGCGGGGGCGGGTTGTGGGTTCCAACAGTTTATCTCGAGGGTATACAAGTCGCAGTGTTATAACATACTTTTCATATTGTAAACCTGTGGCAAATCATGTTATAATCGATCAGGCAGCGAGGGGGAGGGGGGGGGTTCACAATTTCATGCATAATTATGTTCAATCGGCTAGGCATGGAGGGAAGAAGGAGCGCGAGGGGGGGGAGGGGGGGAAGGGGGGAAATCCGGTGCGTTGTCTCTTGTATATCTACCGGGGGGGGTGATGAGTTTGTGGCGGGGGTATGCAAGGCCGCAGTGTTATACTATACTTCTTATGTGTGTTGAGGCATGTGTTATATTTTCATTGAATCGGTGATAGGGGAAAAACACGAAGGAATCGAGGGGTAAATATGAAGAAAAAAGGGAGGCGGGTGGCGGGGGGGGGGGGCGTCTCACAATTTAATGACTTTGTCAGCCTATGTAGAATTTCAATTTGTATAATATATAAAACCACTTTTCATACGTCATGATAGTGTCCGTAAGGGACTCGAACAAATTTCAAGGGGGGCATAATAAAGCATACCTGGGTAGGCTGAAATCTCCTGAGAGCCGACGTGTTCAGACAAGCCTACTAGCGTAAGTTGCCGTCAACCACCCAAATTTCTAGGGTCACTCAGGCTACCACGTGGGGCCGTTTCTGAGCGCTTGATATATAAAAAAAAATGAAAATACACTCCGGCTGTGAGATCGAAGATTTCGTCGAAACTCATCTTTGCAAGCTGTGTGTGATACTCCGATCGCGGGCATTGCGAGTTGTGTGTCCTCATGAAGGATATAGGTCGGCGACTCCCCTTACAACTACAGTGTAGTTATCAGGGTCAACAAGATGATTTTAGTCAGTCTGTGCGCGGAAACTATAAAACCCGTTTCTGAGGGGGACAAAATGTGACAGCTGTGAAGGGAAATGTATCCTTTTATCAAGTGAATCTTGTAAGTCGAA